>CP106726.1:89702749-90184398 GCA_025506655.1 Gossypium rotundifolium
GAGGTGGGGTTATTTCCCATTTTGGTCCCGCCTTGTTATTCACGCGTTTAACTTGGTCCTTTTCCTTTCTATTTACTTTTGATTTGCCCCAAATTTTTGTTTTAAAATTCAATTTAGTCCTTCCTTTGTTATTTTTGCTACTTTATTATTAAATTAATTAGTTTAATATTAATATTAATATTAATAATTTTAAACCATTGTAATTTTAATACTCCTTTAATTATTTGTTGTTGGTTTAATTTAAATCGTTTGTTTATTTATTATTATTTAAACTTTATTAGTTTTTTATTATTATTTCTTTATTTGCTTATTAATTCTTTTATTTTTTATTTTTAATTGGCTTATTTTATTTTTACCCGTATTATTTTTATTTTATTATTTATGTATATCTTTTATATACTCCCAAATTTAGATTATTCCTCCTCCTCCTCCTCCATATTATTATTATTATTATTATTATTATTATTATTATTATTATTATTATTATTATTATTATTATTATTATTATTTACATTTATCATTTTCATTATTTTTATTCTATCATATATATTAGCACCGTAATTCATCTTACATTCCACTACAAAATCGCGTTACATTTTACCCGATACATAAAATTTCGTTTTTTAAAAAATAAGCAATCTTTCGTATTTTGGAATTTGAAAAGTCGTTCCCTAACTTACAGGGTTTCAGTTTTCTCTATGAATTCGAATAAACGAACGCTTTTAAAGAACGAGTTTTAAATATTCTTGGGAATTAAGGAAAGATCGTGTTCTATCTTTTGGTTTATGATTTCTTTCTAAAACCGAGATAATCAAATGTCTTTTAAAATAAATAATTTTCGGTATTTATTCTCATTGCGGGGATTTAAGACATTGTGTCCTAACTTACGGGACATAATTCTTTTTTCTCAATTAACGTGAAATATGCCCTTTTCTCAAGAAGCGAAGGATCGTATTTTAAAAGTTTTTCAAAATTTCAATTTTCGATATTAAGACATTAACTAATCAACTAGGTACCAATTTTGGGCGTTACGAGGGTGCTAATCCTTCATCGTGCGTAACCGACTCCCGAACCCATCTTCCTGAATTTCGTAGACCAAAAGCGTTGTTTTAATAAGCCAAAACCGTTTATTAAAACCAACACTTTACGAGGTGACCCGATCACACCTTATCAAAAAGGATCAGTGGCAACTCCCTATTTTCATTTTTCAAAATAAAGTCGATCCTTTTTCAAAAAAATGGTTTCGACAATCAGGGTGAATCAAATGCTCCTAACTAGATGTGTATGAATGATATTTGTATGAATGTAGAATGTCATTTTTCGAGAATGATCCCTTTTTAATGCTTAGGTTATCATTGTTCTCTGTTTATTAAGGTTCTGTTAACATGCCTTCTCGTTCAGCTAGTATCTTTGATAGGAAATCTGAATAATTAGTCACAATTTAGACTATTCTTTCTCAAATGCTTCCAAGCCTTAAATTTGGTTAGTTCTGAATAGTGGTCCTATTTTCAGATTCTTGTACTATTTAGAAAACCTTTCAGAACAATATGTAGAACTCCTTTTTCTTGAATTTTGTTAGTCCATTAATCGTTATTTCAATGAAAAATGCTTGAAAAAGATTATCACAATGAACAAAAGGAATTTTATTGAGAACTAAACTTGAAATGGATAAATTGATCTAGAATAGTAAACATTGCAAAAATACAAAGTGAATAAGGTGAAAATAGGTGCTCCAGATATCATAGCATGAGTTTCTTTGCACTAACTTCTCGAGAACCCTTTTTGAACTTGATATGTGTTTCAGATATCCAAAATACTTTGTTGATGCCCCAAGATGTAATGCTCTTCCTTCTTGTTCATTCATGGATAATAAGAGTATCGCATGCCCCATCTTTGATCAAAATTTGAATTGCCTTTTTTCTGGGTTTTCAATTCAAAACCCATTTAGTCTCAAGGCGCCCTTTGCGAGTTTTTACCTTGGCCTCTCCCCCCTTTTTTTAGGTGAAGTATTTCTTAACTGAATCTAAATTCACATGATTGGGCAAGTTCTTGCCATCTATCTCAGTTAAAATCAGTGCTCCTCCGAAAAAGGCTTTCTTTACCACATAAGGCCTTCCCAGTTTGGCATCCACTATCCTCTAAAATCCTTTTGTATGGGCAGGATCTTTTTCAATACTAGGTCCCCCTCATGGAATTCTCTGGGATGAACCTTTTTGTTGTAAGCTCGCATCATCGCTTTTGGTACATCTGACCATGGCAGATGGCTTTCAACCTTTTTCTCTTCAATCAAGTTTAGCTGATCATATCGTGATTGGATCCATTCTGCTTCATCCAACTTTAATTCTGCCAAAACTCGGAGAGAATGAATCTTGACTTCAATGGGTAAAATTGCCTCCATTCCATAAACCAAAGAGAAAGGCGTTGCCCCTGTTGAGGTCCTGACAGATGTTCGATAAGCATAGAGGGAAATTGGTAACTTCTCATGCCACCACTGCACCATTCATTTTTGGAAGATATCGTGATGAGTTGTGGTGTTTGATCTTGAACTGACTGCAGACTTCTGATATCGAGCTATTGTTCATATTTAGTGTATTATTAGATATGATCATTTCTGGCATTCCATACCTACATATGATCTCCTTCTTTACGAACTTGCTGACTGGCGAATTCGTGACATTGGCATACGAAGTGGCTTCTACCCATTTTGTAAAGTAATCAATGACCACAAAGATGAATTGATGCCCGTTAGAAGCTTTGGGTGAAATTGGCCCAATGACATCCATGCCCCACATAGAGAAAGGCCACGGAGAAGTCATAACATGAAGAGGTGAGTGAGGTACATGAATTTTATCTCCATAAAATTGACATTGTGGCATTTCTTGGCGTAATTGATGCAATCTTCCTCATGGTGGACCAATAATACCAGAATCTCATGATTTTCCTGGCCATTGTAAAACTATTGGCATGTGTTCCGCAGACACCCTCGTGAACTTCTTCCAAGATTTTCATAACCTCGACAACATCTACACATCTTAGTAGCACCTGATCCTTTCTCCTTTTATATAGGATCTCTCCATCTAAGACATAGTAATTGGCTAGTATTCTCAACGTCCTTTTATCATTCTCAGGTTCTTAGTCAGGGTATTCACGATTCTTCACATATCGCAATATATCGTGGTACTAAGGGTGATCGTCCTCTTCTTCTTCTTCTTCTTCTTCTTCTTCTATGTTGTAACAATGAGCCTGAGTATCATAAATACTCATATGGATAGGCTTTACGTCCTCTTGTTTGTTCGCTTTGACCATCGAAGCCAAAGTAGCCAAGCCATCAGCCATCTGATTTTCATCTCGTAGGAGGTAATAGAAAGTGATGTCATCAAACTCCTCAATTAACTCAAGAACCAACCTTCGATAATTGATTAACTTGGGATCTTTTGTCTCCCATTCTCCCTTGAGTTGATAGATCCCTAGTATAGAATCCCTATATACCTCTAGTTTCGTAACCATTTTTTTGAAAAACGGTGTTGACTTTGGCTTTGAAAACCAAAATAAAATGGGAGTCGCCACCGATCCTTTTTGTTGGGATGTAATCGGGTCACCTCGTAAAACAATTGTTTTTAATAAACAATTTGATTTATCAAAACAATGATTTCAGTGTACGAAATTCAAAAAATGGGTTCGGGAGTCGGTTACGTACGAGGAAGGGTTAGCACCCCTGATACGTCCAAAATTGGTACCTAATTGATTAATTAATGCCCTAATGTCGAAAATTAGAAAAGGTTTTAAAATACGAACCTTTTAGAAAATGTTTGGATAATTCGAATTGGATATCGAAATTCTCTTGTTCCGAAAAGATGAAATATCACATCCAGCACGATAGGACACGATGTTTCAACCCTCGATACCAAGATCATTTCATGATTTCCAAAATTCATACATTGCAATTTTAAAAAAGATATTCCACTATTTGGCCAAACAAAAAAAAATTGAAACCCAGCACGATTGGGCACGATTCCTCGGATTTCCAAGCATGAAATATTGCCCTATTTAAGAAAACACGGTCAAAAGTCTTAAAATGATAGTTAGTCATTTAGACGAACGAAAAATCGAAACCCAGCATGATTGGGCACGATTCCTTGAACTTCTAAATACAAAATATCGATTATTTCAAAACTTGATGTATCGAATAAAGGTTAATGTGCCAAGTAATAGTGTGAAAATACGGTGTTACACGTGTACAAGATAGGTGCGTTAATAAGATGAAATTGAAGATAAAATGAACAAGATGAATATATACATAAGATAAATATTAAATCAATATATAAAGACATGTAATAATAATATATAAAAGCGATAATAATAATAAAATTACTTTAGTATAAATAATAATAATAATAATAATAATAATAATAATAAAATAATAATAGTTAAAATAAGATAATAGGAGTGATAATAATATAGAAATAATTGTAATAATAATAATAGTAAATAATAGTAATGACAATGCGATAATAGTAAAATAAGAATAATAATAATAATACTATATCTATATGAATAATAACGATAGAAGAAATAATAACATAAATATAGATAGAAGTAATAATAATAATAAAGAATAGTGATAATAACACATAATAATAATAATAATAATAATAATAATAATAATAATAATAATAATAATAATAATAATAATAATAATAAGGAAGTTAGTTAAATTAATAATAAAATAGTGAAAATAACAAAAAAGGGACTAACTTGAATTAAAAACAATATCTCCGGCGTAAATTTGAAATAAAAAGAAAGCGAAAGGACCAAATTGTAACGCGTAAAAGAAGTGGAGGGACTAAAATAGACAATAACCCCTTCCTTCAAAAAGCGCGGCATCAGGGAGGACCCAATTGAAATTCGAAATAAATTGTTGGGCCAAATTAAAAAAATTTCATAAACTTAATTGCAAAACCATAAAAAAGTAGAAAGACCAAAAGCGCAATAAACCCCTTGATAAAAATACGCGGATCCTAAGGTGGGTCGGGTTAGATCTGTAACACCGCTTACCCCTATCCATCGCTGGATCAGGGTATGAGGCATTACAGCAATCTTATACACTTCTTCGATACATACATTTCAATTATACATTAAAACCATTCATAGTCACACTCTATGTCTCTATTATGGGCTTATGAGGCCCAAAACAATCATTAAAGTTGTTTCGGGACCAAATCGGAACTTTTCAGGCATTTAGAAAATTTTTACCAAAATAGGGTCACACGCCCGTGTGACATAGCACACGGTCCTGTAAGTATACCGTGTGGTCCTCACACGCCCATGGCTGGACCTTGTGTGTAATTCACTAGCATTCTGTTTATGCACCATGGCCAAACCACACGTCCGTGCGATGGCCGTGTCCTACCCCACGGCTGAGATACACGATCATGTCTCTAGCCCGTGCGGCATACATTAGGCTATTTTTCAAACCTTTTGTGTTCTTAACTCTTTGTACTAATAGAAAATATATCGATCTTTCTTATACCTTTATCTAATTCTAACTTAGCCACATCAAGACATTTCTCCATGCATGCATAAAATAGGTTTACTTACCTATAGACATTATGAGCCACATCTCATGGCTCTATTCAACGAAGCAATATAAGCTTAAACATTTGGCTAATTCATAGTAATACATACAACCAATAACTAAATCTCTAGACATGCCATTCACTTGAAAATAATTGGGAATTGTCATGATTCCAACTTGACAAATTGATAGTGTGATGATACCTCCAACTATCTCTAACCCCGAGCCAACCTGACAACACTAAGAGAAATGGGAAAATGGTGTAAGCTTTGTAGCTTAGTAAGTTGGCATATTAATAATAATAAGCAATTTAATTTACAATATTAACCCATTTCTCAATAAATATGCTCAAGGAAACAGAATCAATAATCACATAGTTTCACCTTTTTCTTAAGTTTAGCTTAGGCTGTTCTTTTGAGTCACAGTCACTAATTTAATTATTTCCTACACTACAGAACTTGAAATTAAGTTCCATAAATGTTCCCTGAAATTAGACCCATATACCTTCTTTCCATAAAATTTTCAGAATTTTTGGTCTGGCCAATCAATACCAAATTATTCTTAAAGTTTCCCTTATTTCACTGTTTGATGGTTCTGACCTATCTTTACAAAAACTCAGTTATCTTATTTTACAGAATTCAAATAATGTTCTCATTTATTCCAATCAAAAATAGAATAATTAATGATTCTAAGTATATAAACTATGCTCCATGATTATTTTTGTAAAATATTTAATAATTTTTCCAAGACAGAATAGGGGATCACAAAGTCATTCAGAACCAGTCTCACTAAAATTTAAATATCTCATAATTTCCACTTCTTTTTCTTCCTCTGTTTCTTTTATATAAAAATAGACTCATTAGCTTTCAATTCATATCTACTTCACTTTCTAATTCAACTTACACTATTTTCAGTGATTTTTCAAAAATACATAATTACAGTTGTCCAGTACTGTTTTAATACAAATTTCACTTTTTCATGATTTCCATGTATTCACTTTCATTTTTTTACACATATGCACTAAAAAAACATATAACTTGGCACATAACTATCACTTGATCATATGCACATCTCACTCATTTGCATCCTTACTATTAATGCATCATAATCTAAGCATTTTATTCAACATATAAATCATACAATAACAATTTCGTACACATACCAGTACTACTTATTCATACAATTCTCTACTTAGTTTCATACCTGCACTTCACTTATACAAACAATTTCATATTCACACTTACTCATATAAATGCATCAAACACAATGTTCACTTTCACATTATTATCACATGATTAAATCCTTTTCACATTCAATCACTTTTCATTATATCAATTAAATACCTGTTGAAACTCTTGGGACACTAAGGATACTCGGGAAAAACTCATACATGATGTATCGTACCAATGCCATGTCCCAGACATGGTTTACTGGCTTTCATATAGTGGCTGATGCCATGTCCCAGGCATGGTCTTACACTAGCACACATATCAATACCGATGCTATGTCCCAGACATGGTCTTACAATGGCTCTCCTATCGTGGCCGATGCCATGTCCCAGACATGGTCTTACACTGGCACACATATCAATGCCGATGCCATGTCCCAGATATGGTCTTACACTGGCTCACATATTGCCATGGTCCAACCATGGTCTTTACTGTCAATTCATCACATGTCAAAATTCGATCATACTCCGCCCTGCATTTCTCTTAATTTGATCTTTCAATACAATCTCGTAATTTTTATATTATTCATGATCCAATAATAATATACGAAATAACACATGGTATCGTTAAGCATTTAAACATATCAATTTAATGCTTATTAACATACAAACTTACCTCGAATGTCGAAACGGCTAATTTTCTCGACTTAGCCTATAAATTTGTTCTTCCTCGATCTTAGTCCAAATTTTATGTTTTCTTGATCTATATAAGCCATAGAAGCTTGGTCAAATGGAGCTCATCCATGGCTGCCATTTTGGTTTTTACAATCGGTTGAAGAAGAAAGAAGAAAAAAAAGATGATAGCTTTTATCATTTTGTCTTATTAGGCCATTTTAGCTAAATTACAAAATTACCCTTTTTATTTCAACCAAATTTCAAAAATTACAAAACAAATATCTCCCACTAACTTATTAATGGGCTAATTATCTCATAAGGACTCCCAATTTAAAAACACATAACAATTTAACACCTCTAACAAATAGAACTCAACTTTTACACTTTTTACAATTTAGTCCTTTTGACTAAATTGAGTGCTCAAACGTCGAAACTTTTGAACGAATTTTTTACGAAATCTTTCCGTAAAATTGTAGATCATAAAAATATAATAAAAATAAAATTTTCCTCGTTGGATTTGTGGTCTCGAAACCACTGCTCGACTAGACCCAAATTTGGGCTGTTACAACTCTTTCCCCCTTTAGGATTTTCGTCCCCGAAAATCTTACCGGAATGAAGTTTAATATCTTTCTCATGATTTCCAACATCACTAAATAACCATTTTCAAGGCAATACTTTCAGAAACACTCTGGCATCGATCTAAATCCCAATATAACTCAGTCAATTCTGTCAAATAAAGAATTGATACATACTGAAATAATTATGCTAATTTTGTCAAACGCTCGGAAACAATCTACTAGCATTTCTCTTGATCTGAAGATTGAGGAAAACCCGATACCAAATTCACAATAGTCCTACCTTATTATCATTTTAATATGATCTATCAGGTAACCAACTCACACAAAATAAACGAGGACTTTTCATATAAGCATCTGTAATTACACTTGGCTCCCCACAGATCAATCGATAATCACTCACAATCTTTCAATAGCTTAATTCATCACCACTGTCTTAAACTCAAATTTTGCTGTGCCATCAGATATATTAAACTCTCGAAACTAGGAAACATATGACAATCCTCGTTAAACAAACAGTGTCATCAAATTTTTCAATACAGACATAATAATAACCATATCTAAATTACTAACCGAACAGCTCTTTTTAATGTAATATTAACCGTCTGAAAACATGAACCATTACTTTACATTCTAGCGAATCTACACATTCAAATCCGTTCACTAGTGCATCACTGAAAAATCATAATTCCATTGCTCAATGCAAACTAAATTCAGAACTAAAGCTTCAGTTAATCATACCTTCAACTGCTTCAACTTTGTTAGCATGCCTAAATTGTTCAAACTTTCACAATTGGAATAACCTTATAAACAAAACAACTTTAATTCAGAATAACTTCACCTATTTAAGATAAATCCAATAGGTATTAACTCAGATGAAACTTAACATCTTACTTGAGCTCATTGAAAAATATCATAATTACTCGAGGAAACAAAATCATTATATCATTGGAATTTGACTGTCACAATTCACACTTTTGTCGATACCGATTCAATGATAAGTCACACTTGATAAGTAAACAATAAAGATGGAAAAGAAAACCAAGATAATGAAATCTGAGATACAAGACCACACTGAATATCCTGGAATACCATTCATACTAAATAATAGAAATCCTGACAATTCCGTAAAGAAAACCAGAAGAGAAAGAAACACGGTTCATATGTTCCGAAGTCGATTATAACAGAGATAAAACATATTCTATATAGGTATAAATAGAACAATAGCCAGAAGAAATAGTAGAATCATTTCATATAAGTTCATTGTCAACTCTTATCTCAGACGTAACGAAATTGAATTCTAATAAAAGATGGTGGAATACCAATCATAGCTCAATCAAACTGACGATTCTTTACTCAGAAAACAAGCAATCATAATGGTCTCTGAAAAGATATGAACACATAGAATGCCCAGAAGAGATAGTCGTAAATTGCTCATCTATGACTGTCATACTTAAACATCTTCACATATCAAACATCATTCTTCTAACTAATTCTGCCTTCACTAATTTCCACATATTCCTTTCACTAAAGAAAATCAGTTCAGAAAAATTTCAGTTAATACATCCTTTCGGTATCGTATCCAAATAAATCAATTTATCAAAGTTAACTTCTTTACTATTTATGATATTGTATAAACCGAATAATTCTTGGGTCAATCTAATATCTTTCTAACTCTGTCCTTCACTTGTCAACCATTTTCAGTGTCTGAACATATCTATAGTTATTCTATCACTGAACTCTTTGATTCCACACTTAGGAACTTAATCAACATGATTCTCATGAATTTCTGTTATAAACACCTCATCGGTAAGGGGGTGAGGTCGTACAGCCTCTAACTCGATTCTCACACATACATACACATATGACACATCTTTCATTATCAACATATGTTATTATAATTATACTATCCACTTCAAGCAATTTATCATACATATTTATCTCACACAAAATTTCCAATCATCTCGTTCAAACAAGTGCACTCATTCGTACATTCTATGAAATTTAAATAATTTTACTTATCACATTCACTAATCAATTTTAGTCAGCATGCAACAGCATATGAAGGCCAAACAAATATGAATAAGCATATCACTATATGAACTTTCATTTCACACATTATCACATATGCACATTACGAATTTTTAATCATACCTTTCCGAGTTTAACTCATCATAACTACACTTTATTCAAATACTTCAGTATCACTATCAAATAGTCGGATATAGCTCAGTTGGAAAGTACTTCTCTTTTAACAAGATTGTCCTCAATTGCGTAGGAAGGCATCACACTATCACATATTGGTGGCATGTATAACTAGACTCTCATACTTGTTATGTTAGTCTGAGAACCGACTAAATTATAGCTCTGATGCCACTAAAATGTAACACCCCTTATCCCTATCCGTCGCCGGATCAGGGTACGAGGCATTACAGCAATCTTATACATTTCTCGATACATACATTTCAATTATACATTAAAATTATTCATAGTCACACTCTATGTCTCTATTATGGGCTTATGAGGCTCAAAACAATCATTAAAGTTGTTTCGGGACCAAATCGAAACTTTTAGGCATTTAGAATTTTTTTTACCAAATTAGGGTCACACGCCCTTGTGACATAGGACACGGCCGTGTAAGTATACCGTGTGGTCCTCATAGCCCATGTCTGGACCCCGTGTGTAATTCACTAGCATTCTGTTTATGCACCATGGCCAAACCACACGCCCGTGAGATGGCCGTGTCCTACCCCACGGCTGAGACAGACGATCATGTCTCTAGCCCGTGTGGCATACATTAGGCTATTTTTCAAACCTTTTGTGTTCTTAACTCTTTGTACTAATATACAATATATCGATCTTCGTTATACCTTTTGCTAATTCTAACTTAGCCACATCAAGACATTTCTCCATGCATGCATAAAATAGGTTTACTTACCTATAGACATTATGAGCCACATCTCATGGCTCTATTCAACGAAGCAATATAAGCTTAAACATTTGGCTAATTCATTGTAATACACACAACCAATAACTAAATCTCTATACATTCCATTCACTTGAAAATAATTGGGAATTGTCATGATTCCAACTTGACAAATTGATAGTGTGATGATACCTCCAACGATCTCCAACCCCGAGCCAACCTGACAACACTAAGAGAAATGGGAAAATGGTGTAAGCTTTATAGAATACTAATAATAATAAACAATTTAATTTAAAATATTAACCCATTTCTCAATAAATATGCTCAAGGAAATAGAATCGATATTCACATAGTTTCACCTTTTTCTTAAGTTCAGCTTAGGCTATTTTTCTGAGTCACAGTCACTAATTTAATTATTTCATACACTAAAGAACTTGAAATTAGGTTCCATAAATTTTACCTGAAATTATACCCATATACCTTCTTGCCATAAAATTTCTAGAATTTTTGGTCTGGCCAATCAATACCAGATTATTCTTAAAGTTTCCCTTATTTCACTGTTTGATGGTTCTGACCTATCTTTACAAAAACTCAGTTATCTTATTTTACAGAATTCAAATAATGTTCTCGTTTATTCCAATCAAAAATAGAATCATTAAGGATTCTAAGTATATAAACTATGCTCCATGATTATTTTTGTACAATTTTTAATAATTTTTCAAGATAGAATAGGGGATCACAAAGTCATTGAGAACCAGTCTCACTAAAACTTAAATATCTCATAATTTACACTTCTTTTGCTTCCTATATTTCTTTTATTTAAAATATACTCAATGAGCTTTCAATTCATATCTCCTTCACTTTCTAATTCAATTTACACTATTTTCAGTGATTTTTCCAAAATACACAATTATAGTTGTCTAGTACTATTTTAATGCAAATTTCACTTTTTCATGATTTCCATGTATTCACTTTCATTTTTTTACACATATGCACTAAAACAACATATAACTTGGCACATAACTATCACTTGATCATATGCACATCTCACTCATTTGCATCCTTACTATTAATGCATCATAATCTAAGCATTTTATTCAACATATAATTCATACAATAACAATTTCGTACACATACCAGTACTACTTATTCATACAATTCTCTACTTAGTTTCATACCTGCACTTCACTTATACAAACAATTTCATATTCACACTTACTCATATAAATGCATCAAACACAATGTTCACTTTCACATTATTTATCACATGATTAAATCCTTTTCACATTCAATCACTTTTCATTATATCAATTAAATACTCGTTGAAACTCTTGGGACACTAATGATACTCGGGAAAAACTCATACATGATGTATCGTACCAATGCCATGTCCCAGACATGGTCTTACGCTGGTTTTCATATCGTAGCCGATGCCATGTTCTAGGCATGGTCTTACACTAGCACACATATCAATGCCGATGCCATATCCCAGACATGGTCTTAAACTGGCTCACATATTGCCATGGTCCAACCATGGTCTTTACTGCCAATTCATCACATGTCAAAATTTGATCATACTCCGCCCTGCATTTCTCTTAATTTGATCTTTCAATACAATCTTGTAATTTTTATATTATTCATGATCCAATAATAACATACGAAATAACACATGGTATCGTTAAGCATTTAAACATATCAATTTAATGCTTATTAACATACGAACTTACCTCGAATGTCGAAACGGCTAATTTTCCCGACTTAGCCCATAACTTTGTTCTTCCTCGATCTTAGTCCAAATTTTATGTTTTCTTGATCTATATAAGCCATAGAAGCTTGGCCGAATGGAGCTCATCCATGGCTTCCATTTTTGGTTTTTACGATCGGTTGAAGAAGAAAGAAGAAAAAAAGATGATAGCTTTTATCATTTTGTCTTATTAGGCCATATTAGCTAAATTACAAAATTACCCTTTTTATTTCAACCAAATTTCAAAAATTACAAAACAAATATCTCCCACTAACTTATTAATGGGCTAATTATCTTATAAGGACTTCCAATTTAAAAAAACATAACAATTTAACACCTCTAACAAATAGAACTCAACTTTTGCACTTTTTACAATTTAGTCCTTTTGACTAAATTGAGTGCTCAAACGTCGAAATTTTTGAACGAAATTTTTATAAAATCTTTCCGTAAAATTGTAGACCATAAAAATATAATAAAAATAAAATTTTTCTTGTCGAATTTGTGGTCTCGAAACCCCTGTTTCGACTAGACCCAAATTTGGGCTATTACAAGATCAGTCGGTCGGGGGCAAAACGACGTCGTTTTGGGGCTTAGGGACGCCGACCAAAATGGTGTCATTTTATATCACCTATAAAAGTCAAAAATCAAATAGAAACCCCATTTTCAACTGCTTTTTAAAAAAACTTAATCCCCTTTTTTTTGTTTCTCTCTCTGCAGGCTTAGGGATCGGTGCGATTTTCGGAGATTCACCACCACTCCTCCGCCCCGACCGTCGCTAATGATCGCCATGCGTGGCGGCATTAGGGTAAAAATTCTTCCTCTTTCTTTCCCTTTTTATACTCTTCCGTATATAAAAAAATAAAAGGAAAATACAAAGTGATTTGAAAGCCGAAACAAAGTGTAATCACCTCTGACTTCGCGACTTCGTGTTTTCTATATTCTGTTTAGGTTGTCTGTTTCTTTTGTTCTTTTGATTTGGTATTTGGAAAATGGATCTCTGCTTTTGATTTTTATTCCTCGAATCTTTGCTTGAATCTCTGTTATTTTTGTATTCAAAATCTCTTTTTGTATTAAAAAAAAACTGTCCGACCCCCCTTACAATCGTTTTTGGCCTTTCTCTTTTATAGCATTTTACAAGTTTTTTTTTTTGTTATTTGATGTCTTTTCTCTTATTTTCTTGTAGGTGCAACTTGAGCAAGTGGAGGGCGGTGCTACTGAGGTGACAAGGCGGTGGTCGGTGGCTTCAGGCGATGTCAGAATGTCAGGGGTCAGAAGACCCTAGGTGCGGCGCACCTAGGATTTGAAAATTCTGAAAATTTCTTTGTTGGGTCAGGGTTGTAATTGGGCCTTTAGGTTTGGGCTTAATTGTTTTTGGTTTAAGTGGGCTGTTGTGGGTTTGGGTAGATTTAGGTTGGGTTTGTTTTTGGTTTAGTTGTAGTTTAATTGGGTTAGGTTTAGTTATTGGGTTTAGTGGGTTAATAGGCTGATTGGGTTGTAAAATGTTTTGGGCCTTGGTCTTTTTGGGTAATTGGGTGGTAAAAATGGGCCCGGGCAAATTATGGGTCTTACAGCTGCCCCTCTTTACTCGTTATCGTATAACGAGAATAGAGCAAAGACATAAAGAAGATCCTAATTTGCTCGGATTTACCGAGTCTTTGTTCTTCAGTGCTCCTATTCTTTATGTAGCCTCATTCTAGTCTACTACTTCTCGTTGCTTCGATCCACTCCACTGCAACTTTGAGAGACGAGATTTGTAGCTATAGTAGATTTAATCCCACCAACTGCAACTTCAGAGGTATAAGATTTTTTGCTTTAATATGCTCTACTACAACTTCAGGGAGATAGGTTTAACTGTCTTCTATCTGCTCTGCTGCAACTTCAGGGGGATAAGACTCGATGTCTTCGATCTGCTTCCTGCAACTTTAGGAATGCCAAATCTACTTATTTTCAATCTGCTCCACTGTAAACTCAGGGAGACAGGATTTGATGTCTTCGATCTACTTCTGCAACTTCAGGAATGCCAAACCTGTTATTTTTAATCTGCTCCACTGCAATTTCAGGGAGACAAGGCTTGCTATCTTCAATCTGCTCCTGCAACTTCAAGAATGCCAGACCTGTTATCTTCTATCTGCTCCTGCAACTTCAGGAATGCCAGACCTGCTATCTTCGATCTGCTCCTGCAACTTCAGGAATGCCAGACCTGCTATCTTCGATCTGCTCCTGCAACTTCAGGAATGCCAGACCTACTATCTTTGATCTGCTCCTGTAACTTCAGGAATGCCAGACCTACTATCTTCGATCTGCTCCTGCAACTTCAGGAATGCCAGATCTGCTATCTTCGATCTGCTCCTCTGCAAACTCAGGGAGACAAGATCTACTGTTTGATCTTGGTCCCCTATTGCTTAGGGTAACAAGATCTACAATCTTCAACCTATTCCACTGCTGGTCAGGGAGATAGGACTGGCGAATTCACCGGTGCTGCTACATCGTCCTCTAGGGGACATATCCTGTAGACTTGATTTTATATGCTTGTATTTATGCCAAATGATTAGGATGTTATGATCGGAATGAATCTAATGCTCCTAACTAAGTGTATTATGGACGACACTTGCATGAATGTAGAATGTCATGAGAATGGTCTTTTTACAATGATTAGGATGCAATGATCAGGATAAGTCGAATGATCCTAACTAAACGTGCTTTGAATGATGATGTATGAATGCAAAATAAAATGATCCCCTTTTTGATGCTTAGAGTTGTCACTGCTCATTGTCCATTAGAGTTTTATTGCTGACGTATCACGCTGCTATCTCATTCGGCTGGTACCTTCTCCAAAAACTCAAAGAAACAATCATATTCTGTCGAAATGACTTGCCCCAATGTAACTTCAAGGTCCATTCCACGGGATCCCTGGGACTTTAGGCTTATACCATCTTCAGACCCTCTCACTGCAATTTAGGGGGGTATAGGGTCTGTGTCATCTTCAATCCATCCCATTGCGACTCAGGGGTATAGAATTCGTATCATCTTCAATCCATCCCACTACGACTCAAGGGCATAGAATTTGTAACTTATTCAATCAATTTGGTCTACTACACCTTCCATTTCCTAGGTGTCATGACCAGATGTGTATGCATGATATTTGCATGGATGCAAAGTATCATTTTTTTTTCCGAGAATAATCTTCTTGTACACCTGGGTTGACATTGATCGTTATTTGTCGAGGTTGTATCACCGACGAAATGTCTTGTCTTTTGTTCAACCAATAAAAGAGTCCAAACAGATAATCATCTTTCTCTAATATTTCGAAACCTTAGACTTGGTGAGTTCTAAACAATAGTCCTGTTTAGATCCTTGTATTATTTAAAAGCTTCCAAAGTAATATGCGAAACTCCTTTTATGAAAGTATTATTAGTCCAAAAATGCTTAAAAAATGTCGTAACAATGGACAAGAAGGAAGTTGATTGGGAGCATAGCTTGAAACAAATAAGTTAATCAAAGCTAGCAATTGCATTTAAGAAGGAAATTCATTGGTAGTGTATTTTTAAAAGAATAAGATAATCACCAATAACAAATTTCAAATGAGTAAAATGGAAAATAGGTATCGCAGCCTGAGTTTCTCTGTTTAAACTTCTTGATGACCATTTTAAGCTCAATACGTGTTTAAGGGATCTAAAGTACTTTTTCGATGCCCCGAGACGTAACATACTTCCTCAATGTTAATTCAAGCATAGCAAGACCACTGTATGCCTTACTTTAGATCAAAATTTGAGCCCTCTTTTTTGAGTTTTCAACTCAAATCCCCTTTGGTCTCAACGTTCCCTTTACGGGTTTTCGCCTCGGCCTCTCATTTTCCTTCTTTTCTTTTTTTTTGTGTTTTTTCATCATTTTTTTGGAAAACTTTTTCATTGAATCTGAACTCACTGGATTGGGCAGGTCCTTTCCATCCATCTTGGTTAATATCCATGCTTCCCCAAAACAGGCTTTCTTTGCTGCATAAGGCATTTACTTTCCTCTGGAGTCCTTTTGGATAAGAAGAATCCTTCTTAATGCCAGGTCCCCCTCCTGAAATTCTTTTGAGTGAACCTTTTTGTCATAAGCTCGTATCATCCATTTTTGGTACATTCAACCATGATGAATACTTTCAATCAAGCTTACTTTAGACATTCTACTTCAT
Source organism: Gossypium rotundifolium (assembly GCA_025506655.1). NCBI lineage: Eukaryota > Viridiplantae > Streptophyta > Magnoliopsida > Malvales > Malvaceae > Gossypium > Gossypium rotundifolium. The sequence goes on from CP106726.1 coordinate 89,719,590, forward strand.
CCAACTTGGAGAAAAGAATCTTAACTTCTAACAATTACCCCCTTTTGTGAACCAACGAGAAAGACGTTGCCCCGGTGAAGGTTCTAGCCAAAGTTTACGAAGCATAGAAGGTAAATGGTAACTTTTCTATGCCAACTTTTACAAATATCAGCCGTTTTTCAAAAATTTTGAATGGTTTTTGGTTGCCTTTGCTGCACTGATATGGTGTCTGATCTTTGAATAGACTGTAAATTTGTGTAATTACGTTGTTTCTAGCATTCTTTATTGCCACTCTCTCTCTCTTTTTTTTTAAATTTGGATTTGAATTTGATGACTGCTGACTTTGTAACTTTGGTATATGAAGCGACCTTCACCCAATCAGTGAAGTAACCAACAACAATGAATATGAATCGATGTTGGCTAAAAGCTTTTAAGGAGACTGGCTTTGATAACGTCCATGCCCTACATATAGGGAATCTGTGAAGAAATAGAGGAGGCACATAAGTCCTATATTTATCCATCTGGCATTTACGGTATAACTGATGCAACCTCCCTTTCTCGGTAAACCAGTAGCCCGAACCTCTTGATTAGCCTGGCCATGGTAGAACCATTAGCATGTGATCTTGAAACACCAATCTTAACAGCATACCCACGTTTCAATAGCCTAGGCATGTCTTGATGTGATCATGCGGAAACATCTTTAAATTCTTGGAGATAACTCAATGATGCCTCGCCTTATTCCTGTTGTGAGCTAAGCTTCCATCTTCATTTCCTTCGTTGGCTCGTAGTGTCCGCTGACACTTCGTAAGGTAGGATCTACCATTCTTAACAAGTTAGGAAATAAGTTGCAATCTCTGTCATTTTCAAGTCCTTAGATCCCTCTAGACACGTATCTCACTAGAAATGGAGTCAGTAACAACGTCGCTCATGTCATTGATATCTGGGGACCCATTGTGGGCATGAAGATAAATTCCAGAGAATAAATGATTCCAAGAATGATTCTTTATAAATGAAGAATAAAAGAATATTCAAAAGAATGTATAGTATGAAGAAGAAAAATATTTGTTCAAAAAGATGCATTTTACTGAAATAGTAATTCTGGACACAAGCCTATTTCACAAAAGAAATCTTATTGCTTCTAGGCTTAAAGCAACTAGTGCGCTTTGTACATTACTCTAAGTAAGCTCTAAATACTACAGGAATTTCTTCCGCAGTCTTATTGTCCAAAATGCTCCCAGGTTCATATTTCTACATTTGGCGCGTCATCTAACTTCACAATACCCATGCTGATGAATTTTTCCACCAATTTCTTAAAAGCAAGATAATTTTCTATAGAATGCCCTGTGACCCCCGCGTGGTACTCACATTGGGCATTTGGGTCATACCATTCTAAGTATGGCGGTTGCATCAGTTTCGTGTAATGAGGTGCTACAACATGCATATCAAATAAGTTCTTGTATAACTCCCTATACATCGTGGGAATAGGTGTGAACTGGGGTTTTTCTGAATTCGATCTTGGGTTGGGTTTTTGCTTTGGGGAGACCAGATAACTAGTAACTGCCTTCTTTGGTTGGTTTACTATAAACGGCTTCGAATGACCCTTGTTATACCCACTCGTATTATTCACATCCTTGTCTTTCCTCTTCGGGACCTTTAAAGCCCACTCTCTCTTTTTTTTTATCTCTGCTAGGCCAAGAACAACAGGATTGACTCGATCATCACCAGGACCCATTGAAAAGTTCAGCAGTACCGAGGTATCAGTCTGATATTGGGATCTGATAATGATAGGTACCGCATGCGAATGCGTGTCTGGTTGAGTCGGGATACTTATTGGGGAATAAACGATGTCTTCATCATCATCCACACTATTGACCACTGGGCCACTCCTTTTTTCAAGTCCTCCGGCTAGTAACTAGGTTAACTGGCCCATCATATTCCTTTGGAATTCTAGCATTTGGTCTCGCATCTCTTGTTGAATTTTGGTCAATTGCTCTTGCATTTGTATTTGCATTTTCTCTATTCTTTCCAACCTTTGTTCCATGTCTTCTAGGTTAACTGAAATAATTTTACCTAATTAGGGTCTTTCTACATATGATACGATGTAATGCAAATGCATGAAATGCAATGCAAATGCATGGAATGAATGCAAAAAGAAAGAGAGGCGTTGATTATGAATTCAAATCCATTAAAAGAACTTTTCTAGAAAATAAATTTCTTTACATAAAATGGATTGCATATGCGGCTTTGTCCTCATAGTCTAGGTGAAAACACCAATCCTTTTCTTTGTATCCGGATGTTATGGTCGTGTCCCGTGAACTTTCTCAATAGATGCCTCTTCTAGCTCCTTGTTGCTTGGTTCAGGCCATACCTCTTCACTCACTTATCCTCCGTGATGTTCATAAGCTTCTTTGAGAAAATTGAGACATGATGACTCTCGAATAATCCTTGTCGGCTTGAATCCTCAGGCAAAGTGTTGTATTCTTCTGCGGACTATCAGCCTTCTCTCGTTGTTTTCTTGGACTACTTTCGAACGATCGTATTATAATCGACTTTATCAAGTAACCCATTTTCTTATGATAAACTCTTCTATTTAGCAATCAAATATTAATCAACACCTCATTTCTATGATGATGAAATGTAATGCAATTAGAACAAAATAAAATACGGCAGTACAGAAGAAGTAATCAACAAAATAGAACACCTATCTGGGTGACCACTAAGGTTTGGTACAATTCTACCTAGGGTAGGCTCTTAGGGCTCACTATATGTGGTTTAGTTCTATGGTAAGGGTACCCGAACCGATAGATTTCTCGATCCTCACCCATTATAGGATTATACGGACCAAGTTCAGTTCAGGGGGATACATTTCCTATGGCCATGCGGAGATGAAAATCTCACGAAGCACATAGGTACGGATGTATCCCGAAAGCAATCCACTAGCCCATGCGGAGGTGAAAACCTCACGAAGGCATAGTTTCTTACTCCCACTTAAGAGGGTAAAAATCTGACGACTATGCAATATAATGCGCGAAAGTGAACTAAGTGTGATGAAAATGCCATTCAATTAAAATAAAACAAAACAAGTCAGTATTTCACACACAACTTAAAGAAAGCAAGAAATAAAGCACCTACTAGGGTAACCACTAGGGTTTGGTGTGGCTCTACCTAAGGTAGGCTCTTAGGGCTTGCTATATGAGGTTTGGTTCTAAGGTAAGGGTACTCGAACCGACAGATTCCTCGATCCTCACACATTATAGGCTCATATGGATCAAGTTCGGTTCAAGGAATACATTTCCCTATGGCCATGTGGAAGTGAAAACTTCACGAAGACATAGGTACAGATGTATCCCTGAAGCAATCCACTAGCCCATGTGGAGGTGAAAACCTCACGAAGGCATAGCTTCTCGCTCCCACTTAAAGGTGCGACCACAACAGTCGTGCAATGCAATGTGCGCAAGAAAACAACAAACAAATGCAACAAAAGGATCGTAATTTTCAAATCAAATTTTCAAATTGAATTTTCAAATTTTTGACATAGGATAAAAAATAATCAATTTACAGGCCTTGCTCTCTCATGCCCCCAGCGGAGTCGCCAAGCTGTCATAACCATTTTTTTTGAAAAACGAGGTCGATTTTGGCTTTGAAAATGAAAATAAAATGGGAGTCGCCACCGATCCTTTTTGTTGGGGTGTGATCGGGTCACCTCGTAAAACGTTTGTTTTTAATAAATAATTTGATTTATCAAAACAATGATTTCAGTCTATGAAATTCAAAAACATGTTCGGGAGTCGGTTACATATGAGGAAGAGTTAGCACCCCCGATACATCCAAAATTAGTACCTAATTGATTAATTAATGTCCTAATGTCAAAAATTGAAAATATTTTAAAATACGAACCCTTTAGAAAATGTTTGGATAATTTGAATTGGATATCGAAATTTTCTTGTTCCGAAAAGATGAAATATCACATCCAGCACGATAGGACACGATGTTTCAACCCTCGATACCAAGATCATTTCATGATTTCCAAAATTCATACATTGCAATTTTAAAAAGGGTATTCCACTATTTGGCCAAACAAAAAAATTCGAAACCCAGCACGATTGGGCACGATTCCTCGGATTTCCAAACATGAAATATTGCCCTATTTAAGAAAACACGGTCAAAAGTCTTAAAACGATAGTTAGTCATTTAGACGAACGAAAAATAGAAACGCAGCACGATTGAGCATGATTCCTTGAACTTCTAAATACAAAATATCGATTATTTCAAAACTTGATGTATTGAATAAATGTTAATGTGACAAGTAATGGTGTGAAAATACGGTGTTACACATGTACAAGATAGGTGCGTTAATAAGATGAAATTGAAGATAAAATGAACAAGATGAATATATACATAAGATAAATTTTAAGTCAATATATAAAGACATGTAATAATAATATATAAAAGCAATAATAATGATAAAATTACTTTACTATGAATAATAATAATAATAATAATAATAATAATAATAATAATAATAATAATAATAATAGTTAAAATAAGATAATAGGAGTGATAATAATATAGAAATAATTGTAATAATAATAATAGTAAATAATAGTAATGACAATGCTATAATAGTAAAATATGAATAAGAATAATAATACTATATCTATATTAATAATAACGATAGAAGAAATAATAACATAAATAGAGATAGTAGTAATAATAATAATAATAATAAAGAATAGTGATAATAACAAATTTATAATAATGATAATAATAATAATAATAATAATAATAATAATAATAATAATAAATAGAAATAATAAAAATAAAATAATGGTAATGATAATAATAAAATAATAAAGAATACTTAAAAATAAGAAATAGAAAGAAATAAAATAATATTAATGATACTAGTAAGAAAAATAATAATAATAATAGTAATAATAATGGTAATTAATACACAAATAATAAATATATATATATATAAATAGTATAATGATAGTAATAATAATAATAATAATAATAATAATAATAATATTAAAAAGTAATAATAATTGTAATAATAATGATGTTAGTTAAATTAATAATAAAATAGTGAAAATAACAAAAAAGGGACTAAATTGAATTAAAAATAATATATCCGGGGTAAATTTGAAATAAAAAGAAAGGGGAAGGACCAAATTGTAACGCGTGAAAGAAGTGGAGGGACTAAAATAGACAATAACCCCTTCCTTCAAAACGCGCGGCATCAGGGAGGATCCAATTGAAATCCGAAATAAATTGTTGGGCCAAATTAAAAAAAATTCCATAAACTTAATCGCAAACCCATAAAAAGCGGAAGGACCAAAAGCGCAATAAACCCCTTGATAAAAAACACGCGGATCTTGAGGCGAGTCGAGTGGGATCGGGGGCAAAACGACATCGTTTTAGGACTTAGGGACACCGACCAAAACGGCGTCTTTTTATATCACCTATAAAAGTCAAAAATCAAACAGAAACCCCATTTCAGCTGCTTTTTTTAAAAAATAATCCTTTTTTTGTTTTTCTCTCTGCAGGCTTACGGATCGATGCGATTTTGGCAATTCGCCACCACTCCTCTACCGCCAACCTTCGCCGATGACCGCCGTGCGCGGCGACATTAGGGTAAAAATTCTTCCTCTTTCTTTCCTTTTTTTTACTATTTCGTATATAAAAAAATAAAAGGAAAATACAAAGTGATTTAAAAGCCGAAAAAAAGTGTAATCACCTCTGACTTCGCGACTTCCTGTTTTCTATATTCTGTTTAGGTTGTCTGTTTCTTTTATTCTTTTGATTTGGTATTCGGAGAATGGCTCTCTGCTTTTGATTTTTATTCCTCGAATATTTGCTTGAATCTCTGTTACTTTTGTATTCAAAATCTCTTTGTGTATTCGAAAAAAAAAACTGTCCGACCCCCCTTACAATCGTTTTTGGCCTTTCTCTTTTATAGCCATTTTACAAGGTTTTTTTTGTTATTTGATGTCTTTTCTCTTCTTTTCTTACAGGTGCAACTTGAGCAAGTGGACGGCGGTGCTGCTGAGGTGACAAGGCGGTGGCTGGTAGCTGCAGGCGACGTTAGAATGTCAGGGGTCAGAAGACCCTAGGTGCGACGCACCTAGGGTTTGAAAATTCTGAAAATTTCTTTGTTGGGTTAGGGTTGTAATTGGGCCTTTAGGTTTGGGATTAATTATTTTTGGGTTAAGTGGAGCTGTTATGGGTTTGAGTAGATTTAGGTTGGGTTTGTTTTTGGTTTAGTTGTAGTTTAATTGGGTTAGGTTTAGTTATTGGGTTTAGTGGGTTAGTAGGCTGATTGGGTTGTAAAATGTTTTGGGCCTTAGTGTTTTTGGGTAATTGGGTGGTAAAAATGGGCCCGAGTAAATTATGGGTCTTACATCTAGCACTTTGATCTTACGTTTTATGGCTGCAAGGATACCCATGATGCATGCTTCGTATTCTGCCATATTGTTTGCGCAATCAAAATCCAATTTGCTAGTGAAGGGGTAATGACCTCCATTTGGGGATACCAAGACTGCCCCAATTCCGTTACCCACAACGTTTGAGGCTCCGTCGAAGTTTAGCTTCCAAGGATGACCTTCTTGAGAGTCTTCTTCAGTGGTTGCAACATACATTAGAACTTCATTCAGGAAATCAAAGTTTAAAGGCTCGTAATTTTCTAGAGCTCTACTAGCTAAAAAATCTGCTATTGCACTCCCTTTTATAACCTTTTTATTCATATAAACTATATCAAATTCAAAGAGCAGAATTTGCCACCGGGCCATTCTTCCATTGAAAGCAGTCGACTCCACCATGTACTTTAGAGGATCGAGTTTTGAGATGAGCCAAGTTGTGTGGTACAGCATATACTATCTCAGTCTTTGGGTTGTCCAGATTAAGGTGCAATATAACTTCTCGATTGGCGAATACCTTGCTTCACATTCGGTGAATTTCTTACTGAGATAGTATATCACTCTTTCTTTTCTTCCCGACTCATTATGTTGACCAAGCACGCATCCCATGAAATTCTTGAATACTGCAAAATACAGTATTAATGGCCTATCTGGGTTGGGAGGCATCAGTACTGGGGCATTGGACAGGTAATGTTTGACCTTGTCAAAAGTTTTCTAACACTCCTCATTCCAAACGCCTGGATTGTGTTTCTTAAGGAGACAAAATATGGGGTCGAATTTCTCAGTCAGTTGTGAAATGAACCGGGTAATGTAATTTAGTCTTCCTAGGAAACCTAGAACTTCGTTTTGAGTGCGTGGTGGAGGTAACTCCTGTATAGCCTTAACTTTATCTGGGTCGATCTCGATCCCCTTTTCATTGACTACAAATCCTAGCAATTTTCCTGACCTAGCCCCGAAAGTACATTTTGTTGGATTGAGCTTTAGTTAGAATTTTCTCAATCTCAAAAACAATTTCCTTCAGACTTGTACATTCTCCTTCTCTGTTCGAGACTTAGCGATCATATCATCTACAACGCTGAAGTTCGATGATCGAGACTTAGCGATCATTTCGTTCTACAACGCTGTACTCGCAATGCTTTAAGTGATCATAGCGTTTGTAAATGATCGGCCACCTCTCGTATTTGAGCCACTGCTTCATCCATGATATAGTCTCTATCCCTGACCTGACCTTGAGAATGGTGAAGTTGCTCTTTCCACTACTCGTTATTTACTTTAAGGAGTTCAACTCGGAGTTCACAATTTTGTAATGCGATCTCGAGCTCTTCTATTTTCCTTTTCAGCTCTTCAATCTTGTTTAAGCTCTTTTTCAGCTCAATTATGGAGTTATGATTACGATACTAATGAAGCGATTTTTCTAGTTCTGCTACCTTGGCTTTTAATTTGACCTTTTCATTTTGACATTCCAATAGGTCTCTTTCTAGAGCATTTTCTCGAACCTGGGCATCTTATCATTTCTTTTCCCATTGATCGGCTCTGTTCTTTTCTTCTTTGATCTCTTGCTGCCATTGCTCTAATGTTTTTCCCAGCCTGACAGTCCTCATTGATAAGTTCAGCTTCTTGTAATACGTTTTAAATTGTCCAAATCTTATTCAGCCTTGTTTATTCCTTTCCTCAGTTTATTGAACTCTAGCTTCTAGACATCAACATCTATTCCTAATTGCATCTTTTCTTCTTCCAATTGCTCTATCTTCTTTCCTAGCTCCAAATTCCTCTTCTCAAAATCCTGCTTGATGATCTCTAGCTCAGATGGAATCACTTGCAGGTGTTCTTCCAATGGTCGAATGGCTTCTTGATTTGGCACCGGGATATTGTCATTGACTCTTTGACCCCATCACCAACTATATTCGGGGTCGCCATCGGACCTGCAGCCAATCTTTTCATTCGGTGGATTTGATTCCAGGCGTTAGACATTTCTCGAACCATTTTCTAGTAGTTATCACCCTTATACCCAAAGTCACATTAGGCTAGCCCTTGTATTGCTTGATATGAACTGCCTCGATCTATATTGCCTCAACACGAGTAAAGGAGCATATCTAACAGCTCCCCAAATCCCAAGTAGAGGAACCCAGTCAAAATCTCCACACCGATACAAAATCTCATCGGGTTCATCCAAGGGGCTCTCCATTCGACATTCTCATCTTGGATATTCTAGAGTATAGCCATCCATTTTCCTCCGAAATGTCATCTCGCCTCGGTGTAGCCACTAATTCTTTTAATGGAGAGTAGTTCTCAGAGAATACTCGATAAAAAACTTTTTTACCCTCCAAAAGTAGTTATGAAACCATGCCAACAAGAGTTCTACGCATCCAATGAATCTTCCTTCACCGCTCTTTGGTATGCATTCAAAGATCGAATATTTAGGCCAAAATTGCAGGGACGAGCGTGACCTTTTTATCAAGTCTATCGAACAAATCTAAAACTGCCTCGTCCACATGCTCTAGTGGTTTAGGGATAACAACCAGCCCGTAAATGCTCAAAGCGAAGACATTGACCCTTTTCTTCATATCCGGGTATACTAAGATCAAATCTCGCAAACTATTCCAAGGAATACATTTACCATCTCCTTTTTGCTTGATTCGGGTTGCAACCCATTGCTCACTCATCCCCGTGATGTTCATTAGTTTCTTTAGGAAGGTTGGGACATTAGCGGCTCTGAAATAAACCTTGTTGAGCCAAGTTTTCGAGGAACGAAGTAAGGTCGTGTATTCTTCCATAGTAGGTACTAAGTCCACTTTTCCAAAAGTAAAACAGTTGTGGCGGGATTCCAAATTGAGCCAGAGCTCAAAACAAGTGCTTGTCCACTTTAATATCGAATAGATAGGGAAAATCACCATAATTACAGTAAAATAACTACTTGATTTCTTCATCCCATTGGACCCATATCTCTTTCAATTCCTGGAGATTTTTCTGGGTCACGCTGATACAAGTGAATTCCCACAATTTTGCTACGTACCCTCTATCAAACTATCACCTTTCTCTAGTTGCGTTTTCTCATACCATATTCGGACAGCCACATTATCTTCCTCTTTATCAAGAAATTTGTTCTCCATGGCAAGCTCTCTATTTAGTAATCGAACATGAATCAACACTTTTTTTATGATGAAAATGTCATGCAATCACAGTCAAAGCAAAACAAAACAAGTTAGTATACCAAGCTAGAATTCAAAGTAAGCAAGGAATAATAAATAAAAAAAAGCGTCTATTCGGGTAACCACTAGGGTTTGGTGCGGTTCTACCTAGGTTAAGCTCTTAGGGCTCATTATTTGCGGTTCAATTCTAAAGTAAGGGTACCTGAACCGGCAGATTCCTCGATTCTCACCCAATATAGGCTCATATGGACCGAGGTCAGTTCAGGGGAATACATTTCCCTATGGCTATACAGAGATGAAAATCTCATGAATACATAGGTACGGATATATCCTGAAAGCGATCCGCTATCCTATACAAAGGTGAAGGCCTCATGAAGGAATAGTTTCTCACTCCCACTTAAAAGGGTAAAATCAATCGGTTATGCGATGCAATATGCGGAGGTACATTAAAAGACTCGAACCAATAAAGCAACCATATTAAAATGATGCAGACCACAAAAATGAAATGCAACGAAAGGATCGTAAGTTTAAGCCAAATTATCGATTTCGACACAAAGACAAGAAATAATCAAAGCGTGGCTTGACTCTCTTATTTTGCCCCTAATGGAGTCGCCAAGCTGTCAAAATCTCTTTTCTGAAAGGTCGAATTTTTTTTTAAAAGACGAAAAATAGGAGTTGCCACCAATCCATTTTTTATGAGGTGTGATCAGGTCACTTTATAATTTAATCGTTTTAATAAACGATTTGATTTACTAAAACAAAGATTTTTAGTCTACGAAATTTAGGAAAACGGGTTCGGAAGTCGGTTACGCACGAGGAAGGATTAGCACCCTCGTGACGCCCAAAATTGGTACCTAGTTGATTAATTAAAGTCTTGATATCGAAAATTGAATATTTGAAAATAGTCTAGAATACGATCCCTTTTTGTATTAATGTTAATTTGCTTACAAATTGCTTGAAATAAACGTTAAAGGCCCTCTCGTCTCGAGATAACAAAATGTCATATCCCGTAAGTTAGGAAACGACATTTTGAACCTTTGAGAATAAGCTTGCCATTATTTATATTTTGAAATCTTATGTGTTTTAGTTTTAAAAGGGTATTCGATTATTTGGGTCCAACGAGAAAAAATCAAAACCCCGTAAGTTAGGGTACAACTTCTCCAAATTTCAAATACAGAATATTGCCTTATTTTGAAGATTTTTGTTGACGAAAAAAATTAATGTAATATTTAAAATGATACATGTTTTGTTTATCCGGGCATTGTAAAGAATGCGTAAATGCGTTTGAACACAATTTATGACATAGTTGAGCTAGAATACGTTAAAATGGATTGATGACATGCAAAGTAAAAATAAAAATGAAAATGTTGTGCTAGATGTAACTACCATAGTGACAAAATGTCAATTTATAATGAAGATAGCAATAATCATATTATAATTATTATTCTAATAACAATGGAAATAATCGAAGAAAGGTAAATAATAATAATAATAATAATAATAATAATAATAATAATAATAATAATAATAATAAATAAAATCACCTTTTGCTTTGAGTTTTTATTAATCTTGTGTTTTTTGTATTCTTTTCGTCTGTAAAAAAAAGCATTACAAGTATTCTAGCTTTTTATAGCCGGAAGTATTACAATATGTTATTTTTTTGCTTTTCTTTCTCTGCTGTTTGTGTCTCTTACTTTTTGCTTTTTCGTTTTTGTTTCTTTTTTGTAGGCAAGGTCAATGGGCGGAGATTCCGACTTTTTTCCATTTTGGTGCAATTGAGGTAATCCTCGGGCGGTGGGCGCGGTGAGGATGCACATGGAGGCGGCGCTTCGTACATGGATGACCTAGGGAGCAGCGGCGCCAGGCTTTCTGAAAAATTTTAAGTATGTTGGGCCTGTTGGGTCTTGTAATTTTGGGTTTATTTTTGGGCTTATAAAAAAACTGTTAATTTTATTTTTTATTTTGGTTTTTTTATTATTTTGAGCCCGGGCCAATTAAGACTATTACAAATATGTTATAAATAAATGTTTGCTTTAATAGTTAAAGGTTTTGATTATGTGTTTAAGGTTATTGGTTCGAGTCCTTGAGAAAACATTTTTGCTACTTTCTTTTTGTGTTGTTCAGCTAGTAGAGATCGAGTTAAAATCTAACTCTAAGGAATCTATTGGATTTGGGGGTTAGTGGGTAGTTACATTTTGGTTAATTTTTTATTGTATATTTATTTTATCTTTTTGTTTGAATTAATTAGTTTTGCCAAAGTGTTTCCCTAAGCCTAACTGACGTCCCAACTATCATTCCCTCCAGCTTCTTTGTTTTTTTTTTTTTTTCAATTTTGTTTCTCCACTTTATTCTCCCTCAATTCCCACGTTTCTTGGTTTTTCCCACTTGGCCAATTTATTTCTTTTGTTTTTCTTGAGCTGTTCTATACCCTGTTTCTTTTCTTTATGTTTCATAAGTTATCAAGAAACGGTTGTTACTCATTTTTATTTGTGCAAAATTCAATCGTCATTGGAGAGTAATCATTTTATTGATTACTTGTGTTTGTGCCATTAAGTTTTTCTTTCGGTGGTAATTGAATTTACTCATAAGTAATCGTTAAGTTTTAGGGGAAGTTGGCAAGGCAATTAATTGTCCGCCTACCTAATTTTGTTGGTGGGCTACTGTTTTTGTTTAAAGGTAAGAGGTTATTTTGAGATGTTAGGTTAAGATTTTTTTATTAGAACTATGAGGTTGACTATAACGATTTTGTGAGTTGGATTTGGTAATAGTAAATGTGGTTGATTTGGTGAACTATTGGATGATTTTAGGTTTGGACGGCTCGTGAGAGTTTTGGCAATGACATCGAGTCAGGTGTGTAATGAGAAACTAAAAAAAAAAAAATTGGATACTATCGTCGCCACATGGCCGTGTGTTGAGCCATATGTGACACACAGTTTGAGCTATTTGGACTGTATGAACCATACGAGCGTGTATAAGGCTATGTGGGTCACACGGGCGTGCGACCCAAAATTCTAAAATTTTCCCTAAGGTCGCACACATTATTCTGATCGAATGTGAACCTTCAGTGAGGTCGGTTTGTGATCAAATAATTTATAAAACATGAAATCCAATCATCTATTAGTATAATTCTGTTTATATGTGTATGTTTGAGACAACATATGATAAGCTAATCTTGTAATAGGCTATTCGTTATGACATGCGTGTATAACTGTAGCATGTATGGTTTTGTTCTGATTATATCTGCATCTAGGTCGAGTTATATGATGTGGAGGAAGTGTTTCTATGAGAAACGATATCTCGCCCATTATACTGGCAGCATATCTGCAAATATTCGAAAAAGTATCTTAATGACACTAAGTGGTGTGTAGGGTTGGATGAGTGTTTCATACCTTATATAGTGTGTTGGGATGGTTGGAAACGGTGTGTAGCGGATGGGGGTAGGAAAGCATGTATGTATCTGTCCAACTTAGGTGGGTTGGTGCGACGGGAGCTTGGCTATTAAAGTTTTGCGTCCATTTTAAATATTTTTAATTTGGGATTTAAGTGTTTTGTAAATTTTAGACTTGTGGACTGTTTTGGGTTTTGGACTTTATTTTCGTTTCCATATAATATTGTTTAAATGTTTTAACGACAATGATTGTTTTTGCAAAAGCAACGAGTTTCAAATAACAAACTGTGTTTTCAAAAATACAACATTCTAAGAGTTTCCGTTGCAAAATCATTAGTTTTGGAAAATATAATCAAACATCATTTTCAATAAAATAGTTAGATAAGATATGTTTTCGAATAATTCAGGATTTTAAGAGTTTGCAACGATTTTCAAGATACACGAAAACCAAATTTTCAATCATTTTACATAACAACTCCAAATTTGGCCGAATTTGGGGTATTACAAATGTGATGTGGACAAAACTGTTTAGTATTTTTGTAAATGAAATTTTTGTATTGTATTTATTGTAAAATTTATTATATCACATTTAGGTATTTTGATAAATATTTAAAATGGACCACCTTAAAATAAATTATCGAAATGTGTTATTTGAAACTCCGTGTTAGGGTGTCACACATCTATATTTTAATAATATTTTTCTATTAGTGGGATAAAAATACCTAAATACAACTTAGTTATCGAAATGTGTTTTTTTGTAACAAACTAATTGAACTCTTTGTTTTAAAATTGCAGATATTGAAATGAATTATTTGATTAATATCGATGACCACATATCAAACACAATTAATAAGATGATAATAAATTGTTATTTGTTACTTACAAGTTCCCTTACAAAAGTTCCACGTCGTTTATAGAATTAAATTATGTTATATTAACTATTTCTGTAATTTAATAGGTTAGGGTTTGTATTGCGCATTGAGGGGTCGTGTGAATGGTTTAGAATATTCCCGGATGAATGGCTAATGTCATACTTGGAGTTAGCCGAATTTGGGTTAGCGAAATTGATCTAGATGTTTGATTAACGGTATGACTTAATATTCGCTTTGGTCTAGCAGTGGCGCTTGGAGATTCATACTTTTCATTTGTCGTGTAGGGAGTGCATTATCACTCTGGAGGATGTTGCACTGCAACTCAGGCTCCCAATCGACGGGAGTGCGGTAACGGGCGTAAAGACAACCTTTGAGCCGATCGCCCTTTGTGATAATCTACTAGGAGTCTCGCCCAGTGATTCTAAGTCGAAATTTATAGGTTTGAGGTTTTCATGGCTGAAGGCCAATTTTGGGAATTTACTGATTAATGTCAATGAGCGGGAGGTGATGTGTGCCGTTCGAGCCTACATTATGCACATTATAAGGGGTGTACTCATGTCGGATGCAAACAACAACAAGGTCCATTTGATGTACTTACCCTTGTTAACTGATTTTCATAATGTCCATTCTTTCTTTTTTCTTTCTTCTCCTTTGTTTCTTTTAGCTTTCTTTTCCTTTAATCTTCTCTACTATTTTTTTTACCTTTCTTTCTTCTCCCTCTCTTCTTCTCCTATGCTTTCCTTTAAAAAAATACTCCAATTTTAAAACTACAAAGGGAGACCATGGTTATAAGGTCTCCAAAATTTACTTTTTCTCCGGTGTCGCCTATTAGATAGGGGTCCACTGGGTGCCACCTATTGATATGACGCCACCCCAAATACATATTATACCCATATATAAAAGTGGGTATATATTAAACCCAATATTTAGGTGTCTTGTATTAGCAAGGCTTCACATATTAAAATATAATTTTTAAATTGTATGGGACTGTTGTCAAAAACTAAAGGTGGTGCCGCCTATGCATTACCCTCCATCATCCCATCTATACTATTTTGATAATTAATCTAACATGTAACTCATTTTCAAATTTAATATTTTATTTTATATTATCTGTGTAAAAAAGCCTAAAAGGGGAACACCATTGAAAAAAAAGCCCCACAACACTAAAAAAAAAGGTTTCTTTAGAGATTTATGAGAGAAAAATAAGGATTATTAATGTAATGTTAATTTTTTGTAATATTAAAATTGAAAAATAAGAATTTTATATGTTTTAGATTAGATTATTATTTATTTTAGATATAAATTTGAACATTATATTTTTGGTTTAATGATTAGATTTGTGTTAAAGGTTTATTGATATATTAAGATAGTTTTGGTAGTGTATTTTTATATTGTAATAATAATTTGTATATTTTAATAATAAGATATAATTTATATTTTACAAAAATATATTTAAAGTTAATTACGAAAATGGGTTAGGAAAAAGATTATTTTCGTTATTTGTATATTGTTTTTTGGTTTAATCAATGATTAAAATTTTTATTGTTTGTGCAAATATCGAAATGAATTCTTTGATTAGAGAAAATGATCACATAACAATAATAATTAATGTGCCGATTAAAAAATGTGTTTTCATGAGTATATTTTTAAAGTTGCATTTAATTGGAAGATTTTAACTAATGTGGTAATTTAATATGGTTAGGGTGAGTACCGCGCATTAAGGGTGTGTGTCCATGGTCCGAGCTATTGGTCGAACGAACGAATTATACCCTAGTTAGATGTCGTCAGATTTGGATCAACGATATTGATCTAGATGTTTGAGTTGAGGGATGACTTAAGATTCGCATTGGTTGAGCGATGGCGCTTAGAGACACACACATTTCATTTACCATGTGTGGAATGCACCATCACACTTGAAGATGTCGCATTGCAACTAGGGCTCCCAGTTGATGATGATGCGATCAAGGGTTCAAACAAATTATTCGAACGTACGACTTTCTACTATGACTTGCTTGGACGTTAGCTCGATGATGGTGAAGCTAGATTTACGAGTTTGAAATTTTATTGGTTTAAGGAAAATTTTGAAACCTTATTAAGTAGTGCCACTGAGTCTACTTGATGTACTTGTCTCTATTATATGATTTGGAAGCTGTCTGTTTGTACGGTTAAGGCTCAACAATATTAGCAATATTGTATCGTGAGGTTTTTCGAAAGACAAAGCACGATACACAAGATAAAGGCAGGTGCCTGATACTGCTACAGTCCTAAGCGCTATACAAGATGTCATTTTTGGCATCAGTGAGTCACCAAACACATGTGTTCTCACTTGTAAATAGGTAAAAAAAAAAATTGAAACTTGGATAAAGATTTATTTATTTTTTTATGAAAATATGTTCTTGGAAATTTGTTTTTTAGATGGTATACTTGTTAGAGTATTGGAAAGTCGAAACCCTTATTATCTACTGACAGATGATCAAGGCACACGCCGAAAATGGGGTAATTTATTTTCATAAAATAAAATAATATTAATGTGATGTAATTACTTTATTTATTTATGTTATTTTAAGTATTTTAATCATGTCACTGTAACCATGTTATTACTTGTGTAGTTCATGTAACTATCATCTATCGCGTCGGACATTACGTTTGTCATTCCTCTGTCGACTCACATCCACTCACTCCATGGTGCTAACGCACCCATATTGAACTTTTCAACAGTTGAGTGATACAACAGGGATCGAGTGGTGTGACAATTTGGGTGCAAACAAGATATTCATAAAATAATAATTATTTTTATATTGTCTGTCATAACATCGATAGACAAATTCTTATTTTTTGTCAAGTTTCAAATATATAACCAATAGTTGTTTCTAAAATAACACTATAATATCCTGATTTTGTGGGTCTTTGCATTTGGTATGTTGTATGGCTAAGTTGGTAATTTGAGGCTTTGAGGTGTGTATTGGGCTCAAGCTCGGGCTTAAACCCGGGTTAATTTACCGATAAATAGTGTTAATGTATAATCTAAGTTAGATAATTAAATTAGTAGCAAGTTGGGCTTGTGGCCCAAAGTTAGAGGTGCTATAAGTGGGCATGAAGGTGGTTTCAAAAGGGGGAGGAGTTTGGGCCTCATATGGCCGCTTGGGGCCCAAGGTTGTTGGGTCAAAATTCGACACTCCTAGGGGAATGGGTGGACGGCATAGTGGCTACAAGTTAGGATTTTATTTTCTTTTATAGTATTTTGTGTAATTAAAAGCTGATAATTAAGAGGGAAGAGTTGGTTTCAAGGTGGCCTCTTCTAAAGGTGAGATAATGGTTGAGTTATCAGAAGAGATAAAGGCTATCAGGAGGGAGAGAGTTGGCTGAAATTCCAACTCTCTGTGTGTGTGTGTGAGTGTACCAAATTTAGTAGGAAGTTATCATCTTTTCTGCCATTTTCCCTTTATTCCACACTTGTTCTCATCTAGCCGAAACTTTTCTCTCCCAATTGCTTTAGTTTCTCCCTTCTAGTCGAAACTCCTATCACTTTTCTCCTCTCCATTATACTTTTAAAAGCTGAATTCTCCCTGTGCATATCCCTTTCTCCCATAATCGAACCATTGGGTGAGATCTCTTTTTCCCGAAGGTGCACCATAAGTCGAGTACTCCTCTTTAATCTGGTGAGTTTTGGGATTTTGTCTCTCTGTGATTTCACTATTTTTAATCAATTTTCTAATCTGAATCATTTGTTTAAAAGCCCTGTCGATTTCACTCTACGCCTGAAGTGAATCTGTCTTGCTTTAGTCAGAAGTGCCGATTTGGTGGAAAAGTCGAAGGTAGGTGGTGGTAGGTTCGGCCGAATGGCCTTTCTTGTTCTTTATCCTTGTGGGCGAATATCAAAAGGTGTTCAAATATCAAAAGGTGTTTGTTGGGTTGCGATTAAGGGATCGGTTTAATATATTAGTGTTGGCCGAATGTAGGTAGGTTGGTGGTGACGTCTTCTTAAAGACTTCCGGGATTCGACAGTTTAGGTAAGGTTGCGTTTTAGTGCTATAAGTATTTAATTAATTAGATCTCACCGTTTACATTCGGTTTAGTGACCAAGGAGTTATTATGGACAATATTAATAGTCAAGCAGTAGGGGTTGAATCTGTAAACCCAACGCCAAAGTACAAGAAACGATCAGTATCAGGAGTGCAAGATTGGCCTTTAGAGTGCGGGCCGACATCAGAGTTAGATCGTAGGCCAATAGTGGTAGTCTCGAGTGACAGTAGCGTAGAAGCAGTAAAAGTGTTAGTACAAAAACCAGGTGTGTAACTCTTACAAACTTTCTTTACGTAATATGTTAACTGTTATTTGTTGATAAAAGCCGGAGTGACGGCTATGGTTACCCAAAATACCCTTGTGGGTAAAAGCGAGGATGCCGAGTAAGTTGTTATGATTTCTCGCGTTAATTGTGATCTATAAGAGCATGATATTCTGTATACATAATTTTTTGTATGATAAGCATGATCATACTGATATTGTTACCATAAATATGTTTTATGGGTGATGAGAGGAGGGGGAGTATAATCTATCAGACTGTCACCAGTGATTTGGTATCACAAATTGGGTTGGCCCCACATATATTATAAAAATTGTGACTAAGTCTCAGTGGTTTGGCACCACCAGTGGTTTGGTACCACATATGTTATCTTTGTAACTACGGTTACGGTGGTTTGGCACCACCAATGGTTTGGTACCACAAGGGTAGATTTGGGAGACATGGATGGATACCTAGGTTGATGGGTTGCATGACATGCATATTTGTATTTGAATCTGTGTAAGAGCATATTTTCTTTTGGGATGGGGACTTACACACTGAGTCTAGGTGACTCACCCCTTCCGTTACATTTTGGTATTAGAGCCCAGTTCAAAAGCTCAGTTGTGGGCTTAGGGCCCAAAATATGTTTTAAAAGTTTGTGAAATGATTATTTTTTTCGAAAAGCATGGCACCTGAGTCTCCGGTGCCGATCCACCCAGGTAAGTACCCTAACCTTTGATTTAATGTTTATATGTTGGGCTTTAGACATAGACAAGTATGATAGTACTGATGGATCATAGGATTAGTTTACACAACTCTTTAAATACATAAGACTTAAGCATAATCAAACAAACCTGTGAGAAAGTCACCGAGTTAGGGTGTGGCAACCGCCATGCGCATGTCTAGGATTGGATTCAGGGAGAGCTTGGTATTTAAGCGATCCTAGTGACTCACCTCCTCTTTTCGAATCCTACACAGTGCGTAGTGATTGTTCACCCTAACCATGAGGACTTGTTCACAGTTAAATCAAACAACTAAAACCCGAAAGGGACCAACCACACTATTTTGTAAAAACCTAGTTTTGAAATTACCAAATTACCCTTTAATTTGGAAAAACTACCCTGAATTTAAAAAATGACCAAAGTACCCCTAGTTTGTAAAATTACCAAATTACCCCTGACTTATAAAATTACCGAAATACCCTCGGGTCGTAGAATTACCAAAATACCCTTGCTTTATGAAATTACCAAAATACCCTTCTTTTGAAAAATCACTCGAAACTTTATTTTGGAAAATTACGAAAATACCCCTATTGGTTAAAAATTACGAAAATACCCCTACACGTTGAATATGGTCTGTGGATGTTGATTGTATGATGAATGTACTTATAACTAGGATATAAGCCTGAAACTGAAACTTTAGATAGATTCGAATTCGAAAGAATCACTTTTAAAACTATCTTTCATAAAATTATTCGTGGATAAACAGTGAACAGAATTAATAATTCATAAAATTCTTAACTAGACAAACGCAAACGAGAAGAATGAGTACAAGAGGTCATGGACATCCACCGCGTGGCCGTGGTAGGGGTAGGATGGCCTTGTCGAGCCGACAAGGTCCGCCATGGGTCCAAAATGTGATCTTTGGATCTGCCGTGGTGAAAAGTGAGTTCGGGATCGATGGAGAGTAACGATCACGATATCTCGGTGGTGTTACGGGTTTTAGAGATTTTCGGGGAAGGCAGCGGGTACAAGAGCGAAAATTTGTGGTGGCGACTCAGAAAATGGAGTAGAAGTGTTTAAGGGAGTTTCTGGTGTGGCTCCCAACACTGTTGAGTACTGGTTAGAGGCGATGGAGCATATAATGGATGACTTAGACTTCTCAGCTGATGAGAAGTTGAAAGGGATAGTGTCTCTTCTCCGGGATGAGTCGTATTAGTGGTGGCTCACAGTCAGGGATGGTGTAGTGGCCGGTGATATCACTTGGGATTATTTTAGGGTAGCCTATCAGAGAAAGTATGTGGGGACTGGTTATACTGATGCGCAACGTAGGGTGTTCCTAAATTTGGTTTAGGGGAATAAGTTAGTACCCGAGTACGAGGCTGAATGTTTGAGGTTGAGTAGGTATGCTCGGGGTATGGTGGCTACGAAACATGAGAGCTGTGTTAGATTCGAGGACGACTTAAGAGATGAGCTGCGGGTGTTGATTGCACCTCAACGTGAAAGGGAATTTGTAGTTCTCGTGGAAAAGGTCAAAATAGCTAAGGAGGTGAAGTGAACCGAGAGACAGAATCAGGATCGAGGTGGGGATAAAAGGAGTTATAGGCCGTCAGGGTCTAGTGGAAGTGCTCAAAAAATGGCTAAATTTAGTGGACTGGATCGATTTGCAAAGCTTCTTCTTCTTTCGATGGCCACCCTAGTGTGCTCGATGTGGGAAGTCTCATTCGGGAGAGTGTTGGGTTGGTAATAGAGGGTGCTTTGAGTGTGGGTCAATAGAGTACCAGGTAATGGATTATCCACGAAAGTTAGCTAGGACTCAAAGTGAGGTCGGGGCGTGGTCAATTCGGAGAGATGGCCGACAACCATAGAGGGTCGAGTGCTGACTAGGGGTAATGGTAATGGTAATGGGCGCGGTAGTGGAGCACTGGCGAAGTGTTGGAGGTGCCAATGCTAGACAGCCTGGGTTGGTCTATACAGCCAAGCTTCGAGAGGAGGACGACGCATCGGATGTTATAACCGGTACGTTAATAATTTTTGGGTTGCCTTACATTACTTTAATTGATGTTGGTTCGACACACTCTTATGTTGCTAGTAGTGTAGTGGGAACTTTAAACTTAGCCTATGAGATATCTGCTAGGAAGATGACAGTAGTTAGCCCTCTAGGACACTATGTAGTGGTAGACAAACTGTATAGGGATGTACCCCTGGAACTTCAAGGGGTCGTGTTTCAAGCGGATTTGATGGAACTACCCTTTGGGGAGTTCGATTTAATCTTAGGAATAGATTGGTTGGTTAAGTACCGAGCGAGAACTAGACTGTCGACCAAGCGCATGGTGCTGAAATCGGTCGAGGGTGTAAAAGTGGTAATGATAGGTGAGAGAAGGAATTACCTATCTAATATGGAGTCCGCGCTGAAAGCGAAAAAGATGGTAAGGAAAGGATGTGAGGCGTTTGTAGTTTATGTTTGTGCTTTGAAAGGTAAGGAAGCTATAGAAAGTGTTGAGCGATTGAATGAGTTTAATGATATTTTTTGAAAGAGCTTAGGGTTTGCCTCCGGATCGCGAAGTTGAGTTTGGTATAGACCTTCTACCGGGAATTGCGCCAGTGTCTATTGTTCCGTATAGGATGGCGCCAAAGGAATTGGTGGAGTTGAAAGCACAGATCCAGGAGTTGCTGGATCGGGGTTTCATTCGGCCAAGTGTTTCACCTTGAGGAGCGCCTGTGCTTTTTGTTAAGAAAAAGGATGGGAATGTGTATAGACTACCATCGATTGAATAAATTGACGATTAAGAACAAGTATCCTTTACCTAGGATAGATGACATTCGACTAGCTTAAGTGAGCATCGGTCTTTTCCAAGATAAATTTAAGGTCGGGGTATCACCAACTTAAGGTAAAAGGGCGGATATCCATAAGGCGGCATTTTGTACTCGACACGGGCATTATGAATTTTTAGTAATCCGATTCGGGTTGATTGAACGCATCAAATAAACATTTATAGATATGATGAATCGGTGTTTTAGTCATATTTGGATTGGTTTGTGGTAGTATTTATAGATGATATTTTGGTGTACTCAAAATTAGAGGAGGAGCATGACGCGCATTTGCGAATGGTGTTACAGATTCTTAGGGAGAAGCAGTTATACGCCAAGTTTAGTAAGTGCGAGTTCTGGTTGAAGGAAGTTACCTTTTTGGGTCATGTGGTGTCAGCTGAGGGGATTAGAGTGGACCCTCGAAAGATTGAGGCAGTTTTGTATTGAAAGCCACCGAAGTCTGTGGAGAAGATTCAGAGTTTTCTGGGTTTAGCAAGGTATTACCGAAGGTTTGTGGAAGGGTTTTCTTTGATTGCGACACCATTAACCAAGTTGCTAAGGAAAGGGGTTCTGTTTGTGTGGTCGGATAAGCAACAAGAAAGTTTTGAGACGTTAAAGAGGATTTTGACAGAAGCTTCGATACTTATTCAACCGAAAGCTGGGAAAAAATTTACGATTTACTGTGATGCGTCCCATACAGGATTGGGATGTGTGCTGATGCAAGAGGGAAAAGTAGTAGCGTATGCTTCTCGACAGTTGAGACCTCATGAAATGAACTACTCGACGCATGATCTGGAGTTGGCTGCAGTGGTTTTTGCCCTAAAAATCTGGAGACATTATTTGTATGGGGAGAAGTCTGTTGTGTATACGGATCACAAGAGTTTGAAGTACCTCCTTACGCAGAAGGAGTTAAATTTAAGGCAGAGGAGGTGGATCGAGTTGTTGAAGGACTATGACTGCTCGATTGAGTACCACCCGAGAAAGACTAATGTGGTAGCAGATGCCTTAAGTCATAAGGTGGTGGCAGAGTTAAGAGCCATGTTTGCTCACCTTAGTCTGTATGATGACGGAAGCCTGTTAGCGGAGTTGCAAGTGAAGCCAACATGGATTAACAAGGTTAAGGAAAAACAATTGGTAGATGAAGTTTTGGGTGCACGAAGGTTGCAAGTGCAGACTGGTGGATTGGAAGGGTACAGTCTGGGCAGCGATGGTGTGTTATGTTTTCAGGGAAAAGTGTGTATGCCTAAGGATATGGAGTTAAGGCAAAATATTTTGCAGGAGGCACATAGCAGTCCATATGCTATGCATCTAGGAGGTAGTAAGATGTATCAGGATTTACGGGAACAGTTTTGGTGGCTGGGCCTTAAGCGGGAGGTAACGGAATTTGTGGGTAAGTGTTTGATGTGTCGGTGAGTCAAAATCGAACATCGATTCATGTCGGGATTATTTCAACCGATTAAGATTCCACAATGGAAGTGGGAAAGAATTACAATGGATTTTGTGAGTGGGCTACCCTACGCCTACCAAGAAGGATTCAGTTTGGGTGATTGTGGACCGTCTAACGAAGTCTGCTCATTTCATACATGTGCGTATGGATTATTCTCTTCAGAAGTTAGCAAGACTATATATAGCAGAGATTGTGAGGTTGTATGGGGTGCCAGTGTCAATTATTTCGGATAGAGACCCCAGGTTTACGTCAAGGTTCTGGAAGGCTTTGCACCAGGCACTAGGCACAAGATTGGATTTCAGTACGGCATTTCATCCCCAGTCAGATAGACAACTAGAGAGGGTGATTCAAGTTTTGGAGGACATGCTAAGGGGTTGTATCTTGGATTTCAAAGGCAGTTGGGAAGAATTCTTACCGTTGGCGAAATTTACATATAACAATAGTTATCAGGCAAGTATTCAGATGGCACCATACGAAGCGTTATATGGTCGGAAGTGTCGTACCCCTACATATTGGACGGAGTTAGGGGAGCGGCAGTTGTTGGGTCCAGAATTGGTTGCTGAGGTAGAAGATAAAGTGAAGCATTAGAGCTCGGTTGAAAGAAACGGTAGATAGGCAAAAGTCTTATGCTGATCTTAAACGGAAGGATATAGAGTTTGCAGAAGGTGATAGGGTTTTCTTGAAGGTGTCGCCGTGGAAGAAGGTTCTGAGATTTGGTAGAAAAGGCAAGTTGAGCCCTAGATTTATCGGGCCTTATCGGGTATTGAAGCGAGTGGGACCAGTAGCTTACCAGCTTGAGTTGCCATCAGAGTTGAGTCAAATCCACGATGTGTTTCATGTTTCTATGCTTAGACGCTATCGCTCAGATCCGTCACATGTGGTGTCAGTGGAGGAGATAGAGGTGAGGCCAGACTTGTCTTTTGAGGAGGAACCAGTTTAGATCCTAGATCGGGATGTTAAGGTTTTACGTAGAAAATCAGTTCCTTTGGTAAAGGTATTATGGCGGAACCATGGATCGGAGGAAGCGATATGGGTACCGGAGAATATTATGCGACAGCAATACCCTCAGCTCTTCTGACTAGGTAAATTTCGAGGTCAAAATTTATTTTAATGGGGTAGAACTGTAATATCCAAATTTTGTGGGTCTGTGTATTTGGTATGTTGCATGGCTAAGTTGGTAATTTGAGGCTTTTGAGGTGTGTATTGGGCTCAGGCTCTGGCTTAAACCCGGGTTAATTTGCTGATAAATAGTGTTAATGTGTAATCTAAGTTAGATAATTAAATTAGTAGCAAGTTGGGTTTGTGGCCCAAATTTGGAGGTGCTATAAGTGGGCATGAATGTGGTGTCAAAAGGGGGAAGAGTTTGGGCCTTGTATGGCCGCTTGGGGCCCAAGGTTGTTGGGTCAAAATTCGACACTCCTAGGGGAAGAGGTGGATGGCATAGTGGCTACAAGTTAGGAGTTTATTTTCTTTTATATTTTTTTTTAGTAATTAAAAGCTGATAATTAAGAGGGAAGAGTTGGTTTCAAGGTGGCCTCTTCTAAAGGTTAGATTTGAGTTATCAGATGAGATAAAGGCTATCAGGAGGGAGAGAGTTGGCCGAAATTCCAACTCTGTGTGTGTGTGTGAGTGTGCCAAATTTAGTAGGAAGTTATCATCTTTTCTGCCGTTTTTCCTTTATTCCACACTTATTCTCATCTAGCCGAAACTTTTCTCTCCCAATTGCTTTAGTTTCTTCCTTCTAGCCGAAAATCCTATCACTTTTCTCTTCTCCATTATACTTTTAAAAGCGAATTCTTCATGTGCATATCCCTTTCTCCCATATTTGAACCATTGGGTGAGATCTCTTTTTCAGAAGGTGCACCATGTTTAGTACTACCTCTTTAATCTGGTGAGTTTTGGGATTTTGTCTCTGCGCTTTCACTATTTTAATCAATTTTCTAATCCGAATCATTTGTTTAAAAGCCTGTCGATTTCACTCTTTGCCTAAAGCGAATCTGTCTTGCTTTAGTCGAAGTGTCGATTTGGTGGAAAAAGAAGGTAGGTGGTGGTAGGTTCGGCCAAATGGCCTTTCTTGTTCTTTATCCTTGTGCCCGAATATCAAAAGGTGTTCGAATATCAAAAGGTGTTTGTTGGGTTGCGATTAAGGGATCAGTTTAATATATTAGTGTTAGCCGAATGTAGGTAGGTTGGTGGTGACATCTTCTTAAAGACTTAGGGATTGACGGTTTAGGTAAGGTTGCATTTTAGTGCTATAAGTATTTAATTAATTAGATCTCACCGTTTACATTCGGTTTAGTGACCAAGGAGTTATTATGGACAATATTATGATCAAGCGATGAGGGTTGGATCTATAAACCCAACACCAAAGTACAAGAAGCGATCGATGTCGGAGTGTGAGATTGGCCTTTGGAGTGCGGCCGACATCGAGTTAGATCGTAGGCCAATAGTGGTAGTCTCGAGTGATGATGGCGTAGAAGCGATAAAAGCGTTAATCTGAAAACCGGTGTGTAACTCTTACACACTTTCTTTACGTAATATGTTAAGCGTTATGTGTTGATAAAAGCGGAGTGATGGCTGTGGTTACCCAAAATACCCTTGTGGGTAAAAGCGAGGATGCCGGGTAAGTTGTTATGATTTCTTGCGTTGATTGTGATCTATGAGAGCATGATATTCTGTATACATAATTTTTTGTATGTTAAGCATGATCATACTAATATTGTTACCATAAATATGTGTTATGGGTGATGAGAGGAAGGGGAGTATGATCTATCAGACTGTCACCAGTGATTTGGTATCACAAATTGGGTTGGCCCCATATATTATAAAAATTGTGACTAAGTCTCGGTGGTTTGGCACCACGGTGGTTTGGTACCACATATGTTATTTTTGTAACTACGGTTACGGTGGTTTGGCACCACCGGTGGTTTGGTACCACAAGGGGTAGATTTGGGAGACATGGATGGATACCTAGGTTGATGGGTTGCATGACATGCATATTTGTATTTGAATCGTGTAAGAGCATATTTTCTTTTGGGATGGGGACTTACACTTTGAGTCTAAGTGACTCACCCCTTCCGTTACATTTTGTAGATAAGACCTAGATCGTGGATATGGAGTCGGAGTGGACTTGAGGTGGCCATGCAC
Source organism: Gossypium rotundifolium (assembly GCA_025506655.1). NCBI lineage: Eukaryota > Viridiplantae > Streptophyta > Magnoliopsida > Malvales > Malvaceae > Gossypium > Gossypium rotundifolium. The sequence continues at coordinate 89,745,803 of CP106726.1, forward strand.
AAGACATTTGGTTTATTACAAAGTTTTCCATTAGGACATAGTTATTTTATTTAATTTTGGTTTCGGTTACGTAATAAGGCCGCTTAAGATTTATTTTGGGTTCTTTTATTTAGTTGATTTTAAAGTTTCTATTTAATATGTTGATTAAGCTATGAATTGGATGTTTTTAAAAGCTAAATAGATACTTGTTTTTTTTTTTATAAAATATACAATGACTAGGTAATTAATATGGAGTAACAATATGACAACTAAGTTTCTCCAAACCAAGTTTCAACATGTTCTACACGATACATAATACATCGACGTTTTCTCTAAAATCTTACATCGGTTTTCTTTCTAAAACAAGTCGACAAATCGGTTTCCAAAAACATTTTCTTTCTCGTGGCATGCCAGATCCAGTTATAGCGTTTTGACCGGGTTTGGGGTGTTACAAACACCATCGAAATGAATAGCTATAGAAAATTAGTTCTCCATTTTTCTCCTTGAAACTACCAAAAAAAAACTTCAAAAAAATACAAATTTTCAAAATAAACATTCAAAGCTTGTTGATTTTTGCTTAGATTTGGGGTATATATAGTGCCTGGTGGTGTCGCCTAACACGTTGACGGCGTCAATTAAAAAAATATTTTTATTTTTTATTCAATTAAGTAAAATAAAAAGAAAAAAAGAAAAATCTGAAAAGCCTAAAATTTTGGTTTCCCTGTGACTAACCGATCACCTTGGTGGCAGGCCGTCGGGCCAGTGTCTCCCAACATAACTGATCAATCACGGGGACAACGTAATTTCAAGTTTTTTTTTTTCTAATTTCACTTTTTTTTCATCCTTCATTTTTTAAATTGCCATTGGTGCCGCCTAACATGTCAGCGGCACAATTAAAAAAAATATTTTTTTTTCTTAATCCTATATACTAAACAAATACAAGTATTTAGCTCGAAAATACATACTGGTGTCGCTTGACACAATGGCGACACCAGTTTTTTTAATTGAATCATGCATGTTGTAATGATTGGGGGAGGTGAGAGTGGTGCCGCCGATTGGTCGGATGACATTGTGAGCCACTGTTGGCTTTGCCTATTCCTTTAAATAATTCTACCCTATCCTCTTTCAGTAAAAAAATATATATTTATATTATTTTAGTAAAAAAGCATGATATCTCTTCATATTATTGTTTATTTTTTTGAGAGATTGATCCATTAAAATGTTATTAGTAGCACCAGCAAAATATCACCTCCTCCTATCATCAACATCATTAGTATTATTATTATAACTGATGTGTCATTTCAGTTAAATTTTTATGTGAATAGAGATAATAAGACTTGAATGGTTCAATGAATTTTGAATCAATGCGTTTCGAATGAATTAATTTTTTCTTTGAAAAATAAATGAAGGTGGAGTGGATTTTTTCTTTTGGATAGTGAGTCTAGAGCGATTATGATAATTGTCTGTCCCATCCTATCCTGTTCTAATATATGAAATTATCATTTTGTCTATATATATATATATATATATATATATATATAAACTCTTAAAATGTAAAAATGTAATAAAGTATTGTAGAAAAATATTTTTTATGTTTAAATATTTAAAAAAATTATGTTTAAATTTTTACTTTATTTTAAAAAGATTGAAAGTATTAAATATTAGTAGCAAAAATTAAATTGAAGCGAAGTGAAGCAAGGTGGAATGAGATGGGGTGAGAATAGATACATCCAACATTCTTAGAGATAATAATAGTTTTCAAGATCATACATCCATAATAGAATGAGACACAAGGTGAAACAAGGCATACCAACAATGGAGCGGTGGTAGATTTAATAATATTTGCCCTTGCCCTACTTCATTATTATACATATAGGCACATTTTTTACCTTATATATATATATATATATTAGTCTCTAATACTATGCTTTGCTTGTAACTTCACGTGTTTATTTATAATTTATTAAATAATATTTATAATTTCAAAAGAATATATTTTACTAATTAAATGTGAATTAATATATATTATTAATGAAATGATGAATAATATCTGCAACAGTTAATTTTTAAATTTTTAATTATATTTTACATTGTATACTATATATAGATTATAAATACATTATTCTCAAAATAGATACATATTTATGCACGTTATGATTCTTTCAAAAATAGTTATTTGCTGACGTTTGAAAATACAAAATAATATCATATATATTTTAAGATTTAATTTAAATATTTCATGCTCCCTCTTCCAATTTTAATGGTTGTGATTTTCTTTTGTTTCCCGGAGTGTTTGTGATTCGGTTTTATTCTGTTCCTATCCACGCCTTTCCTTTCATTGAAATCGACTCCTTATTTGTGAAAATATGCTTGGCAATTCCTTGTACGGCTTGACCAATAATAAACAACAGTACCGTGTTCTTGGAAGTTACTTTTGTGGTGTATAATTTCATATGAATTTATGGGGGATTGGGCCACATCTATTTAATTTCATTAATCAAAATCCTCAATAAATCCATTTAATGATTACTTCATTCACATGCCTAAAAAGCCATAAATAATTGCCACGTGACATGTGGCAATATAATAACATTCTTTTCAAACACTAAAATATGCATATAAATTAAATTTAGATAAATTATTGTTTAAATTCATGTAAAATTAAAAATCTTTAAAAATTATAAAAATATATAAAAATTTCAAATGTAAAAAAAAATTATTTAATAATAAATATCACCTTATCATCCTAACCATGTCTTCATTCTAAACCATGAAAACCAGATTTCTGAAAGAACAAATCAAAACCAGATTTTATTTATTATGAATACATGCTCGTGCTTGCAAATTGCATTTTTTTTCTGGCTTTACTTTCTTTTATCAGTGAAGAGTAATCTTCAAAAACCAGCCTTTCCAGCAACACCCAGTTGCTAAAATTTTTGGTCAATTTACTAATAAATTTCCTTTTTTTTTAAAAAATTATAAAAATAAACCTATTATTTAATTATTTATTAGAATGGGTCATTTACCTCGAAAACGCGTCCACGTCAACGTGATGTCAAGGTATGTGGCAGGAAAACGCGACCTTGGGGAGTATTTTTTTCACATCAGCAAAAATTGCATCTTTGAGGGCACGCTTTGCTGATGTGGTAAAAACGCTCCGCTAGGAACGCGTTTTTGCCATGTAACTATTTTTTTACCGTTTAGTCTCCAACGGTCAAAAAAAAAACTATAAAAGCTCCCCTTTCAATTTTTCACACAAAAGTCATTTTACAATTTCTACAATTTCTCTCAAATTTCTCTCAAATTCATCTCAAATTCGTCTCAAATTTCACCAAAGTCCTTTAAGTTTTACAAAAAAGCCCTGTTTAAAAGTTTTTTGAATTAGTTTTTATTTAAATTAAGAAATATTCGATCTTGTTAGCAATGGTCGGAGAATTAATTCGTCTCGATAATAAACACATCTCTGTCGATCAAATGACAATGGTAAGTTATTATTTTAAATTTTTAATACTATTTAATATTTTTTACATTTATACAATTTTAATTAATTTTTATTTTATAATTTGTTATAACAGTCTGTAGATCGAGTGTTGCAATGCTATATTCGTAATATGTCTGGTCCGCCATCGCCGTTGATAGAGAATTACTTGTGGAAAGCGGGTTTTTGCACGTGGCTACGATAGTAGAGGTGCAAATTGGACGAAACTAATCGATGCGTTATTAGAGAGGTGGAGACCGAGGCGACACTTTTCATCTTCCATGCGAGAGTGTACTATCACTCTCGGAAGGCGTTCGATTACAATTGGGATTCTGGGGTGGGTGGGTACGATCCAAGGTCCGCAACTTCGGTGATTGGGGAGTCGTATGCTACTAGCTTTTGGGTGTTATTAGGATAACATTAACGGAGGTCGGATTGAGATGGGTGGTTACGAGACACATTCCTAGAGCCGGATAATGATTCGACTAAATTAGAAAGAATACGGTATGCTCGGGCATACATTCTTGAGATAATTGGAGGCTATTTGATGCCAGATTTGTCACGAAACCTCGTACATCTGAGATGCCTGTTGAAACGCGTTGATTTTAGAGCAGCCGGTGAATTGAGTTGGGGTTCTGCCGTGCTGGCAAAATTGTATCGGGAGATGTGAGGGGCGACGCGACCTAATAAAGCCAAAATCGGAGGTTGCCTATCACTACTGCAATCATGGGCACGGTTTCGCTTTTCATTTTTACGTCCTCGAGTGGACCACCCATGTACATTCCCACTCATAACGAGGTAAATTTAATATTAGATTTTACAATTACTACATAAATTTAAAATATAATTGTATGCTAAAATTTATTTAATTAGGTGAAACCATTCGGCGAGTTATGTTGGAATACCTACCTCGCTTGAAGATATCTGACTTCTATTAGACCAGCGATTAGGAAGCACAAGTAAGTATTAAATAAAATATATTTTAAGTAATAAAATAGTCGTTTAGTATTTAGTATTTAGTATTTAGGATTATGAATATAACTAATATTTTTATCATGTTAATATAGTTTCAATGGACACCATGTAACACCCCTATACCATATTCGACTCAAGGAACCTGATATAGGAATATTACATTTGGTGACAAAGTAATTCTTGGCTAATCACTATTATATTTGAACATAAAAACAGATACTACTTAATTTTTCCTAAGTACATGCCATTGTATTCAAAATTTTAAAACATACCCTATTGTTGCTTGAAGATGTGACGAAATGAGGCTTGCAATCTCAAATTTGACTCTAAAAAATTTATGTACCTAATCTGCGCACGGAAACAAAGCCGTACGCTGAGTATACACCCAGTGGTATTACTATAATTCAAATACTTAAAACAATAAATATGCACAATTTACCTTACCACTATTTTACTTTCAATAAAACATTCATGCATTTAAAACTTTAAATTTTCTTAATAATATGTATCTTAAATAGCTTTTCTCCATTTTAATTTATATATCTTCTTACTATTTCCATGTTCATTTCATGCATTTCATTAATAACCATTTCATAAAATCACTATTTAACCATTTTAGTTATGAAATAGAATAAGTTATTGAATTAGGATATAGAAATGAAATACATTAAATAGTGATTTTATGAAATGGTTATTAATGAAATGCATGAAATGAACATGGAAATAGTAAGAAGATATATAAATTAAAATGAAGAAAAGCTATTTAAGATACATATTATTAAGAAAATTTAAAGTTTTAAATGCATGAATGTTTTATTGAAAGTAAAATAGTGGTAAGGTAAATTGTGCATATTTATTGTTTTAAGTATTTGAATTATAGTAATACCACTGGGTGTATACTCAGCGTACGGTTTGTTTCTGTACGCAGATTAGGTACATAAATTTTTTAGAGTCAAATTTGAGATTGCAAGCCTCATTTCGTCACATCTTCAAGCAACAACATGGTATGTTTTAAAATTTTGAATAGAATGGCATGTACTTAGGAAAAATTAAGTAGTATCTATTTTTATGTTCAAATATAATAGTGATTAGCCAAGAATTACTTTGGTACCAAATGTAATATTCCTATATTAGGTTCCTTGAGTCGAACATGGTATAGGGGTGTTACATTTAGAGGTATCAAAGCTTAGGTTTTCTGATTTCTGGGAAAAAAACGAGTCTAGAAGTACATGCCATATAGGATATATCGATGTCATGAGATGTGGTATCAATATTAGAAGCGTTGATAAGTTTGAAAATATGAATTATTATTAAGGAAATGAATTTAAATGATTAAAAGTAAAAATTAAAGACTAATGTATATATATATATATATATATATAGTTTTACATGTACTGAATAAGAACTTAGAAAGTTAGAGCCTTTAAATAAAAAGCTTGGTATATTAGTATAAGGTTAGTCTTTTGGAAATAGAAGAGATAAAAGAAATATGAGAAGTAGAATATAATAGTAATATTTTCCAATTATGAAGATTAGAAAATGAATTTTTCTTTAGAAAGAAGTATAGAAAGAAATAAAGACCTTATCTAAGAAAATAATCAATATTAAAAATAAAATAAAACAAAATAAAATACAAATGTATGTATTTTATTAATACACTTGTATTAAATCATCACCATACATTTGTCTTTATTTAATTTATTTCTTAATATAATATTTATAATATAATTAATTTGTTAATATATTTTATAATTAATTTATATATTTATATAATTAAATCATGTAAAAATCTAAGATTTTTACAGTCTTATGTCGCCTCAAACTCCAAATGTGGCTTAATTTCCCATTTGGTCCTTATTATTTTCTTTTAATCTATAATTAAACTTTTACCATTTATTCAATTTAGTCCTTTTCCTAATTACTCTAAATTAAGCTAAATTTACTTGGTAAAAACCTAATTAACCATACTACTAGACTCATAAATATTCCTAATAATTATTTATTTATTTGATTTTCGAAGATTGAGGCCCGATATTGTACTTTTTCGATGCCTGTGAATTTTGGGTCATTACATACCATACGAGGATCCGACAATTCGAGCAGTAATTTCGGATGAATTCTTTCAAAATTCATTGGTCAACTATGCCACCGTGGAGATGCACCAGTCAGATCGGGTTCTGCGACAATTTGGATTCCGACAACCGATTCCCGTGGCACCTGAGGTGCTCAATGATAAGCACAAAGTCGACTTACGGCAGTTGCATACGGATTGGCCCAAATTTTTGTCAGCATATATCGTATTGTGGGAAAATCGATATGATAATATACCTACTCGGGAACCGATCATCGTTCTTGAGTTAGCATGCGTGTTGGAATACATGCCATGGTTTAAGATCCATGGCAAGCTGTATTTATTGTCGGAAGAGGAGAGGCGACTGCAACTTCATTTACAGAGGGAACGACGGGGCCCTTTAAATCCAAGGAGAAGGGATGATGGGACGGGCCCATCAACAGCTCCGACAGAATCACCGGGCCCATCAAATTCACCTACACGATCCAAGACGCCCAACACTTGATGAAACAACATCCACATCACAGCCTTTTCAGATTATGCCAGGTGCGTATCCTAGCCCTTATATATATCCTAACCATTATATGTTTCCTTTTCCCAGTCCTATGGCAGGTTGGAATGCATGGTCCGGTTGGAATGCATGAGGGATCGCACGAGGCTCCGTCGAGAGCTCTTCTTTTACCAATCTCCTTCGCCTTATAGGATTCAAACACCTACGCCATGGGTGATGCAAACACCTCATGATCTTTATTTTATCAAGGTGGGTCATCCTCCCAACACCCACAACGAGATCCTCGCCGGAGGAACTAGAATCCTGGAGCAAGCAAAACCCTGTAGAAAATTTGGAACAAAGAGGAATCCAACGTAACCGTCAACCACCCCCATGGCTTGATTCCAACGACACCAACATTGATTTTTAATATATTTTGTATAAATTTATTTATATTGTTTCATTTAATAAAATAAAAGTTATCTTTAATATTTTAATTGTAATTTACTTTTATATTTTTAATAAAATAAAAGTTATTTTTATATTTTAATTGGCCATTTAATTTTTATATTTTAATAAAATAAAAGTTATTTTAATATTTTAATTGGCCATTTAATTCTTATATTTTAATAAAATAAAATTTGTTTTAATATTTTAATTGTAATTTACTTTTATATTTTTATTAAAATAAAAGTTATTTTTAATATTTTAATTGGCAATTTAATTTTTATAGTTTTAATAAAATAAAAGTTGTTTTAATATTTTAATTGTAATTTAATTTTATATTTTAATAAAATAAAAGTTGTTTTTAATATTTTAATTGGCCATTTAATTTTATAGTTTTAATAAAATAAAAGTTATTTTAATATTTTAATTGTAATTTCCTTTTTATATTTTAATAAAATAAAAGTTTTTTAATATTTTAATTGTTCATTTAATTCTTGTATTTTTAATAAAATAAAAGTTATTTTTAATATTTTAATTGGCCATTTAATTCTTGTATTTTAATAAGATAAAAGTTGTTTTAATATCCTAATTGTAATTTACTTTGTATATTTTAATAAAATCTAGTTTTTAAATAATGCACTATTTTTAATATTTTTATATTTTAATATATTTCTACAAACTTTTATATTGTTACATTTAATAAAATAAAAGTTATTTTTAATATTTAATTGTAATTTACTTTTATATTTTAATATTTTAATTGGCCATTTAATTCTTATATTTTTAATAGAATAAATTTTTTAATATTTTAATTGTAATTTAATTTTTATATTTTAATAAAATAAAAGTTGTTTTAATATCTTAATTGTAATTTACTTTGTATATTTTAATAAAATCTAATTTTTTAAATAATGCACTATTTTTGATAAAAGTATGAGGGTTAAATTGTAATTTTATCAATATGGGTGTTGATCCAATGTAGGAATTTTGAAGGATCATAAGGGCAAAATAATCATTTAGCAAGAAAGATAATTTTGAAGAATAATGATGATGGTGATACTTTAGATTAATTAAATATATAAATATTAGTTTAGTAATATTTTGATTTGATATTTATTTATATTTTATTAAATTTTACTTAGTATATAAGGAAGGAAAGATGAAGAGTCTTCATCCTTCCATCTTTCCAACGTGAGTAAGGAGAAGAGAAAAGAAAAACCTTTTTTTTTTTGTTTTGCAACTTAGTCCTATAAAAGTTCACCATTTTCATCAAGAAATTAAAAGAATTTTCATAGCCACCAAGAGACAAAAATGATAAGGAGGCTATCAACTATTCCAATTTGGACATGAGCGAGATGTATGGCCTGGGTTCTTACACCATTAGCATAACTTCCGTTGGTTGGCTGTTTCTCGGATATCCATATTGTTGTGTATTCTAGTCGAGCAAAATTCGACCCTTTGGTTCTTGACGCGATTCTCTATCCATTAATAATTTAAGCGAAGCAAATGATCTGATGACCACTTACGTTCATCGGGATTTGGTAGGAATCGTGTCTCCACGTTGTACATGTATTCTATTTTGTACACTTCGTCGACATAGCTCATGGGATCGAGACGGAGATTACGACAAGCTGCAATTACATGGCGCATGGATAACGAAGTCGTCAAATATCCACGATCGCGAGTTCTATTTCTCAAGTGTACGCGATATTGCCGTCAAAAATACCTTGGTTGATCACATCAAACTCCGTCACGGGAAAACATAGGTTATCACAATCGTGACACACTATGTGCATGGTGTTGGCCTATGCCTTCGCCTTGTTAATTTCTCGTAATACCTCCGCGCACCATACATGGCCTCCCTGCATTTGGACTTTATAACTCGCTACTCACTTTAGAAATAGTACCGCTAAATGAAAATATGTCTCTCGCACAACCGATGTTATCGGTAAATGACGCGTTCTTTTTAAAATAGAATTTATGCATTCAACCATGTTTGAGGTCATATGACCATATCGTAGGCCGCGGTCGTATGCTTGTGTCCACTGTTCAAAAGGTATGCTGCATAGGTAGTTTGCGCCTTCTTCGTTAACTGAGGCAAAATCGCCAACATCTCGTGAAAACGGTCCTTATTGATCTCGTACCCTACCAATATAAGTTGATAGCGAATATTACATACCACTCTTCAATTAAGAATAAATTGAATATTACAAACGAAATTATATTAATAGATATTACATACCCATGTTGGTCACTTGTCATCGTTCACTTGTAGGTCGATGTTGCTTGTGGTAGTTGGACGCAACATGCCTTAGGCAATATCGATGTGTGTACGATGCCATAGGCTTCCTGTCGCTCTATTGCGGCTAGTATTTGAGGCCCGATCCGATATAGCATATATCAGGTTGAAGCGGACATCTGCCTCTTAACCTAGATAGAAAGAAATCCCAGTCATCAGCTAACTCCCCCGGTGTTATTGCAAATAGAATTGGAAAGATTCTCCCACTATCATCTTGTACCACAGCTAGCAATAGCTGATGCGTATATCTGCCATACATAAAGGTATCGTCAATTTGTACCAATGGCTTGTAGTATAAAAATGCGTCTCGACATTGCTTAAATGTTCAGAACAGACGTTTGAACACTTGGCATCCACGGAGCAATCGATCGTTGTAGTACACAGGTGCTGTTTCAAGGTCTATTATGCTGCCTAGGACATATCACTCCAGACCACCTAACACCATTGCCACACTTCATTATATGAAGCGTCCACCGACCATGCAACTTTTCCAGCATATACAGCTTAGCTATCTAAGTCTTACGGTAAGAGGGCCTGTACCCTAATTAGCTACGAATATTGGCAATTAAGGCCAAACCTTTGAAGTATTGGGATCATTAATGTATTCAATTTAGGGGCTAGTCAGAACAGTGTTTTCGAGATCACTAATTCGAGGTTTGAAAAAATTATTTTCATGTTATTTTATGAGTTGGAGCATTGTTATATAAGTGCATGAAAATTTTGGTACTTTAATTTTAGCGATTTCAAGCTTAATTGCGAAAAAAAGGACTAAATCATGTAAAGTGCGAAAGTTCTATTTTATAAGCTAAAGGTGCCTAATAGCCATAGAATATTAATTTGGGGTCTTTAAAGTGCAATTAGACCCCTAAAAAAAATGGAGTGGCCGGCCATAGGAGACAAAAATTGACAAAATTGGTCAAAGTTGGTAAAAGTTAGAGACTAAATTGACTTGTATTAATAAAATAAAGAAATAAAAGATGTAATATCCTAATTTTGTGGGTCATGCATTTGGTATGTTGCATGGCTAAGTTGGTAATTGAGGCTTTGAGGTGTGTATTGGGCTCGGGCTCGGGCTTAAACCCGGGTTAATTTTTGATAAACAAGTGTTAAAACAGCCGCGACCACTCTGCGCCCAACGCCCACCAAGGTATGTTAACCCTTCTCTGGCATGCTCTTTATATAGCTAGCTCTTCACCTTCATTCCTTGTATCTTTCCGATGTGGGATCCCTTCACAAGAGAGTTTAAATTCAACTGAAACTCTTACCGTCCACTCATAAAATAAATACTCCTCGCTTCTCATGAGATTCGAACCTGTGCTCCTTATAACATAATCCACGCTAGCCACTTTACCAACTAGCTCCTTGTGCCTCAAACCATGCGCAATTAAATATAACCCATGGCCAAGGTCTAAATTCATTTAATAAAAATAATCAAAAGGAATGCAAAGCGCTACAACTAGAACCTTGGACCTCCTTCCTTCCTTGTGGCATCACTTTGCCACTACACCACACACACTACTTGTGTCATTTTCCTCCACATTTTATTCTTAAGGCCTACCCGCCAACCTCCAAGGTTTTTTTCACCTAAAACCAAAATTTTCTCAAAGCTAATATTTGATCCCGAGACTTCATAGAAGCCCCCTAACCTTCCAAAATCACTTATCTAAAAGGTCCAACTTGCACTTAAGCCGATCTCCTATTCTCCAAAAAATTTTAAACGCTACTACGCCTAAGGCCCATTGGGCTCAATCCTACTAGGCCTAATTTCAGGGATGTTACAAATCTACCCTCCTTAAAGAAATTTCGTCCTCGAAATTTCCAACTAACTAACAGTCACACGTCCTAACCTACCACACTACGCTCCTGCGCACTCTGATCTAATAACACTAATAAACCAAATCTCGAAACTTCTTTCACATAACTAGATAACTAAACACAAAAGCAAATCAATATTTATACATAAAATTTCTATATCCAAACCAGCACACACAAAATAAATACCAAAAATAGGTCATAACATTGTCTTAACAAACATAAAATAAGGGAACTTACGGATTTGGATGCCGGAGACTCAAGGTGCCATACTTCCAAACAACATGTATTTTCAAACAAACTTTTTTGAACCCCATAACCCATAGCCGGAGTTTTTGAAATCTAGGCTCGATACCAATTGTAACACCCCAAACTTGGTCAATACATGCAATAAAGAATCGGTATGTCACTAAGGAAAATAATTTTTGAAAGAATCAATTAACAATTAAATTTTTGTGAAAAACTCTTTGTAATTCTTTATTTGTCGAAAATAAGTTAAAATTGAAATTTACTTTGAAATTACATAAAACTTTAAAACTTAGTTGATAAATCATAGGATAGAAAACATTTATATCTTTTAAGAAAATTCAAAATATCATTTTGGAAAATCCGTTTGCAATTGAGTATAGAAACTTGAATTTTGGAAATCACTTAATCATTCAAAAACATTTAACTTGTAATTTTACTATTGAACTATTCATATTGCAGATGGTAAGATTTTTAAAACCATTGCGAGTTTTAGTTTAGCAAACTTTGGGCTCAATTATTAAATTAACCAAGTAATTTAAAAGCCATATTTTAAACATATTCAAAACATAAAAATAATCCAAAACATAATTAAACAGCCTTATTACAAATCCATAAAAATATGAAAACCAAATTAAAATAAAGTACCCAATTGGAAATTAAGTGTAAAACCAAATTTTATTGCATGGCCTCCTCGAGTTCATCAGGATCCTCATCCGCAAACTCACGAATCACCGAAAAGATAAGGAGAAGGTGAGTCACCAAGACTCGGTGCATATTCCTCTCCGGGTAAATACCACATACTTACACAAATTATAACAAAGCAACATATATGTATAATGCACCCAACCTAGCCATCCATAACTCCTTTTCTACCAGGTGTGGTACCAAACCCTTTGGTGGTGCCAAACCACCGGTGACCAAATCACGATATAAATGTGATACCAAATCTTTGGTGACCAAAGTCACGAATAATCCATCTGTGGGGCCAACCACGTGTGATACCAAATCACGGTGACCAAGTCACGATATCAATCTTCCCTCCTCTCATCATACCAGTGCAATATGACATAATAATTCGTGTATGCGTTATGTCATGTATGCTTTACATATATCAAATATAAGTATAACATGAATTACCATCATAATCGGATAGACATAAAACAACATAATCATGCTAATCAACCTCTAAGGTATAACCGTAAGTTTACCTATCAAAGGTATTTTAAATAATTTATCTACCAAGGGTATTTTAGTAATTTACCCACCAAGGGTATTTTCGTAATTTACCCACCAAGGGTATTTTGTAATTTACCCACCAAGGGTATTTTTGTAATTTACCCACCAAGGGTATTTTTGTAATTTACCCACCAAGGGTATTTTGTAATTTACCCACCAAGGTATTTTCAATTTACCCACCAGGGTATTTTCGTAACTTACCCACCAAGGGTATTTTCGTAATTTTGTACTGGAATGGCCTTTCTAAAGGTGCGAGGTCGCCTTGAGCGACTCAACTACCATTTCGGTCTTTATCGGTTTGTTGGGCCTAAAACGATTTCGGCCATTCGAGTGCCCCACACTCGTGTGGCCCACATAACACAAATCTATCCACGTATATAAGTTCCACCTAGTCTAGTTCACTATATACTATATCATCATACAATTTATTCCAATTGGGCCTCACGGGCCCATCGGGAATACTTGACCATCGCGACCCAAGCATTTCCCCCACAAGAATACTCTGATGGCCTCAACTATCGCGTTGAAGCCCCACACGTCTTTCAGCGCTCGTGTAACTACTATTACTTGCGTAATAGAAGCACTTGGCATTCTTGCTCTACAACTGAAGTAGAGAGTTACACACCGACAGACGGCGGTGCTAAACAGCTACTGCGACCACTCTCGTGTAGCAACGCCCACCAAGGTATGTTAACCCTTCTCTGGCATGCTCTTTATATAGCTAGCTCTTCACCTTCATTCCTTGTATCTTTCCGATGTGGGATCCTTCGTCGAGAGAGTTTAAATTCAATGAAACTCTTACCGTCCACTCATAAAATAAATACTCCTTGCCTCTCATGAGATTCAACCCTGGCTCCCTTATAACATAATCCAGCGCTAGCCACTTTACCAACTAGCTCCTTGTGCCTCAAACCATGCGCAATTAAATATAACCCTATGGCCAAGGTCTAAATTCATTTAATAAAAATAATAAAAAGGAATGCAACGCTACAACTAGAACCTTGGACCTCCTTCCTTCCTTGTGGCGTCACTTTGCCACTACACCACACACACCACTTGTGTCATTTTCCTCCACATTTTATTCTTAAGGCCTACCCGCCAACCTCCAAGGTTTTTTTCACCTAAAACCAAAATTTTCCCAAAGCTATTATTTGATCCAAGAGACTTCATGAAGCCCCAACCTTCCAAAATCACTTATCTAAAAGGTCTAACTTGCACTTAAGCCGATCTCCTATTCTCCAAAAATTTTCGCTACTACGCCTAAGGCCTATTGGGCTCAATCCTACTAGGCCTAATTTCGGATATTACTGGTCAACTATGCCATCGTGGAGATGCACCAGTCGGATCGGGTTACGCAACAATTTGGATTCCGACAACCGATTCGGTGGCTTTGAGGTGCTCAATGATGAACACAAAATCGACTTCTGGCGATTGCATCTGGATTGGCGAAATTTTTGTCGACATATATCGAATTATGGGAAAAGCGGTATGATAATATACCTACTGGAACCGATCATTGTTCTTGAGTTAGCGTGCGTCTTGGAATACATGCCATGGTTTAGGATCCATGGCGTCAGATTAATGTCGGAAGAGAGGCGATCGCAACGGAGAGAGCAGACAGGCCCTTTAAATCAAGGAGAAGGGATGATGGGACGGGCCCATCAACAGCGTCGACAGAATCACCGGGCCCATCAATAGCGCCTACACAGTCACCGGGCCCAACACTTCAGCCGAAAACATCCACATCACAGCCTTTTCAGATTATGCCAGGTGCGTATCCTAACCCTTATATATATCCTAACCATTATATGTTTCCTTTTCCCAGTCCTATGGCAGGTTGGAATGCATGGCCCGGTTCATCTCCGTTCCCGATTACTCCGAGTGGACCATCAATCTATAGGCCGCCGTCGCATGAGGGATCGCACGAGGCTCCATCGGGGAGCTCTTCTTTTTACCAATCTCCTTCGCCTTATAGGATTCAAACACCTCTACCATGGGTGATGCAAACACCTCCGCAGTCGTTATTTTATCAAGGTGGGTCATCCTCCCAACACCCACAACCAGATCCTCTGCCAGAGGAACTAGAATCCCCTCGGGAGCAACCAAAACCCCTGCCGGAAGCTGGAACAAAGAGGAATCCAACGCGTAACCGTCAACCACCCCGATGTGGCACTGATTCCAACGACACCAACAATGATTTTTTAATATATTTGTATAAATTTATTTATATTGTTTCATTTAATAAAATAAAAGTTATTTTTAATATTTTAATTGTAATTTACTTTTTATATTTTTAATAAAATAAAAGTTATTTTTATATTTTAATTGGCCATTTAATTTTATATTTTTAATAAAATAAAATTTATTTTAATATTTTAATCGCCATTTAATTCTTATATTTTAATAAAATAAATTTTTAATATTTTAATTGTAATTTACTTTTTATATTTTATTAAAATAAAATTTATTTTTAATATTTTAATTGGAAATTTATTTTTATAGTTTTAATAAAATAAAAGTTGTTTTAATATTCTAATTGTAATTTAATTTTTATATTTTAATAAAATAAAAGTTGTTTTTAATATTTTAATTGGCCATTTAATTTTATAGTTTTAATAAAATAAATGTTATTTTAATATTTTAATTGTAATTTAATTTTTATATTTTCAATAAAATAAAAGTTATTTTTAATATTTTAATTGTAATTTACTTTTTATATTTTAATAAAATAAAAGTTTTTAATATTTTAATTGGTCATTTAATTCTTATATTTTAATAAAATAAAAGTTATTTTAATATTTTAACTGGCCATTTAATTCTTGTATTTTTAATAAAATAAAAGTTGTTTTTAATATCCTAATTGTAATTTACTTTGTATATTTTAATAAAATCTATTTTTAAATAATTCACTATTTTAATATTTTTATATTTTTAATATATTTCTACAAACTTTTTATATTGTTACATTTAATAAAATAAAAGTTATTTTTAATATTTAATTGTAATTTACTTTTTATATTTTTAATAAAATAAAAGTTATTTTTAATATTTTAATTGGCCATTTAATTCTTATATTTTAATAAAATAAAATTTGTTTTAATATTTTAATTGTAATTTAATTTTATATTTTAATAAAATAAAAGTTGTTTTAATATCCTAATTGTAATTTACTTTGTATATTTTTAATAAAATCTATTTTTTTAAATAATGCACTATTTTGATAAAAGTATGAGGGTTAAATTGCAATTTTATCAATATGGGTGTTGATCCAATGTAGGAATTTTGAAGGATCTTAAGGGCAAAATAATCATTTAGAAAGAAAGATAATTTTGAAGAATAATGATGATGGTGATACTTTAGATTAATTAAATATATAAATATTAGTTTAGTAATATTTTGATTTGATATTTATTTATATTTTATTAAATTTTACTTAGTATATAAGGAAGGAAAGATGAAGAGTCTTCATCCTTCCATCTTTCCAACGTGAGTAAGGAGAAGAGAAAAGAAAAACCTTTTTTTTTTGTTCTGCAACTTAGTCCTATAAAAGTTCACCATTTTCATCAAGAAATTGAAAGAATTTTCATAGCCACCAAGAGACAAAAATGATAAGGAGACTATCAACTATTCCAATTTGGACATGAGCGAGATGTATGGCCTGGGTTCTTACACCATTCGCATAACTTTCGTTGGTTGGCTGTTTCTCGGATATCCATATTGTTGCGTATTCTAGTCGAGCAAGGTCGACCCTTTGGTTTGTGACGCAGCTTCTCTGTCCCAGAATGATTTAAGCGAGCAAACGATCTGCACGGTCACTTATGTTCATCTGGGACTGGTAGGAATACGTGTCTCCACACGTTGTACATGTATTCTATTTTGTACACTTCGTCGACATAGCTCATGGGATCCAGACAGAGATTCTGACAAGCTGCAATTACATGAGCGCATGGATAATGAAGTGTGTCAAATATCCCACAGTCGTAGGTTCTATTTCTCAAATGTACACGATATTGCCCGTCAAGAATACCTTGGTTCGGTCTGTCAAACTCCGTCACACGAAAACATAGGTTATCACAATCGTGACACACTGTGTGCATGGTGTTGGCCCATGCCTTCGCCTTGTTAATTTCTTGTAATACCTTCGCGCACCATACATGGCCTTCCTGCATTTGGACTTTATAACTCGCTGCTCACTTTGGAAATAGTACCGCTAAACGAAAATATGTCTCTCGCACAACCGATGTTATTAGTAAATGACGAGTTTCTTTTAGAACAGAATTTATGCATTCAACCAGGTTTGAGGTCATATGACCATATCGTAGTCCGTCAGATACTTGTGTCCTTTGTTCAAAGGTATGTTGCATAGGTAGTTTACGCTTCTTCATTAATCGGGCGTAAAATCGCCAACATCTCATGAAAGCGGTCCTTATTGATCTCGTACCGCCAATATAAGTTGATAGCGAATATTACATACCACTCTTCAATTAAGAATAAATTGAATATTACAAACGAAATTATATTAATAGATATTACATACCCATGTTGGTCACTTGTCATCGTTCACTTGTAGATCGATGTTGCTCGTAGTAGTTAGACGTAACATACCTTAGGCAATATCGATGTGTGCGATGCCATAAACTTCAATAAACTCTATTATTGCTAGTATTTGAGGCCCCGATCCAATATAGCATATATCGGGTTGAGGCGGACATGCCTCCTTAACCTAGATAGAAAGAAATCCTATCATCGCCTAACTCCCCCAGTGTTATTGCAAATGGAATTGGAAAGATTCTCCCTTTGTCATCACTGTACACGACTAGCAATAGCGATCGTATATCTACCATACATAAAGGTATCGTCAATTTGTACCAATGGCTTGCAGTATAAAAATACGTCTCGACATTGCTTAAATGTCCAGAATAGACGTTTGAACACTTGGCATCCACGGAGCAATCGATCGTTGTAGTACGCAGGTGCTGTTTCAAGGTCTATTATGCTGCCTGGGACATATCACTCCAACACCTGACACCACTGCCACACTTCATTATATGAAGCGTCCTACCGACCATGCAACTTTTCCAACACCTTCTGCTTAGCTATCTAAGTCTTACGGTAAGAGGGAGTGTGCCCTAATTGGCTACGAATATTGGCAATTAAGACCGACACTGAAGTCTTGGGATCCGCTGTAACAGCCCAATTTAGGGGCTAGTCAGAAAAGTGTTTTCGGGATCACTAATCCGAGGTTTGAGAAAATTATTTTCATGTTATTTTATGAGTTAGATCATTGCTATAGAAGTGCATGAAAATTTTGGTACTTTAATTTTAGCGATTTCAAGCTTAATTACGAAAAAAGGACTAAACCATGTAAAGTGCAAAAGTTCTATTTTATAAGCTAAAGGTGCCTAATAGCCATAGAATATTAATTTGGGGTCTTTAAAGTGCAATTAGACCCCTAATAAGAATGGAGTGGCTGGCCATAGGAGACAAAAATTGACAAAATTGGTCAATGTTGGTAAAAGTTAGCGACTAAATTGACTTGTATTAATAAAATAAAAAAAGAAAAGATGTAATATCCACGATTTTGTGGAGTGCATGCATTTGGTATGTTGCATGGCTAAGTTGGTAATTGAGGCTTTGAGGTGTGTATTTGGCTCGGGCTTGGGCTTAAACCCGAGTTAATTTTTTGATAAATAGTGTTAATGTGTAGTCTAAGTTAGAAAATTAAATTAGTAGCAAGTTGGGCTTGGCCCAAAGTTGGAGGTGCTATAAGTGGGCATGAAGGTGGCATCAAAAGGGAGGAGTTTGGGCCTTGTGTGGGCTTGGGGCCCAAATGGATGGGTCAAGATTTGGCACCCAAGGGAAGGGTGGACGACATAGTGGCTACAATTTAGGAGTTTATTTTCTTTTATTTTTGAGAAATTAAAAGCTTATAATTAAGAGGGAAGAGTTGGTTTCAAGGTGGCCTCTTCTAAAGGTAAGATAATGATTGGGTTATCAGGTGAGATAAAGGTTATCAGGAGGGAGAGAGTTGGCCGAAACTCTAACTCTGTGTGTGTTTGTGTGTGTGCAGAAATTTTGTGCTAAGGTGATAGTATTTTCGGCATTTTTGGGTGGATTTCTACTTCTTGAAACTTTTTTATTCTCTCAATCTCTCTTTTGCCGAAAATCACCTAATCTTTTCTCCTCTTTTCTCTTTTTCCTCCCATAGCCGAAACCTCTTTAGGCTTCTCTCTTTTCTTCTTCTTTTGTGCAAACCGAAACTCCCTAGTTGTTTCTCCTCTCCTCGAAAACTCTCTAAAAGCCGAATACTCCTTGTGCATATCATCTTCTTCCCATAGTCGAATCTACAAGGGTGGATTTTTCCCGAAGGTGCACCATAAGCCGAGTACTTCTTTTTAATCTGGTGAGTTTCGGGATTTTGTTTCTCTGTGACTTCTCTATTTTCATTAAGTTGCTAACTTGAACCATTTGTTCTAAGGCACATCAATTTCCCTCTCTGTTCCCGTGTTTAATCATCTTACAGGTGATCGATGAGTCTTGATTTGTGGAAAAGTCGAAGGTAGGTGGTAGGTTCGGACGAATGGCCTTTTTTGTCCCTTTCTTTTTGGCCGAATATCATAAGGTGCCTGGTTGGTTGTAATCAGCAATTTGGTTTAATATTTTGGGCTTGGCCGAATGTAGGTAGAAAGGTCGACTTTCTTAAAGGCTTTTCGGGATCCAAAAACTAGGTAAGAGTTTCGTTTAAACACTATGATTATTGATTAGATCTCATCAGTTTGATTGGTTTAGTGACCAAGGATTATTATGGTCTCGAATAGCAGTCAAGCAGTAGGAGGGGTTGGATCTGTAAACTCAACGCCAAAATACAAGAAGCGATCTGTGTCAGGTGTGCGCGATTGGCCATTCGGGTGTGGGCCAACATCGGAGTTAGATTGTAGGCCAATAGTGGTAGTCTCGAGTGACAGTAGCGTAGAAGCAGTAAAAACGTTAGTACGAAAACTAGGTGTGTAACTCTTACACACTTTCTTTACATAATATGTTAATTGTTATGTGTTGACAAAAGCCAAAGTGACGACTATGATTACCAAATTACCCTTGTGGGTATAAGCGAGGATGTTGGGTAAGTTGTTATGATTTCTCATGTTGATTGTGATCTATGAGAGCATGATATTCTGTATACATAATTTTTTTTGTATGTTAAGCATGATCATACTGATATTGTTACCATAAATATGTGTTATGGGTAATGAGAGAAGGGGAAGTATGATCTATCAGACTGTCACCAGTGATTTGGTATCACACAGTGGGTTGGCCCCACATATTATAAAAATTGTGACTAAGTCTCAGTGGTTTGGCACCACCAGTGGTTTGGTGCCACATATGTAATTTTTGTAACTACGGTTACCAGTGGTTTGGTACCACAAGGGGTAGATTTGGGAGACATGGATGGATACCTAGGTTGATGGGTTGCATGACATGCATATTTGTATTTGAATCTGTGTAAGACCATATTTTCTTTTGGGATGGGAACTTACACACTGAGTCTAGGTGACTCACCCCTTCCGTTACATTTTGCAGATCAGACCTAGATCGTGGATATGGAGCCGGAGTGGACTCGAGGTGGCCATGCACA
Organism: Gossypium rotundifolium; assembly: GCA_025506655.1. Taxonomy (NCBI): domain Eukaryota; kingdom Viridiplantae; phylum Streptophyta; class Magnoliopsida; order Malvales; family Malvaceae; genus Gossypium; species Gossypium rotundifolium. The sequence continues at coordinate 89,766,472 of CP106726.1, forward strand.
GCATTTGGTTTATTACAAAGTTTTCCATTCGGACATAGTTATTTTATTTAATTTTGGTTTTCAGTTCTATAATAAGGCCGCTTAAGTTTTATTTTGGGTTCTTTTATTTAGCTGATTTTCAAGTTTCTATTAAGTATGTTGATTAAACTATTAAATTGGGTGTTTTCAAAACCCTAAATAAATACTTGTTTTCTAAAGCGTACACTGACTAAGTATTAAATACGGAGTAACAATAAGGCAACAAAGTTTTTCTAGAACAAATTTCAACATGTTTTAAACATCACAAGATCCAACGACGTTTTCTTCAAAATGTTACAACAGAACTCTCTTTAAACAAATCAACAAATCGGTTTCCAAAAATGTTTTCTTTCCCGTGGCACACCAGATTCGATCGTTGGGTTTTGACAGGGTTTGGGGTGTTACAAAAGATATCATCTTTTCTCTCTATCTTTCTCCATAAAAAATAGCAAGAAAAATAGGAGTTTTTGAAAGCTCAAAATTTCAGCAAACTCATCTCCATTCAAGTAAGTGGTTTGAATGGTTTTTCTCGAAGATAGTTGTACTTTTAGAACCCGTAGAGATTAAACTTTCTAATGAGGGGACTATCTTTCAATATGGTAAAAAGATTAGAGTTTTTCCATGAGAGCTTTCATTGTTATTTGCTGCATTTTTTTGCCATGAAAACACCTAAATGAACCTTTTTGTAAAAGTTATAAAATTGGTAGTAAATTTGTGAAATGTTGGGTTTTGATGATAGCCATAAGAGAAATAAATGTTCACCTGGGCTCATTAAATGTATAAATTTTATTAGAATTGATTTTCGAGCCTAGGGGTAAAATGGTAATTTTGCCAAAGTGTAAGGGCAAAGTAGTAATTATGCCAAAGCATGATTATGCAAATGCTTTTATTAATGTGATGATTGAAATGAGCTAATTTGCTATTATAGAGCAAGAAGAACCAAGAATCAACATGGATAGGGACAATAATAAAGTCTCGGACTAGATTGAAGATCTAGCTCATTTTGAAATCGAGGTAAGTTTGTATGTGATCAATTCAACATTTATGCTCATACAGTCTGAGAATGTTTGAAATTACATTGATGTACAATATTCTAAGGAATTGAAATGTTGAAGTCCTAGTTGGACTATTATAAATGTGAGTATAATATTATCGAGACTTGAAATAGATAAGGTTCCGTATAAGACCATGTCGGGGACATGGCCTCAGCACCAAATTGAAATTTCGTATAAGACCATATTTGAGATATGGATTTGGTATTGAATATGAGAATCGTATAAGACCATATTCGGGATAAGACCATATCTGGGATATGGCATCAGTACTCAGAGGTGACTCCATGTAAGACCACATCTGGGATATGGCATTGGCTGTACGCTTATAATAATAACGATTAGTATGTGCCTTTGAGTATCCCTAGTGATTAATGGGATAATTAGTTAAGCTTGGAAATAGAAACGAGATTAGTACTAAAGTCTTGTGATTGAGTGAATACAGGTACCTGTGAGAAATTCACGAGAATGTTACGATAGGTGGCATGGTATGTTATAGATAAAAACGGGTACGAGTAAGTTATGACAAAGTATTTATGACCTTGTGTGGTTATCAAGTGCCATGGATTGATATCATTACAAGTTTATTATTACTATTTATTTTCATGCAAACTTACTAAGCATTGTGCTTACCCCTCTCATTTTCCTTTTCCTTGTAGTATTGCCTAATAACTTGGGGTCGTGGGACACAAGAGTTCAGAAATCACACTATCAACATCACTTTGGAACAACAATTTAGACTTATTTTGAGTATGGCATGTATAGGACTCGGGTATTTTGTTAGGTCATAATTGTTAGCCAAAGTGTTGGCTATGTATGTTTTCAAGTCATTTTGTAAATGGTTATCGGAAATGGGCCAACACTTGACACTATATATATATTCATTGATAATGAAATTATGAAGTTTATGTTTGAGTGAATGCTTTGAATTGAGTTCTTGGATGTACTTTTGAGTCATGAATTATGCTTATATGAGTTGGAATTAGTACATCTACTATGCACGGTGGCATTTGGCTTAGAATATAGCCTTTTTATGTCCACACGGATAGATACACAGGCGTGTGTCTAGCCGTATGGGACACACGGTTAGCTCCATAGGAGTGTTGATCGACCGTGTGTCCCCTGCATGCTAGGTTTACCAAGTTAGGATGCTCAGTAATAAACATACGGGTAGAGACATGGCCGTGTGTGTCAGCCGTGTGGGAGGCACGGCCATAGACATGGGCGTATGCCCAGGCCGTGTGAAGTCTGCACCTTGAATTTGGAATTTAAATCGCCACACGGTTGAAGCACACAGGCGTGTGACAGACCGTGTGGAATAAGTCACTGTTGACCACAAGTACAGCACACGGGCGTGTGGCTGACCGTATGAGGCAAGTCAGTGTCGACCATAGGTGAAAAGCGCGGGCATGTGAAATATCACACGGGGGTGTGGCCCCTATTTAGACAAATTTTTCTAAGTTTGTAAAAGTTTTCGATTATTTCCCGAAACCTTCTGGGAGTATGTTTAAGGCCTCGTAGGCCTAGGATGAGTATATGTTGGGTGTGAATTGGAAGTTTTTAAGACGAAACAAAATTTTATAACTCGAGTCGTTATGTTTAAGCAAGTTGAGTTAGGTAATGCCTCGTATCTAGTTTCGACTTTGAACATGGGTAAGGGTGTTACATTTAGTGGTATCTGAGCTACGGTTTTGTTGATTTTAGGACTAACGTAGTGTAAGTACGAGTCTAGTTATACATGTCATACGTAAGAGTATTTATGTAATGATAGTGTGACGAATCTTGATGATTGGAATTGTGTTTTTATATAGTTATGGATCCCGATCAAACTGTAGCTGATGATGCTACGAGTAATACGTCGGCTCCCGCGCAAGGGACCGCACCAGTTGAGAGTAGACCCGAGACTATGGGTCAAGGAGAAGGGGCTGGAGAAGCCTTTCTCCAAATGATGAAAAACTGGTATACCAAGTACATACGAGCAAATACTAATGCTCAACCCCCTCCATCCCCACCTATTCCTCAGCCCACTCTTGTAGCTCCTCAAGTGGTTGAGGTAGTGAGAAGAGAAAGACCTCCAGTCGATAAGATTGAAAAAAATGAGCCGAGAAATTCTGAGCTAGTAAGGACGATGACTAGGAGAGGGCAGAATTCTAGTTGAAGAATACCATCAGGGTATTCGATGAATTGTCATGCACCCCTGAAGAGTGCCTAAAGTGTGAGGTATCTCTATTGAGAGATTCAGCTTATCGGTGGTGGAACACCCTTGTGTCGGTGGTACCAAGGGTGAGGGTTAGTTGGGAATTTTTCCAAGAGAAATTTCGGAAGAAGTATATCAGCCAGAGATTCATCGACCATAAGAGGAAAAAGTTCTTGAAACTAAAGCAAGGCCGAATGATGGTGACTGATTACGAACAAGAGTTCACAAGGCTTAGCAAGTATGCCCGGGAGTGCGTGTCTACCAAGGCTATCATGTGCAAGAGATTCGAGGATGGACTAAATGAGGATATCCGTTTATACGTCGGCATTCTCAAACTAAAAGAGTTTGTAGTGTTGGTAGATAGAGCCTGTAAAGGTGAAGAGTTGGCTAAAGAGAAAAGAAGAGCTGAAATTGAGTCTCGTGACTCGAGGAAAAGATAGCTGAATAAGTCACCCCAACCTTCATCTAAGAAATCGAGGGATTTTGCTACTCGACCAGCTGCTTCATTCGGGTTTTCAAATCGAAGTAAAGGCAAACATTTCTCGGGGTCTAAAGCCCAGACTACATCAGTTGCCAGTGTTGGCAACGTTCGACCCAGCAGATCAGAATGCCCGCAGTATGGTAAACGTCATTCCGGTGAGTACCGAGCAAGCGAGAAGGCTTATTTCAAATGTGGGTTTCTAGACCATTTTATCAGATATTGCCCTAAGGTGGGTGAGAAAGAAAAATCTGAGAATACAAGACTAGGAAGTACTGCTAGAGGAATACCATAAAGCAACCCGAGAAATGAAATGAGTAGCAAGAATACATTCAGAGAGCAGACTGCAAGAGTCGAGGATAGAGCACCAGCAAGAACATATGCCATTCGTGCTCACGAGGAGACGTCTTCCTCTACGTAATCATGGGTACATTTTCTCTTTATGATACTCGTGTTATAACTTTAATTGATCCGGGATCTACCCATTCATACATATGCATGAAATTATTCTCTAGCATGAGCATGCCTATAGAGTCTATTGAATTTGTAATAAGAGTGTCAAATCCTTTAGGCAAGTATGTGTTGGTAGATAGGGTATGCAAAGGTTGTCCTTTGATGATTAGGGGTCATTGCTTTCCGGTTGATCTTATATTATTGCCGTTTGATGAGTTTGATGTCATCCTTGGGATGGATTGGTTAACTACTCATGATGCGATAGTAAATTGTGGGAGGAGGTTTATTGAGTTAAAATGTGAAAATGGGGATCTTATTCGTGTTGAATCAGAGAAGCAAGACAGATTGCTAGTAGTGATATCTTCATTGTTAACTCAGAAGTATTTAAGAAAGGGTATGAAGCTTACCTTGCCTTTGTGATGAATACTAAAGAGGCGGGACTAAAAATTGAGTCGGTACCCATAGTATGCGAGTATTCAGATGTTTTCCCGGAAGAATTGCCAGGGTTACCTTCGGCTAGAGAGATTGAATTTGGGATTGAGCTAGCTCCGGATACTGTCCCTATCTCTATTGCTCCTTATAGAATGGCCCCAACCGAGTTAAAAGAGTTAAAAGCACAGTTGCAAGAACTAACAGATAAGGGTTTTGCAAGATCAAGTTACTCTCCATGGGGTGCTCCTGTATTATTCATAAAGAAGAAAGATGGTTCCATGAGATTATGCATAGACTATCGGCAACTTAACAAGGTAACTGTGAAGAACAAGTACCGTTGCCAAGAATTGATGATATGTTTGATCAATTGAAGGGAGCCATAGTATTTTCCAAGATAAATTTGAGGCGGGTACTATCAGTTGAGAGTCAAGGACTCGGACGTACCAAAAATTGCATTCAGGACTAGGTATGGCCATTATGAATTTTTGGTCATGCCTTTTGGTCTAACGAATGCCCCTTCTGTTTTCATCGATGATATATTAATCTACTTTCAGGATGAGGACGACCATGCCGAGCATTTGAGAACGGTTTTGCAAAATTTGAGGGATAAACAATTTTATGCCAAGTTTAGTAAAAGTGAATTTTGGCTGAAGGAAGTTAGATTTTTGGGGCACATTGTATCGGGAGATAGAATTAAAGTCGACCTGAATAAGATTTTAGCAATTTTTGAGTGGAAACTACCGAGGAATGTAACCGAGGTTAGGAGCTTTTTGAGCCTACCCGGTTACTATAGACGTTTTGTCAAGGGATTTTCAATGATAGCTACCCTGATGATGAGATTATTGTAAAAAGATGTGAAGTTTGAATGGACAGAGAGGTGTCAATAGAGTTTTGAGAAACTAAAGGCGTTGTTGACTGAGGCTCCTGTTTTGGTACAACCTGAACTGGAAAGAGAATTCATGGTTTATAGTGATGCATCCCTGAATGGGTTGGGTTGTGTACTTATGCAAGAGGGCAAGATGATAGCATATGCTTCTAGAAAGTTAAAGTCGCATGAGAAGAATTACCTGACCCATGACTTAGAGTTAGCTGCCATTGTGTTTGCATTAAAGATTTGGAGACACCATTTACATGGTGAGAGGTGTTAGATTTTTACCGACCATAAAAGCCTAAATATTTGATGACTCAAAAGGAATTAAATTTGAGGCAACAAAGGTGGTTGGAGTTGATCAAGAATTATGATTTAGTGATTGACTACCATCCAGGAAAAGCGAACGTAGTCGCCAATGCTTTGAGCAAAAATCATTGTTTGCTCTAAGAGCTATGAATACTCAAATGGCTTAGATGATGGTTCTATTATAGTCGAGCTGAGGGCTAGGCCATTGTTTCTGTAAGGATTTGTGAAGCTCAGAAAGGTGACAGCGAATTACAAGCCAAAAAAGTTCTCTGTGAGTCAGATATTGAGTCGAACTTTTGGATAAGACCTGATAGATGTTTGATGTTCCGAGATAGAGTTTGTGTACCTAAAAATGAAGAGTTTATTTGGAAGATTTTGCATGAAGCACATAGCGGATGTTTAACTGTGCACCTTGGTAGCACGAAGATCTACAATAACTTGAGGAAGTGGTATAGTATGAATAAAGACATTTCTGAGTTCGTGTCAAGATGCCTAATTTGTCAGCAAGTGAAGGCTGAACACCAAGTACCTTCGGGTCTACTTTAGCCCATTATGGCTTCTGAGTGGAAGTGGGACCGTATTACCATAGACTTCGTGACAGGTTTACCGTTGGCGCTGAAAAAGAAAGATGTTGTGTGGGTCGTAGTCTATAGACTTACGAAGTTAGCCCATTTCATACCATTACGAGTCGATTACTCGCTCGATAAGTTGGCTGAGCTGTACGTAGTAGAAATAGTAAGACTTCATTGAGTACCATTATCGATTATTTTGGATAGAGATCCGAGATTTACGTCACGATTTTGGAAAAAAGTTACAAGAGGCCTTAGGCACAAAATTGAGTTTCGGTACAGCTTTCCATCCACAAATCAACGGACAGTCGAAAAGAGTAATATAGATACTCGAAGATATGCTTTGATGTTGTGCTTTGGAATTTCAAGGTAATTGGGAGAAATATTTACCGTTGGTGGAATTTGCTTACAACAATAGTTTTCAATCAAGTTTGAAAATGGCTCCTTATAAGGCATTGTACGGGCGTAAGTGCCGAGCGCCTTTGCATTGGACAGAACTTAAGGAGAATCAGATACACGGGGTCGATTTGGTCAGGGAAACTGAAGAGAAAGTAAAGGTGATACGTGAATCTCTGAAAGTGGCCTCAGATAAACAAAAATCCTATTCGGATTTAAAAAGGAAAGAGATTGAGTTCTAAGTAGGTGATAAAGTATTTTTGAAAGTATTGCCGTGGAGAAAAGTTCTTAGATTTGGCTAGAAGGGCAAATTGAGTTCGCATTTTATCGGACCTTATGAAGTTATTGAGAGGATATGTAACAGTCCAGTTTATACCCTAGTTGAAATAGTAGTTTCGATACCATGAATCGAGTCTCAATATTATTTTAATATTATTTTTTGTGCCGTTGATATGTGACTAAGCACGTGCTAAATTTCCGCAAACTAATTTGACCGTTTGTGTGTTTAATTTGAAAAAAGGATGAAATTGCATTAAATGTGAAAGTTGCTTGCTATTTGTTAAGTATCAATGTGTTGTGGCTTTGTAAAAGTGAGGGCCTTATGTGGCAATTTGGCCAAAATCATAAAAAGTGAGACGGTAATATGTATTTTATATATATATTAAGCTTTTATATGATTAATTTATAAGTTATATTAACATTATTTTAATATTATAAGTTATATAATGAAATAACGGCATGAATAAAGCCATTTTTAGTCCATTTTGCCGAAAAACAAAAAGAAAGAAAAGAAGAAAACCATATTAGGTTTTGGTTGCTATCAAGCCAAAATTAAGGTATGATTTGGTTTCGGTTTTTGATAATTTCTACGTTTTTGTAATAGTTGGTTCTTTTACTATCAAGCCCATGTCTCAATTTTGTGAATTTATGATGTTTGTGAGTTATGTCATTGATGATATGTTGAGCTTTGTGATGTTTTATGATGTTAAATGGAAGATTTGAACTAGATGAACATACTTTGTTCTTGAGATTTTGGTGAAATTGGTTAATTAGGGCTAAACTGAGAAAATAGTAATTGAGAGGACTAAATTGCCAAATTGATGAAAAGTATGGGCTTGTATGAAATATATATATATTCGGCTAAGCTTGGTTGTGTATTGATTCTGTGAATTTGATGTTTTGAGAAAAATAGACTAAATTGATAAATTGTGTAAGTATGAGGGTTAATTTGTAAATTGCCCTAAATATGTGTTTTTGGATTGAATTGAATGAATTAGTGAATAAAAGGGTTAATTCTGGATATGTTTAGATCAAGAACCAAGGAAAACAGACTTAGATCACGGAAAAGAGAAAGTAAACGAGTAGCCGTTTTCCATTCCGATAGATCGAATCTGAGGTAAGTCATTATGCAAATAAATGTATTTGTTTTTGGAATATGTATGTCTATGTGATTATTAATAACGTTGAATGTTTACAAGATGATGTGTGCATAAATTTTAAGTTAAGATCGATATCTGTTTACGTGTAAGACCTATCGTGACAAATGGCATCGATATACATTTACGTGTAAGACCTTGTCGTGATGGAATGGATTTACGTGTAAGACCTGTCGTGACAACGATGGCATCGATATCTATTTACGTGTAAGACCACATGGGACAAGTGGCATCGATATCTGAATACGAGTAAGGCCCTATCTGGGACAGTGGCATCGATATCTGAATACGACTAAGACCCTGTCTGGGAAAGTGGCATCGATATCTGAATAAGAGTAAGACCCTGTCTGGGACAGTGGCATCGATATCTGAATATGAGTAAGACTCATGCGGGACAAATGGCATCGATATCTGTTTATGTGTAAGACCACATTAGGAACAAGTGGCACCAATATCATTTACGTGTAGACACGCCGTGGCGATGGTATCGATATCTATTTATGTGTAAGACCGCTGAGGAAAGTGGCATTGATATCTCGAATATGAGTAAGACCACCATCTGGGACGGTGGCATCGATATCTCAATACGAGTAAGACCATCGGGACGGTGGCATCGATATCCGAATACGGTAAGGCCTATCGGGACGGTGGCATCGATATCTGAATCGACTAAGACCCGCTTGGGACAAATGGCATCGATATCTAAATACGAGTAAGACCCTATCTAGGATAGTGGCATCGATATCTGAATACGAGTAAGACCTTGTATTGGACAGTGGCATCGATATCTGAATACGAGTAAGACCCTGTCTGGGATAGTGGCATCGACATCCGATAAAACCACGTTTGAGACGTTGACATTGTACAATTATTCTGAGTTTTTGGGTATCATATTAGATTCTGAACTATTCAATGAGCAAATCCGAGCTATGAACAAATACGTGAATGTATATTTATTTCAAATATGTTAGGTATGTACAATAAAGGTGTATAAAAGGTAAGTACCTATATGACTTTGAATTAAAGAAAAGTATGATTGAATATGAGCACTAGAATAAGATGCAAGAGTGTTTAAGAAGGAGTTGTATATATAAACATATGATTCTGGTATGGATGAATGTGGCAATTAGGTCCAAGTATATGAACCAAAACAATATGTGATAGTTGCTAAGTAAATGTTATGTGTCAATGTACTTTATGCATATATGCCTTTATGCTAGGTTTATTTGTATTATGACTTACTAAGCTTTTGGAAAGCTTATTCTGTGCGTGTTTTCTCTATTTTATAGGTCGTCAAAGCTACTAAAGGCTCGGGACCGTCACGGATCGTCATCACACTACTAAAATCATTTTTGTACCCTTTTTAAAATGTATATAACTAATTATGGCATGTACAAGCTAGATAAGTGTATGTGATTATAAGATGATTCTAGCCATATGTTTTGGTTAGTCTTGAGTTGATAAAATGCTTGAATAAATGAGTTATATGAAGCATATATTTTTGCATGCTTTGATGCATATGAAATGGTTAAGTTTTGGTTAAGCAAATGGATGATATATGCTTGAAATGATGTAGGATTTAGTTTGAAAGTTAGTATGAATGGAATTGGTATTGAATGTATAGATGACGTGAGCAATTTGGTATGTTTTGGTTGCCATATATGCATATTATGATTTGATATGTATTGCTAGGTGAGACCCAAATTAGGTGGCATGTTGGTCTTGCAAGTGAACTATTGTGTCACACGGCCATGGCACACGGGCATGCATCATAACCGTAGGGTAAAAGTTAGTAGCTAGCATTAAGAGTACACGGTCATGGCACGGGCGTGCCTACAGGTCGTGTGAGAAATGGCAGTATATGACCTTAAAGGACACGGCCTTAGCACACGAGCGTGCTTGGTAGCCGTGTTGGTTTTGGCAGTATATAGCCACGGAAAAGACACACGGGTGTGTCAAGTAGCCGTGGGAGAAGCACGGCCTACTCCCACGGGCGTGTATCCCCTGTATTTAGAAAAGTTTTCATTCTTCCATGAAACTTTGTATGTGTTTCGAATTAGTCTTGACCCGGTTAATAAGCATGTTTAAGGTCTCGATGACCTACTTAAGGGACACTATGATTGATATGGATGAATGGCTATATGATAATTCTGTAAATGTTTCCAATCTGTCAGGTAACTCTTCTAACCCTAATCTGACGACGAACTCGGGATAGGGGTGTTACATTTGGTTGGAATCAGAGCTACGATTTAGTCGATTCTCGGACTAACATAGTGTGTTGGAGTCTACCTATACATGCCATAATATTTGAAATGTGATAGTGTGATGAATCCTGACGTATAAATGTGATTTCTGTATAGCAATGGATCCTGAAAGAGCTGTAACTGATGACATAGAAAGTAATATGCCTGCTCCCGCGCAAAGGACAGAGCTTTCTGATTCAAGACCGACTACGAGTGGTCAGGAGGGAGAAGCTAAGCAAACTTTCTTCCAGATGATGAGTGAGTGGTTCACTCAATTCATGAAAAATAACCCGACTATTTCGCAACCCCCGCCCCCAGTTAATCCTCCTCAGACTACAGTTGTGCCACTGGTTATGTATCTGAATCTGTTGAACAAGCATCCTGTTGATAAGATTCGTAAGTATGGGGCTGAAGAATTTGGAGCTATTAATGATGATAATATCGAGAAAGTCAATTCTGAAGCTCGTAATGAAAGAAAAAGATCAATAAGTAATTTCTCTCAACCTTTGACGAAGAAATATAGAGATGCAAGCAATAGATTAAATGTTTCAATCGGACATACGAGTAGAGATCGTGTGAGACTAAATGCTGGTCTGGGAACTCAAGCTCAAATTGAATCAAAAGATGGAAGTACTAAAAGCAACAAACCTGAGTGTAGACAGTGTGGATGACGACATGTGGGAAAATGTTGGGGCAAGTACAACAATAGAGTTTGTTATAAATGTGGATCACGAAATCACTTCATTCGAGATTGCCCAACGATGGCGAGTGTTAAAAATGTCAGATACGAGCGACTCAAGTGTAAGCGTTATAATAAAAGACATTCAGGGAATTGTAGATTGAATAATCAAACTTGCTTCAGATGTGGATCGTTAGATCATTATATTTGAGACTGCCTAGAGTCTGTTGAACAGGAGACTACTCAGGATCCGAGATTAGATAACGCCCTAGAGAGAAATCGATCTTCCCAAAATACAAGAAATGTCAGTAATAGTCAGAGGCCTACAAGGGATACTATTGCAAAATCTGAATTTAGAGAGCCATCTAGAACGTATACTACTCGAGCTTGTGAGGAAACCTCATATTCAGATATTATTACGGGTACGTTTAGTCTTTATGATATTTTTGTGATTGCATTGATAGATCCTGATTCTACGCATTTGTATATATGTATGAAATTAGTATTCAGCCAGACCTTGCCTGTAGAGTCTACTGAGTTTACTATAAAAGTATCGAATCCTTAGGTAAAAGTGTTTTGGTTGACAAAGCATGAAAGAACTGTCCGTTAATGTTTCGAGATACCTATTTTCCTGCTGATCTGATGCTTTTGCCATTTGATGAGTTTGACATTATTTTGGGTATGGATGGGTTGTTTATGCATGATGCTATTGTGAACTGTAAAAGAAAGACAATTGATTTGAGGTGCCCGAATGATGAGATTGTACGAGTTGATTTTAATGATTTGAATGGAATGCCTGCTGTGATATCTGTTTTGAAAAATCAAAGTTATGTGAAAAAGGGTTACGAGGCATATTTTACTTATGTGATTGATTTGAAAGTATATGAAAAGAAAGTTGAATTGGTGCCAGTAGCCTGTGAGTTCTCTAATGTTTTCCTTGAATAATTGCCGGGATTGCCTTCAATTTGTGAGGTTAAATTTAGAATAGATTTGTTGCTTGGTACGACCCCTATTTCGATAGATTCGTATAGATTGACACCAATGGAATTGAAAGAGTTAAAGTCAATGTTACAAGAATTAACCAACAGAGGGTTCGCAAGACCGAGTTTTTCACCTTGGGTTGTTAGATTTGGTTGATGATAGTTCAGTGTTAGTTGAATTGAAATGCAAAACTGTTGTTTTTACAGCAGATATGTGATGTTCAGAAAGTTAATAATAAAGTGTTAGCGAAACGAGTTCGGTGTGATTCAAATTCTAATTCCGAGCATTGAGTTGTTGATGATTGATTGAGATTTCAAGGTTGTGTCTGTGTTTCGAGAAATCCTGAGTTAATCCAGTTGATTATGAACGAAGTATATAATAGTCGTTTAACTGTTCATCCGTGTAGTACAAATATGTATCATGATCTGGAACGACACTATTGGTGGTCTAGTATGAAACAGGATATTTTTTACTTTATTTCGAAATGATTAGTTGTCAACAATTGAAAACTGAACATCAAGTTCCGTCTGGTTTATTATAGCCAAATTTCGATTTCCGAATGGAAATGGGATAGAGTGACTATGGATTTTCTTTCTGGTTTGCCTCAGACTTCTAGAAAGAAAGATGTGATTTTGGGTCGTGGTTGACCGATTGACGAAATTTGCTCATTTTATTCCGGTAAGATCTGATTATTCACTTGACAGATTAGTCGAGCTTTATATTTCTGAGATTGTAAGATTACACGGAGTGCCACTATCCATTGTATCAGATAGAGATCCGAGATTCACATCGTGATTTTGGAAGAAAATTGCAAGAAGCTTTGGGCACGAAATTACATCTTGGTACAGCTTTTCATTCGCAAACGGATGGTCAATCTGAGCTAATTATTCAGATTCTCGAAAACATGCTAAGATACTATATACTTGAGTTTAATGGTACGTGGGAACAATACTTGTCATTGATTGAATTTGCATACAACAATAATTTTCAGTTAAGCATCAAAATGGCACCTTATGAAGTTTGTACGGACGTAAATGTCGTACACCTCTGTATTGGACCGAACTTAGTAAAAATAAGCTACATAGGGTTGATTTGATAAAGGATTCAGAACAGAAAGTGAAATTGATCCGAGATTGTTTTAAAGCAAAGAGAATCGACGATCGAAGTCTTATGCAGACTTGAAACGAAAGAATATATAATTTGAAATCGGCGACAAAGTGTTTCTGAAAGTGTCTCCGTGGAAGGAAGTGCTTTGATTCGGACGTAAAGGAAAGTTAAGTCCGAGGTTCATCGGACCGTATGAGATTATTAAACGTGTCGGACTGGTTGCATATAGATTAAGGTTGCCCTTTCAACTAGAAAGGATCCATAATATGTTTCATGTCTCAAAGCTCTGTAGATATCGATCTGATCCGTCACATGTGAGTGTCCATCTGAGATTTAAATCCGATCTGATATGACATACGAAGAGGAATCGATCCGTATCTTAGCTCATGACGTGATAGAATTGAGAAACAAGAAAATTTTGTTAGTAAAAGTAATGCGAAATCGACACGGAATAGAAGAGTCTACGTAGGGAGTCTGAAAACTCAATGAGATAGCAATGTTTGAATCTGTTTAACGGTAAGATTTTCGGGGACGAAAATCCCTAAGGGGGAGAATTGTAATAGTCCAGTTTATACCCTAGTCGGAACAGTGGTTTCGGGACCACGAATCCGAGTCTAAATATTATTTTAATATTATTTTTTGTGCCATTGATATGTGACTAAGCACGTGCTAAATTTTTGCAAACTAATTTGATCGTTTGTGTGTTTAATTTGACAAAAGGATGAAATTGCATTAAATGTGAAAGTTGCTTGCTATTTGTTAAGTATCAATGTGTTGTGGCTTTGTAAAAGTGAGGGCCTTATGTGGCAATTTGGTCGAAATCATGAAAAGTGGAAGGTAACATGTATTTATATATATATCAAGCTTTTATATGATTAATTTATAAGTTATATTAACATTATTTTAATATTATAAGTTATATAATGAAATAATGGCATGAATAAAGCCATTTTTAGTCTATTTTGCCGAAAAACAAAAAAAAGAAAGAAGAAAACCATCTTAGGTTTCGGTTGCTTTCAAGCCAAAATTAAGGTATGATTTAGTTTCAATTTTTGATAATTTCTACGTTTTTGTAATCGTTGCTTCTTCTACTATCAAGTCCATGTCTCAATTTTGTGAATTTATGATGTTTGTGAGTTATGTCATTGATGATATGTTGAGCTTTGTGATGTTTTATGATGTTAAATGGAAGATTTGAGCTAGATGAACATACTTTGTTCTTGAGATTTTGGTGAAATTGGTTAATTAGGGCTAAACTGAGAAAATAGTAATTGAGAGGACTAAATTGCCAAATTGATGAAAAGTATGGGCTTGTATGAAGTATATATATTCGCTAAGCTTGGTTGTGTATTGATTCTGTGAATTTGATGTTTTGAGAAAAATAGACTAAATTGATAAATTGTGTAAGTATGAGGGCTAATTTATAAATTGCCCTAAATATGTGTTTTTGGATTGAATTGAATGAATTAGTGAATAAAAGGGTTAATTCTGGATATGTTTAGATCAAGAACCAAGGAAAACGGACTTAGATCGCGGGAAAGCGAAAGTAAACGAGTAGCCGTTTCCCATTCCGATAGATCGAATTTGAGGTAAGTCATTATGCAAATAAATGTATTTGTTTTTGGAATATGTATGTCTATGTGATTATTGATAACGTTGAATGTTTACAAGATGATGTGTGCATAAATTTTAAGTTAAGATCGATATCTGTTTACGTGTAAGACCCTGTCAGGGACAGTGGAATCGATATATGTTTACGTGTAAGACCCTGTCAAGGACCGTGGCATCGATATCTGTTTACGTGTAAGACCCTGTCAGGGACATTGGCATCGATATCATTTATGTGTAAGACCACATCGGGAAAGTGGCATCGATATCGAATACGAGTAAGACCCATGCGGGATAGTGGCATCGATATCGAATCGAGTAATACCTATCTCGGGATAGTGGCATCGATATCGACTACGAGTAAGACCCTTTCGGGACAATGGCATCGATATCTCGAATACAAGTAAGACCACATGCGGGACGGTGGCATCGATATCGAATCGAGTGAGACCACATGCGGGACGGTGGCATCGATATCGAATCTGAGTAAGACCCTATCTGGGACAGTGGCATCGACATCCGATAAGACCACGTTTGAGACGTTGACATTGTACAACTATTCTAAGTTTTCGGGTATCATATTAGATTTTGAACTGTTCAATGAGAAAATCCGAGTTATGAACAATTACGTGAATGTATATTTATTTAAGATATGTTAGGTATGCACAATAAATGTGTATAAAAGGTAAGTACCTATATGACTTTGAATTAAAGAAAAGTATGATTGAATATGAGCACCAGAATAAGATGCAAGAGTGTTTAAGAAGGAGTTGTATATATAAACATATGATTCTGGTATGGATGAATGTGGCAATTGGGTCCAAGTATATGAACCAAAACAATATGTGATAGTTGCTAAGTAAATGTTATGTGTCAATGTACTTTATGCATATATGCCTTTATGCTAGGTTTATTTGTATTATGACTTACTAAGCTTTTGGAAAGCTTACTCTGGGCGTGTTTTCTCTATTTTATAGGTCGTCAAAGCTACTGAAGGCTCGGGACCATCACGGATCGTCATCACACTACTAAAATCATTTTGGTACCCTTTTTAAAATGTATATAGCTAATTATGGCATGTATAGGCTAGATAAGTGTATGTGATTATAAGATGATTCTAGCCATATGTTTTGGTTAGTCTTGAGTTGATAAAATGCTTGAATGAATGAGTTATATGAAGCATATATTTTTGTATGCTTTGATGCATATGAAATGGTTAAGTTTTGGTTAAGCAAATGGATGATATATGCTTGAAATGATGTAGGATTTAGTTTGTGAGTTAGTATGAATGGAATTGGTATTGAATGTATAGATGAAGTGAGCAATTTGGTATGTTTTGGTTGCTATATATGCATATTATGATTTGGTATGTATTGCTTGTAGGTGAGACCCAAATTGGGTGGCATGTTGGTCTTGCAAGTGAACTATTGTGTCACACGGCCATGGCACATGGGCGTGCCTCGTAACCGTGGGGTAAAAGTCAGTAGCTAGCATTAAGAGTACACAGTCATGGCACGGGCATGCCTACAGGTCGTGTGAGAAATGGCAGTATATGACCTTAAAGGACACGGCCTTAGCACACGGGCGTGCTTGGTAGCCGTGTTGGTTTTGGCAGTATATAGCCACGGGGAAGACACACGGGTGTGTCAAGTAGCCGTGGGAGAAGCACGGCCTACTCCCACGGGCGTGTATCCCCTGTATTTAGAAAAGTTTTCATTCTTCCATGAAACTTTGTATGTGTTTCGAATTAGTCCCGACCCGGTTAATAAGCATGTCTAAGGTCTCGATGACCTACTTAAGGGACACTATGATTGATATTGATGAATGGCTATATGATAATTCCATAAATGTTTTCGATCGGTCAGGTAATCCTTTTAACCCTAATCCGGCGACGGACTCGGGATAGGGGTGCTACAGGATAGGACCGGTAGCTTATCGTTTGGCCTTGCCACCTGAGCTGGAAAGGATTCATTATGTTTTCTACGTATCCATGTTACGACGATACCATTCGGACCCTTCCCATGTGATTGTGCCATCAGAGGTAGAGATTCAATTGTACATGACTTATGGCGAAGAGCCGATTAAAATTTTGGCACGAGAGGTCAAGCAATTGAGAAACAAAAGTATAGCTTTTGTGAAAGTGCTATGGCAATGACATGGAATCGAAGAGGCTACATGGGTGCCCGAGGAGTCCATGAGAAACCAATATCCCAACCTTTTTACTGGTAAGATTTTCGAGGACGAAAATCCTTAAGGGGGGAGAATTGTAACAGCCCGATTTAGGGGCTAGTCGGAATAGTGATTTTGGGATCACTAATCCGAGGTTTGAGAAAATTATTTTCATGTTATTTTATTAGTTAGAGCATTGTTATATAAGTGCATGAAAATTTTGGTGCTTTAATTTTAGCGATTTTAAGCTTAATCGCAAAAAAAGGACTAAATCGCATAAAGTGCGAAAGTACTATTTTATAAGCTAAAGGTGCCTAATAGCCATAGAACATTGATTTGGGGTCTTTAAAGTGCAATTAGACCCCCAAGAATGTAGTGGCCGGCCATAGGAGACAAAAATTGACAAAATTGGTCAAAGTTGGTAAAAGTTGGTGACTAAATTGACTTGTATTAATAAAATAAAGAAAGAAAAGATATCATATTTTCTCTCTATCTTTCTCCATCGAAAATAGCAAGAAAAATAAGGGTTTTGAAAGCTCAAATTTTCAGCAAACTCATCTCCATTCAAGTAAGTGATTTTAATGGTTTTTCTTGAAGATAGTTGTACTTTTAGAACCCCTAGAGCTTAAGCTTTCTAATGAGGGGACTATCTTGCAATATGGTGAAAAGATTAGAGTTTTTCCATGAGAGCTTTCATTGTTATTTCTTTCATTTTTATGGAAGAAAATGAGTCTTAGTTTTTAGATGAACAACTTTTGTGAAAGGTGTTGCCATGAAAACACCTAAATGAACCTTTTTGTAAAGGTTATAAAATTGGTAGTAAATTTGTGAAATGTTGGGTTTTGATGATATCCATAAGAGAAATAAATGTTCACCTAGGCTCGTTAAATGTAGAAATTTCATTAGAATTGATTTTCGAGCCTAGTGTTAAAATGGTCATTTTGTGAAAGTGTAAGGGCAAAATAGTAATTATGCCAAAGCATGATTATTAAAATGCTTTTATTAATGTGATGATTGAAACGAGCTAATTTGCTATTATAGAGCAAGAAGAACCGAGAATCAACCTGGATTGGGGCAAGAATAAAGTCTCGGACTAGATTGAAGATCTAGCTCTTTTTGAAATCGAGGTAAGTTTGTATGTGATAAATTCAACATTTATGCTCGTATTGTCTGAGAATGTTTGACATTACATTGATGTACAATATTCTAAGGAATTGAAATGTTGAAGTCCTAGTTGGACTATGATGAATGTAAGTATAATATTATCGAGACTTGAAATAGATAAGGTCCCGTATAAGACCATGTCGGGGACATGGCCTCGGCACCAAATTGAAATTTCGTATAAGACCATATCCGGGATATGGCTTCGGTATTGAATATGAGAATCGTATAAGACCATATCCGGGATATGGCCTCGATGCTTGATGTGAGAAATTCCATATAAGACTATATTTGGGATATGGCATCGGCACTCAGAGGTGACCCCATGTAAGACCACATCTGGGATATGGCATTGGCTGCACGCTTATAATAATGACGATGAGTATACGTCTTTGAGTATCCCTAGTTATTAATGGGATAATTAGTTAAGCTTGGAAACAGAAACAAGATTAGTACTAAAGTCATGTGATTGAGTGAATACAGGTACCCGTGAAAAATTCACGAGAATGTTACGATAGGTGGCATGGTATGTTATAGATAAGAACGGGTACGAGTAAGTTATGGCAAAGTATTTATGACCTTGTGTGGTTATCAAATGCCATGGGTTGATGTCATTACAAATTTATTGTTACTATTTATTTTCATGCAAACTTACTAAGCTTTGTGCTTACCCTCTCATTTCCCTTTTCCTTGTAGTATTGCCTAGCTAACTCGGGGATCGTGGGACGCAGGAGTTCAGAAATCACACTATCAACATCACTTTGGTATAACAATTTATACATATTTTGAGTATTGCATGTATAGGACTCAGGTATTTTGTTAGGTCATAGTTGTTAGCCAAAGTGTTGGCTATGTATGTTTTCAAGTCATTTTGTAAATGGTCATTGGAAATGGGCCAACACTTGACAACTATATATATATTCATTGATAATGAAATTATGAAGTTTATGTTTGTGTGAATGCTTTGAATTGAGTTCTTGGATGTGCTTTTGGGTCGTGAATGATGTTTATATGAGTTAGAGTTAGTATGTCTACTATGCAGGTGGCATTTGGCTTAGAATATAGCCTTTTATGTCCACACGGATAGACACTGAGGAGTGTGTCTAGGCAGTGTGGGACACATGATCACTCCATGGGCGTGTCGATCAACCGTGTGTCCCTTGCATGCTAGGTTTACCAAGTCAAGATGCTCAGACAGTCTCGGTAGTGTGGGAGGCACGACCACGGACATGGCGTGTGCCGTAGTGTGAAATATGCACCTTGAGTAAACATACGAGTAGAGACATGGCCGTGTGTCTCATAGGTGAAAAGCACGAGCATGTGTGGAGGTTTCCGATTAATTTTGAAACATCTAAAATTTATATATATATATATATATTAATTTTAAAGTTTTTATTTTAGTTTTGCACTCATCCAAAATGAATTTTGACAACCATTTATTTAGATCCATTTTATATCTACATTTTAATCATTTTACAAAAGAATTGCTAACGTGGCTTGTGGTCAATTTTTGGGCTTTATTTTCATTCGTTGATAATGATCAGCGCTATGTCAATAAGGTTAACAATCAAATCGATCAACTATCGATTTTTTATTAATGCTTTAATGGGCAATTGATTTTTCTTTTTTTTTTTTGGTTATTGATGGCTCAATTGTGTGTAATTTTTTTATAGTAGCTCAATTGGTTTTATTTTTATTTTTACTGAGGGCTTTATGACCCTAGAGCCTAAAAAATGTTTTAGAAATGATTTCTCTTTTAAAAAGATTAATAGTTGAATTTAGCTCAAAAATAATGATCAATTTGACAAAAAATGTAAACATTAAAGACTAAATTTATCTTTTATCTTTAAATTTTGGGAGTAGCTTATTTTAATAATAAATATATTAGTTGAATTGATAAAAGAAACATGAAAGATTGCGTTAAAACAAAGGTTAATGTATTGGACAACTAGATTTAATTTGATACTTTACTTAAAAATCTGTTTTAATATTTATAATTTTAATATTGTGATTAATTGTCTTAATTAATGTGATTAAGACAAAAAAGATTAAAAGATTCTTGATTAGCTTCAAAGCAAGTTAGCAATGGTATTTTCAAATAGAATAAAGATGATAACTTCCCTTTTCTTATAAAACTAGTATATATATATATATATATATATATATATATATATATATATATATATATATATATATCAATATATATATATATATATATATATATATATATATAACCCATGTTTTCATTGTCACATCCTAGAATAGGAATTAAAAGAAATAGGGATAAGATTTAGATTTATTTTTCTCTCTAAGCACACAATAAGAGAATTAGAATGCCTTAAAAATTTTTGCTGTAAAAATTTATTAAGAATAGATTATTGGGTTTGATGGTAACGTGTTAGGAAAGTTAAAGGTTTTGGGTTCAAGTTCCCTTTATTTTATTTTTTATTGATTGTAATAGGCCCAATTAGCCCGAGCCCAAAACTAATAAAAACCAAATAAAAAATAAAGTCCAAAATTAAACAGTCTAAATTAACTTATTTTGGTCCCTCTCTTTTATTCGCACGATACAATTTGGTCTTTTACCTTATTTTTATTCTTAATTTTGGCCCAAAACTTTATTTAAATTTCAATTTAATCCTCTAGACCTTTATTTTATTTAATTTTGACCATTTAGAAATTTTTTATTTTTCATATATATTATATATGTCGAAACCATTTTTAAAATCGAGTTTTGAAAAGATGAGGGTCGACTTTAAAATAAAATGAGAGTCGCCACCAATCCTTTTTTTACTTAGGTGTGATTGGGTCACCATGTAAAACGTTTTATTTTAAAACATTTAATTTTGGTTTACGAAAAAAAAAAGAAAACGGGTTCGAGAGTCAGTTACGCACGAGGAAGGGTTAGCACCCTCGTAACGCCCAAAAATTGGTACCTAATCGATAAAATCATGTCCAAATGTTTGAGATTTAAAAAGGTTAAAAAATGATCCTTTTATTTGAAGGCAAACCAAGACTACCTATCTCAAAGAAATAAGAATACTACACCCAATAAGTTAGGATACAATATCTCATAACTTCGAAGCTAGATACATCTTTTTAGAAAATTCTTACCTCGAGATACAAAACATCACACCCAATAAGTTAGGATACAACGTTTTGAATCCCCAAAAATAAGGTTTTTTTTTATTTGATTTAAAACTTTGAGATTTCTTTATTCCGAAAGAATATAAACATCACATCCAGCACGATTGGATACGACATTTTTTAAACTCTCGTAATTAAGATCATCTCATAATTTATGAAACTTGTTAAAAGGATATTTAGTTACTTAGCCAAGCGATAAATCGCACCCAACACGTTAGGGTACTATTTCCGATTTTCTAAATACCAAAACATTGCCTTATTTTAAAAACTTTTAAAATATAATGGTTTTGCAAAAAAAAAAAAGGATTTTATAATAAACAATAACCATGTAACAACATTGCATTAATTATTGAACACAAATATTAAAAGCAAATATACTAACGTTTAAGATAGGCAACAAAAAAATGATAATATAAAATATGTCAAGCAATAATTCTTACACTAAGGCAATAGTGAATTCATGATAAAGTATAAACAAATACAATAAATAATAAAACAAATATGAACATATTACATGCAAGATTAATAAATAAAATAAAAATATTACATACATATATGATATAAATAATGCAAACAATGTATAAATAAAAGAATAGTATATAATGATTTTGAATAAATAAAATAAAATATAAATAATATAAATGAAACATAAATATATTTTGTATAAAATAATATAATAACTAATTTATGAAAATAATATATAATTAAAATAATATTAAACAAAATAAAATGATGAATATATATATATATATATATATATATATATATATATATATAATACACTAATCATAAATTTACATACATAATATAAACAATAAAATAGATTAGGTAATATGAATAAATTTTATAAAAATAAAGTTTTAAAATAATATATAAATGTAACATAATAATATATAATGTACAAAATATAAATATATATATAAATTATTAAACAAGTAAAATAATACATATAGTAATAATTAAATATATAATAAAATAATACATATAAAATATACGTATATGAATTTCACAATATTAATAAATAAATTTAGGAAAATAATATAGAATATAATATAATAAAATAATTTAACATACTATATAATAATAAAAATAAAATAAAAAGATAAAAATAAAATAAAACCAAGAAATAGGGGTCAAATAACAATTAAAACATATTAAAAGGACTAAATCAAAACACGCGTTAAATTTTAGGGACCAATATGGAAATTAAATCTTTTTTAAAAAACGGCGTCGTTCCAATTTTACCTTTAAAACAAACCGGGGGACTAAATTGGAACCCAAAACAAACTTTAGGGCTAATTTTAAAATAAATAAAAATGTGAATTGGGCTGAATTAAAATTAATGAAATAGCGGAGAGACTAAAAGGGTAAATTTCCCTTTTTAATAAAACACGCGGATCCTGGTGGCCGGGTCGGGTCGACGCACGGGTAAAAGCTAAACGGCGCCGTTTTGATGCTTATTGCTTTAAGCCAAAACGACATCGTTTTGGAATTGCTATATAAGTTAGAATTTTTGCAAAAAAACCATTTCTCCCTTGTTCATCAAAAAAAAACAGAGAGAGCCTCTCTCTTTTCTCTCTTGCTATGAGATTTCTGGCGATGCTACAGGGGATTCCACCGCTTTTCTCTCTTTTCTCTCTTTTCTCCCTTAAACTAAAAAGATTAGTTTTTTTTCCTTTTTTAATATTTTAACATATATATATTATATATGTAGATTAAATAAATAAAAAATAAAGAAATGTACTCGTAAATATAAAAAGAAAAGTAAAAGAAACCTTGCTTTGATTTTATTGATTTCGTATATCCTTTTGAGTTTTTTGTATCTGTGTCTATTTCCAATCTCTTTCTATCTATTTTTTCTGTGTTTCTTGTATTCCCCATTCTTTTTGCTTACAAGTTTGGCTTTTATAGCCTTCGAACAAACAGAATAAAAAAAGAAAAAGAAATATTGCCATGTTGATTTTGTGGTTGCGTTTCCTTTTCTGTACAGGAACGGAGATCTCGGCGGTGGCTAAGCGCGGATAGTGGTGTTGATGGTGGCGTGACCGAGCGATGGCGTGGGTTACGGTGCGAAGGCTGGGGTGTTTGCTGGGGCATGCGGCGCCTAGGGTTTCTCAGAAACCCTAGGCTTCTAATTCTACTTAATGCTTTGGGCCTTTTGGGCCACTGGTGTTTTGGACCTAGGCAGTTTGAGTTAAGGTGTAACAGGCTTGGTTGGGTCTGGTAAGTTAGGTTTGCTAGGTTTGGGTCAAGGGGTGTAATTGGGTTTTTGTAAATTGATTTTGGGCCAAATGTTGTAACCGGATTGTTTAAGGATAAACATTGGTTTTATTTATTTTGGTTTATTTTAAAGCCCGATCAAAATTGGGCTCTTACAGCTGCCCCTCTTTACTCATTGTCGTGTAACGAGAATAGAGCAAAGACTATAAAAGGACCAATTTTGACTGGTCTTGGCCAAGCGTTGACTTCTTGATCCTTGTCTTCTTCAAATGACTCCAATCCGAACTGCCTCTTTAGTGGAATTGGCAGTTTATCTTGATTTCAATAAGTTTGATAGCTTCAACTTCATGAAGGCAGTATCCACTATCTTTTGATTTTCTCCACTACAAACTCAGAGAAACAAGATCTGCTATTTTCAATCGATCCTCGCAAACTCGTGGCAAACTCGTGGATCACCAGATCGATGTCTTCGATCCGCTTCTGCAACTTCGGAAGATAAGATCTGCTATCTTCAATCGATCCTCGCAAACTCGTGGATCACCAGATGATGTCTTCGATCCGCTTCGCAACTTCGGGAAGATAAGATCTGCTATCTTCAATCTGATCCCTACAAACTCAGGGATCACCAGACTGATGTCTTCGATCTGCTTCCTGCAACTTCAGGAAGATAAGATCTACTATCTTCAATCTGATCCCTGCAAACTCAGGGATCACCAGACTGATGTCTTCGATCTGCTTCCTGCAACTTCAGGAAGATAAGATCTGCTATCTTCAATCTGATCCCTGCAAACTCAAGGATCACCAGACTGATGTCTTCGATCTGCTTCCTACAACTTAAGGAAGATAAGATCTGCTATCTTCAATCTGATCCCGCAAACTCAAGATCACCAGACTGATGTCTTCGATCTACTTCTTACAACTTCAGGAAGATAAGATCTGAAAGTGCCTTCGATCTACTTCCTACAACTTCAGGAAGATAAGATCTTCTATTTTTTATTTGCCCCACTGCAACTTCAGGGAGATAAAATCATCTGTTTTTAGTATGCTCCACTGCAACTTCAGGGAGATAAGACTAAAATGTCTTCGATCTGCTTCCTACAATCTTAGGAAGATAGGATCTTCTGTTTTCAATTTGCTCCACTGCAACTTTAGGAAGATAAAATCTTCTATTTTTAGTCTGCTCCACTGCAACTTCAGGGAGATAAGACTAAAACGTCTTTAATCTGCTTCCTACAACCTTAGGAAGATAAGATCTTTTGTTTTTGATTTGCTCCACTGTAACTTCAGGGAGATACAATCTTCTGTTTTTAGTCTGCTCCACTGTAACTTCAGGGAGATAAGACTAAAACGCCTTCGATCTGCTTCCTACAACCTTAGGAAGATAGGATCTTCTGTTTTTGATTTGCTCCACTGTAACTTTAGGGAGATAAAATCTTCTGTTTTTAGTCTGCTCCACTGCAACGTCAGGGAGATAAGACTAAAACGTCTTCGATCTGCTTCCTACAACCTTAGAAAGATAAGATCTTCTGTTTTTGATTTGCTCCACTGCAACTTCAAGGAGATACAACCTTCTGTTTTTAGTCTGCTCCACTGCAACTTCAGGGAGATAAGACTAAAACATCTTCAATCTGCTTCCTACAATCTTAGGAAGATAAGATCTTCTGTTTTCGATTTGCACCACTGCAACTTCAGGGAGATAAAATCTTCTGTTTTTAGTTTGCTCCACTGCAACTTCAGGGAGATAAGACTAAAATGTCTTCGATCTGCTTCCTACAACCTTAGGAAGATAAGATCTGAAACTTCATTGATATTGCTACACCGTTTACTGAAGGACATATCCTGTAGACTCAGTTTCACGTGTTATGAGTGACATGAATGCAACATGTCATGAAAATGATTAGGATTAGAATGCAATGACCGGAATGAATCAGATGCACCTAATGAAATTTGCTATGATACAAAAATGTTATGAGTATGATTCCTACTCTAGGTGTTATCACTCATTTGTTCTTCATTTTTGTTCATTAATCACATTCCGCTTAACCGGCTTGCCCCAATGTAATTTTACGAATCATTCCCACCAATTTCGAGAATAACATCGCTTGGATCTTGAGTCATGAAATTGGTACTTCCCACTACAATTTTAGGGAATAACATTTGGTTTCTTTCATCTTTCGAATATTAAAATATAATATTTTATATTTTTATGTTACCACTCGAGGTACAGAACTTGTATCTCTTTCAATCTATTACACCATTCTCAGGTGTAATGACCGAGATGTATCTACCCCAAACCCATCCCCCCAAATTTTTTTTATCGAATGGGTGTAAGGTATCCCGACAATGATCCCCTTTTACATTCGGATTGACCTTATTCGTCATTTGCATGACGTGGTACCACCAACAAAATTGTTTTATCCAATAAGAATATGAAGAGATAATCATTTTTCAATGTTTCCAATCCCTTAGGCTTGGTGAATTCTGAACAATAGTCTTGTTTCAGATTCTCATGTTATTTAGAAGCTTCCAAAGTAATATGCGAAACTCCGTTTATGAAAATGTTATTAGTCCATAAATCATTATTTCAATATAAAATGCTTGAAAAATATTACAACAATGGACAAGAAAGAAATTAATTAAGAGCATATCTCGAAACAAATAAGTTAATCAAAGATAACCCAAGCAATAAAAGGAAATTGACTTGTGTGTATCTCAAAAGAATAAAGCAATCAAAGATAAAGGGTTCAAAAATGAGTAAGATAGAAGCTAGTTGCCCCAGATATCACAGCCTGAGCTTCTTTGTTCCAACTTCTTGAGGACCATTTTAAGCTCGATATGTGTTTAGGGAATCCGGAGTACTCTATCAATGCCCCAAGACGTAACATACTTCTTCATTGTTAATTCAAATGTAGCAAGACTACTGTGTGCCCCCTTTTTGATCAAAATTTGAGCCGCCCTTTTCGAGTTTTCAACTCAAAGCCCCTTTGGTCTCAAAGCGCCCTTTACGGGTTTTCGCCTTGGCCTCTCCTTTTCTTCTTTTTTCTTATTTTTTTTTGAATTTTTCTAAATTTTTTTTAAATTTTTTTTATTTCTTTTTCTTTTCTCTTTTTTTTTGGGATGAATTTGAGCTCAAGGCGCCCTTTGAGGGTTTTTACCTTGACCCTTTCCTTTTCAGGTAAAATCCTTCTTGACTGAACCTGAATTCACTGGATTGGGCAAGTCTTTGTTATTCATCTCACTCAATATCAATGCTCCTCCAGAACAAGTCTTCTTTGGTATCTACTTTCTTTTAAAATCATTTTATAGAAGAAAGGTCCTTTTCAACAACAGGTTCCCTTGTGGAATTCTCTAGGATGAACCTTTTTATCTTGCATCATCTGATCGTGATGGATAACCTTTAACCTTTCCTTCGATTAGGTTCGATTAACAAAAATGCTTTAGTTCCATAATGGGTAAGATGTTGCCCCAACGAAAGTTCTGGCCGATGTTCAATAAGACAGAGGGTAAATAATAGCTTCTTATGCCAATCTTTACAAGTCTTAGCCATCTTTCATTTTTTTTCTTGGCAACTTTTGTTGCACTGCAATATGCTACCTGATTTTTAGACAAACTGTAAACTTTAACTTTGTACAGTTATTTAAATGTGATCCTTTACGGCATTCTGCTAGCATATGATCTTTTCCTCTCTTTTTCTTCTTCTTTTTTTTTTTTTTTTTTAATTTGATGACTTCGACATTGTAACTTTGGCATACGAAGCTACTTCCACTCTCTTAGTGAAGTAAACGATAACTATACCAATGAGTCGATATTGACTAAAAGCTTTTGACGAGATTGGCCCCATCGCATCCATGCCCCACATATGGAAAATTTGTGATGAACTGGAGTAGGCATATAGATCTTTGTCTCCTTAAATTCAACATTTGTGGTATGACTAATGCAATTCCCTTCCGTGGTGGATCAACAGTACCCGGTCCTCTTTGTTTAGCCTGCTTCTCATTAGCCAAGGCATGTCCTGATATAATTGTGTGAAAATATATTTGACTTTCCGAAGATAACTCAATAATGTCTCGCTTTATTTCTGTGATGAGCTCAGCTACAATCTTCACTCCTTTCCTAGGCACGCAATATCTAATGACCCTTTGTAGAGTAAGGTATGTTTTTCATCTTGTTAAACCATTCTTAACAAGTTTTTTCATCTTGTTAAACCATTCTTAACAAGTTAGAAGATACTTCACAAACTCTGTCATCTTCAAAATCCTGAGATCCCCTAGACCCATATCTTGTTCAAAAAGGGAGTCAGTAACAATGTTGTTCATGACGTTGATATCTGGGTACCTAGGTACGAAGGCGAACAAATCCAAAAAATAATGATTCTAAAGATGATTATTTGGATACTATGGTCACAAATAAAGAATGAAATAATATTGGTAAAAAAATGTACAATATAAAATAGAAAAAATGAAAGAATATGTGCTCAAACAAATGCATTTTATTGAAATAAAATTTTGAACATAAGTCTATTTCACAAAAGGGTTCTTGTTGCCTCTAGGCTCAAGACAACAAGCATGTTTTAAACATTACTCTAGATTAGCCCTAAAAATGAGGATCTCTTCCACAGTCACACTTCCAAGTGCACAAGGGTTTGGAAACTTTGTTCTCTGATTCCCTCTTTTATTTCTTCAAGGAGTAGCAACTTCCTTGTCTCCTCCTTCAATCACTGCATTCACTACCTTATTAAAGTGATCAGGTTTTGACGGGTCGTCGAACTTTACAACCCCCATTTTAATAAACCTTTCGACCAACTTTTTAAATGTATTGCAATTTTCAATTGAGTGGCCCTTTATTCCCGTGTGGTATTCACATTGGGTATTCTCGTTATACCATTTTGGGAACGGAGGTTGCAATGGTTTCGAATAAAATGGGGACACCACATGTGTGTCAAACAAACTTTTATATAGCTCGTTATACATCATAAGGATTGGCATAAATTGGATCCTTTCAAAGTTTTGCCTTGGGGAAACCTGATTGCTGGTAACTACTGTCCTTGACTGACTTACTGTAGACGCCTCTGAATGACTCTTGTTATATCTACCGGTACTATTCGTTTCCTTTCCCTTCTTCTTCAAGGCTTTCGAGGTCTCTTCTCCTCTTTCTTTCATTTCTACCGAGTAAACGGTTTGGCTTGATCGTTGCTCGGGTTAACACCCATTGGAGAGTAAACGATGTCTTCCTCATCATCCTCACTATTGTCCACTGAACCACTCCTTTTTTCAAGTCCTCCGGCTAGTAACAGGGTTAGCTGGCCCATCATATTCCTTTGGAATGTTCACATTTCTTGTTTAACTTCGGTCAATTGCCTCTGCATCTGTATTTGTATTTGCTCTATCCTCACCAACCTTTGCTCCATATTTTCCAGGTTAACTCTGAAATATTTTACCTAATTAGGATTCTCTTGTAAAAGTCTAATGCAAACGATGCAATGTAATGCAAATGTTGCAATGCAATGCAAATGTATGAATGCAAAGAGGCATCGATTCTGATCACTTCATTGTAGAAAACTTTATTAGAAAACAAAATCTTTTACATAAAATAGACTACTATATGCTTTCACCCTAAATCCTAAAGTTTTGATTTTCCAAAGCAATAGAGCTAGCTCTCGACTATGATCAGACTATAGCTCATACTTCATGCTCAACGTATCAACCTGTGATCTAAAAATCTATAGATGATCAACTATCTCATGAATCTGAACTATTGCTTCACCCATAAGGTAATCCCGACTTCTAACTTGGTCATGGGAATAGTGAAGCTTTTCCTTCCAACGCCATTCTCTTGTTTCAAAAAGCTCGATCTGAAGTTCACAACTGTGCCATGTTGCTTCTAACTCTTCAATCCTACCTTTTGGGTTTTACTTTAACTCGATCGCAGAATTATGGCTTTGATAGTGATGAATATATCAAATGGAGGATCAATACGAATTCCTTTCATTTATCCACAATGAGTCAAATCCCTTGCAATGTTGTTTATATCACAATGAGGAGCCGAGAGGTTCACAACACCTCATCTTTCAATCCTAGATGACTCCATCAACGTCCATTTGGGTTATCCTGAACATCAAGGCTTGCATTTCCATTGTTTCTGGTAGGTGCAACATCCTCAAGTACAGCAGTAAACTCAAGCTTTTTGTTTGGTAGCAGACCTGTAATAAATAAATCATTTACCATCATAGGAGAAATTCTTTCCATCCAAATCATTTTTGTAGGTCTCATGCACTCTGTAGTCACTTTTCTTCCAACACTATTACTGTTCACAGGGTGACCATCTTTATGTGAAAGAGAAACATTGTACTAATAGAGATGTCTATCCGTACTTCCCACACTCACTTTGAAATGATTGACAAGCACAATTACCTTTTACCATTTAGTTCTAACACCATGCCTTGCTATAGGCTGTCGTACAATCTTCTTTGCATCCAATTATGCTTTGATCGAAACAACATCAGGAGGCACGGTGGCTGAGGAGACAAGGATTCTAGCATTGCCCCTATTCTCCTTTTGCTCGAACGAATCCATACCCTGAAATTCTCTTTCTAATTGGGTTTGCTCTAACCATATACGAACGATTGCATTGTCTTCTACTTTATCAAGGAACCTGTTCTCCATAACCAGCTTCCTAACTTAGAAACTGACCGTGAATCAATACCTCTTAAATATGGAATAATGTGCACAAAAGAATAAAACATAACAAGTTAGTGTCATAGAGTAGAATATAAAGCAAATGAAATAAAACACACCTATCAAGGTAACTACTAAAGTTTGGAATAGCTCTACCTAAGGTAGGTTCTTAGGTTCTCTATATGTGGTTCAGCTCTAAAGTTGAGGTACCCGAATCAGCAGATTCCTCGATCTTCACCCATTAAGGGACACTATGATTGTATATGAATGTGTTTGATGATGATTGACTTTGTGTCGTGAATGCGATGTAAAATGATCCTATTGTTCGGTAATGCCTCTAAACCCTATTTTGATGACGGTCTCGGGTTAGAGGTGTTACAGAACTACTCTCCATTAAAAGAATTAGTGGCTATACCGAGGCGAGATGACAAGTCTGAAGAAAAATGGATGGCTATACTCCAGAATCTCCAAGATGACGACGTCGAATGGAGAGCTCCTTGGATGATCCCCGATGAGATTCTGTACCGTACTGATGTGGAGATTTTGACTGGGTTCCTCTACTTGGGATTTAGGGAGCTATTGGATATGCTCCTCTACTCGTATTGAGGCAATATAGATCGAGGCAATTCATACTAGCAATGCAAGGGATAGCCTAGTGTGAGTTTTTGTACAAGGGTGATAACTACAAGAAAAAGGTTCGAGAAATGTCTAACGCCTAGAATTAAACCCATCGAATGAAAAGATTGGCTGCGGGTCCGATGGCGACCCTCGAATATAGTTGGTGGTGGGATCAAAGAGTCAATGACAACATCCCTGTGCCAAATCAAGAAGCCATTCGACCATTAGAAGAACACCTGCAAGTGGTTTCATCTGAGCTAGAGATCATCAAGCAGGATTTTGAAAAGAGGAATTTGGAGCTAGGAAAGAACATAGAGTAATTGGAAGAAGAAAAGATGCAATTAGGACTAGATGTTGACGTTCAGAAGTTAGAGGCCAATAAGCTAAGAAAAGGAAAGAATAAGGCCGAAGAAGATCTGCAAAGTTTAAAAATGGAATACAAGAAGCTGCGCTTATCAATGAGGACTTTCGAGTTGGGAAAGACATCAGAATAATGGCGGTAAGAGATCAAAGAAGAAAAGAATAGAGCCGATCAATGGGAAAGGAAATGCCAAGATGCCCAGGTTCGAGTAAATGCTCTAGAAAGAGACCTATGGGATGTCAAAATGAAAAGGTCAAATTAAAAGCTAAGGTAGCAGAACTAGAAAAGTCACTTCATCAGTATTGTAATCGTAACTCCACAATTGAGCTGAAAGCGAGCTTAAATAAGATTAAAGAGTTGAAAAGGAAAATAGAGGAGCTCGAGATCGCATTACAAAATTGTGAACTCGCAGTGAAAAGAGCAACTTCACCATTCTCAAGGTCAGGTCAGAGATAGAAACTATATCATGGGTGAAGCTGTGGCTCAAATCTGAAAGGTGGCCAATCATTTGCAAACCCTAGCATTTCAAGCTGACGTGCTAAGCTTGAAGTATGAATTAGAATCAGATCGGGGTCAAGAGTTAGCTTGGCTTCTTAGGAAGGTTAAGGCTTTGAACATTTAAGGCAAAGCCGTATATATAATATGTTTTATGTAAAAAAATTTTTTTTTTTTAGTTAAGTTGTTTTAACGGAATTTAATCGAGTCAATATTTTTTTTGCAATCATGCATTTGCATTACATTGCATCATATGCATTAAATTTCACAAAAAGACCCTAATTAAATGAAAGTTAATCTAGAAACCAACAAGAGTCAACCAACCGAACATCGTTACAGTACTTGCGCCAAAACTAAAGTAATGGACCAAAGATTGGAAAGGCTAGAGCAAATTCAAAAAGAGAAGCAAGACCAATTGCAAGCGCAACTACAAGAACAGTTAGCGAAAGTGAAACAGGAGATGAGGGATTAGATATTGGAATCCCAAAGAAGTATGATAAATCAATTGGCATAGTTATTGGCTGGAGAACGCGAAAAAGGGAAAGGCATTGCGGTCAATAGGGGATGATAATGAGGATCCTATTTACCCCCTAGGTTTTACTCGATAAACACCAAAGAACAACCAAATGTGTATCCACGAAGGGTACCCATCACAATCAGGCCCCAACAATATCAAACCAGTACCTCGGTGCTGACGAACTACCAAACAGGCTTAGGTTCCAATCCGGGGATAACCCAACCAATCCGTTGTTCCTAATCTAGATGATATGGCAGAGATAGAAAAAACAAGAGTGGAGCTGCCAAAGCCACTTGAGGATCGATGCAGATGGCTAGAAGAAAAATTCAGAGCAATGGAAAAAGTTGATTACCATTGCGAAATCGATGCCAAGGACCTAAGTTTGGTATTAGATTTTGTACTCCTCCCAAGTTCAAAACTCCAGAGTTTGAAAAGTACAATGGGACTAGTTGCCCTGAAGCTCACATCATTATGTTTTGTCAAAGGATGACAGGATATGTCAATAATGATCAACTGTTGATCCACTGCTTCCAAGATAGTCTGATCGAGTCAGAAGCTAAATGGTACAACCAACTGAGTCGTGCCAAAATCAATTCGTGGAAAGACCTGGCATAAGCTTTTATGAAGCAATATAGTCATGTGACGAGCATGACACCCAACAAAATCACATTGTAGAATATGGAGAAGAAGTAGAATGAGAGCTTCAGGCAATATGCCCAAAGATGGAAAGAGGTGGCAATACAAGTCCAGCCACCTCTTTTGGAAAAAGAAACCACAACTTTTCGTATCGAAGGTAATCCCGGTAGTTCTTAAGGAAACACGTCAGAAATTCACAAACCACAGGTACTGATTCAACCTTCTTTTCAGTCATTCTCGAATCAATCACATAGGTAAAATAAGTTTCATAACCCTTTTTCACATAACTCTGAGCTTTCAACACTGATATCACAGCTGACAACCCATTCAAATCATTTGATTCAATCCGAACTATTTCATCGTTCTGACATCTCAAATCAATAGTTTTTCGGTTGCAGTTCACAACAGCATCATGCAATGTTAACCAATCCATACCCAAAATTATATCAAACTCATCAAATGGTAATAGTATCGGATCAGTTGGAAAACAAATATCTCAAAACATCAACGAACAATTCTTGCATACTTTATCAACCAAGACACTTTTACCTAAGGGGTTCGATACTCTAATAACAAATTCAGTAGACTCTACAAGCAAAGTCTTACTGGATACTAAGTTCATGCATATATACGAATGAGTAGACCCTGGATCTATCAATGTAATCACAGAAGTATCATAAAGAGTAAATGTACCCGTAATAACATCCGGAGACGAAGCTTCCTCATGAGCTCGAATGGCATAAGCTCTAGCAGGTGCCCTAGCTTCAAATCTCGCAACTGTATATTTTGTAGCTCTCTGACTACCACTAACATTGCTGGTATTTCTAGAAGATCTACCCCTAGTTGAAACATTATCTGGCTTCGGATTTTGTACAATCTCTTGTTCAATAGAATCGGGACAATCACGAATGAAATGGTCTAATGATCCACATCTAAAATAGGCTCGGTCATTCAATCTATAATTACCTAGATGTCTTTTACCACAATGCTTACATTCAGGCCGCTCAGATCGGATATTTCCCACACTAGCTATTGAATTTGCTGGAGCTTTGAAGTTCGACTGCGATCTAGCACGATCTCTGCTTGAATGTCCCACATTAACCTTTGAATGGCTATGCTCATCTCTGAATTTCTTTGATGTAGATTGAAACGATTTACTTGAAAATCTCTTTCTCACATCTCTTGCTTTAGACTCAGCTTTTCTTTTATCTTTCCCGAGTGCTTCAACTTTACATGCTCGATCAACAAGCACAACAAATTCTTTTATATGTCAGGACTCATCACACTATCACAGTTCTTATATATGGCATGTATAGCTAGACTCTAACACGCTACGTAAGTCTTAGAATCGACTAAATCGTAGCTCTGATACCAATAAAATGTAACACCTCTAACCCGTAACCATTTTTGGTCTAAGGTTAAGAGACATTACGGGACAACTCGAAACTTTTACGAACATTTCACATTATAACTTAGCAATTCATAATCAAAGAGTCCCTTAAATAGGTCTACGAGACCTTAAACATGCATTAAAAAGGGGTCAGAACTAAACCGAACACATATGAAATTTTTTGAAATTCAAATATTTTTCACAGTTATAGAGGTCACACGCCCGTGTGGGCAGGCCGTGAGCCTCACACGGCCTCAGACACACCCGTGTATCCAAGCCGTGTCAAAACAGGGCATACATACTGACTTGTCCACATGGCTGAGGACACGTCCTTGTGCCTCACCCGTGGTCGACACTGACTTGCATCACACGGCTAGTCACACGCTGTGTGTCCAGCCCGTGGTCGACATTGACTTGTTTTGAATTACAAACTCAAATGACACAGTTGAGCCACACGCCGGTGTGCTCAACCATGTGGGCAAATATAGGCCATTTACAAGGCCAATTTGCCACCCATTTTAGGGTCTACATGCAAAAACAAGCATTATTTCAAGTACCAAAAGCAACCAAATCATACCAAAATGACCATCTTTTCTAACCATTCAAAAGCATATAAAACACACCAACTTATGTACCATTTATCTCATTCTCATCACAAGAATTTCTAAGTATAATCCATTCAAAAACTTACCAATTTATTATGACAACCTTTCATCAATAATAATCCAACTTTGCATCACAAAACATAGACTAAAATTACCATATTCACATCCCATTTACAAGCCATATCACATAGCTTATATATACAACTCAAAATATTATCCAATTCAACTAGACTATACATGCCATACTTAAATATGTACACATTCAAAAGGTACCAAAATAGAGTTTGATAGTGTGGTGATGATCCTCGACGATCCCCGAGCCTTACTAGCTTTAACGATCTATAAAACAATGCAAACACACACACGAAGTAAGCTTTCAAAAGCTTAGTAAGCCATATACAAATAAACTTAACATATAAAACATATAAAGGCATTTCAATTACAAGAACTTTAACATATCTCAATAGCATTTTCATATTTCTTCTTTAGCTCAATTGTATCTAACCATTTGCTTGACAACAAATTACATCTCCATGTATCTCATTAGATCATAGCACATTCATACATATATCACATTTTGTCTCAACAATTCTATGTACATATCTCACTTTTGCAGATTCACATATACTTACTTTTCATATTCAAACATAGTATACATTTCAATCGTACATGAATCGGTAACACATTTCACATAGTCTTTCATATCTCGAAATTGCCCGTTGAACCATTCAGAATCAAATAGGATACTCAGATAATTCGTAATACTTGTACAATGCCAACGTCCCAGATGTGGTCTTATATGTAATCAAATATCGATGCCACTGTCCCAGACAGGGTCTTACATGAATCAAATAAGATGCCAATGTCCCAGACTTGGTCTTACACGTAAATCTCAAATCGATGCCAACGTCCCAGACGTGGTCTTACACGTTATCTCATATCGGAATCCTATGTCATGACATATGAATCTTATCTATTCCTAAGGTTCATACGAGACTTTTCGGACATTGACACATTGTCGATACTTCCTCGAATTTCACATGTGTATATCTTCCGTAATCATTCATCACATTTCAATTTTATATGAACATAAATAAATCAATTCAAATACATTTATTTGTATATAGACTTACCTTGTAGGGATATAAACGAACGAATTCGACTACTCTATCACTTTCGACTTTCCTCGGTCTAAATCCATTTTCTTTGGTTCTTGATCTATACATATTCAAATTTAACTCTTTTATTCACCAAATCATTCAATTCAATCCAAAAACACACATTTAGGGAAATTTAAAAATTAGCCCTCACATTTTCATATTTTGACATTTAAGTCCCTATTTCAAAAAATCACAAAATACACATAATCTCTTTGTACCCATGCTTAGTCGAATATTCATATGCTTCATATAAGCCCATATATTTCATTTATTTCACATTCTAGTCCCTCAAAATATTATTTTCACAATTTAGTCCAAATAACTCAAATTCACCAAAAATCCAAAGACAAAACATGTTAATCTAACACATATATTTCATATTTCATCAACTAACATCACAAAGCTTAAACATTCATCAATGGCACATCTCATAATCTTCATCAAATTCCAAAATTAAAGCATGGGCTTGATAATATACTAAGCAACGATCTCAAAAACGTAGAAATTATCAAAAACCGAAACCAAAACATACCTTAATTTTGCTTGAACATAGCCGAAACCTATCTATCCTTTTTCTTTTCTTTTCTTTGTATTTTCGGTTGGATGAACACACATAATGGCTTAATTATATGCTTTTGTTTTAATAATAATAACCTTATTAATTCATTTACTAAATTATCCTTTTAATAAACATATAAAACTTATATTCATTAAGGCCATTTATGTCCATTATCATACATAATGGTTTAATTACCTCATAAGGCCACTACATTCAAAAGCCAACCCAATTAAGCACATTAATATATAGATTGTCACTTTTACCTTTTATGCGATTTAGTCTTTTTCTCAAATTAAACACACAAACAATAAAATTAATTCACGAAACTTTCACACAAGCTTAATCACATACTGGTAGCACAGAAAATAATTTTAAAATATTTTTTTGACTCGAATCGTGGTCCCGAAACCACTATTCTGACTAGGGTCTAAATTGGACTGTTACAAAAACCAATAAAAACCAAATAGAAAATAAAGTCCAAAATTAAATAGTCCAAATTACAGCCTAAATATAAAAAACCCTAGGCCCAATTTACAAAGCCCACAACTTAAAATTTTTTCAAACAAAAGAAAAAAACCCTAACCCTAGCTCCCATGTGCGCCGCTTCCTTGGGCTCGCCGCCTCGCCTCGTCCCGAGGACCACCTAGCTCACCCCCTGACGCGTCTGGCCACCTTGCACCGAAATGGCAAGGTCTTTTCCGTTAACCTTGCCTAGGCCTGCAAAACAGAACAAAAGAGAACAAAAAGGCAAAAATGGCAGCATAGAAACAAAAGTAAAAATAATAAACATTGTAATATTTTCGGCTATAAAAAGCCAAAACACTTGTATTATTTTTTTACATACGATATTAATCATAAAAAGAGAACAAGAATCAAAGAGGTGATTTTTCTCTATTGTTTTACTTTTTATTTTTTAAGGCATAAATAATAATAATAATAATAATAATAATAAAACTTACCGATTTGTTTCACCGTCGCGAGTGGGGAAGAGGACGCCATCCCCGATGATGGACGGCCTTTTTTGATGTGTTGATAGGGAAGCTGAAGGGTTTCCTTTGGACTTTACCATTTTCGGCCGAGTTTCGACGAAAATACCCTAGATCAGAGTTCGGGGAGTCAAAAGGATGAAAAGGCACTTTTTGAAGCTCCGTGCCGCACATAGCGGCAATGATGTCGACGACCGTGGTTGATGGTGGAAGGTGGTGGATTCTGGCTTTCGGAGAGAAAAGGAGAGGATTTTGAAGTTTTTTTTTGGGGGGGGAAAGGGTGAAAATGAATTTTTTTAGAAATTTTTGGGTTTAAATAGGGCTTGAAAATCGTGTCGTTTTGGCCTATTTCCTTTGGCCCTAAAACGGCGTCGTTTTGATAAGACCCATGCGTCGAACCGACCCGCTCCGGAGGATCCGCGTATTTTAATAAAGGGTCTATTTGTGCCCTTAGTCCTTCTACTTTTTCAACCCATTTCAATTAGATCCTTCTATTTTTTTAATTTGGCCTAATAATTTTACGTTTATTTCAATTTAGTCCATTTGAAACGGCGCATTTTGGAGGACAGGAAATATTTCCCCATTTGGTCCCTCCTTTTTATTCACGCGTTATAATTTGGTCCTTTACCTTATTTTCATTCCCGATTTTGACCCAAAACTTTGTTTAAATTTCAATTTAGTCCTCTAGACCTTTATTTTATTTAATTTTGACCATTTAAAATTTTTTTATTTTTCATATATATTATATATATTTATTGTTTATCTATTTATTTATTGTTCCTTATTTTTTGGTATTTCAAATTAATTTATTTCCTTTTATCATGTACTTTTATTTTATTTCTTGAAGATAGTTGTACTTTTAGAACCCCTAGAGCTTAAGCTTTCTAATGAGGGGACTATCTTGCAATATGGTGAAAAAATTAGAGTTTTTCCATGAGAGCTTTCATTGTTATTTGTTGTATTTTTATGGAAGAAAATGAGTCTTAGTTGTTAGATGAACAACTTTTGTGAAAGGTGTTGCCATGAAAACACCTAAATGAACCTTTTTGTAAAGGTTATAAAATTGGTAGTAAATTTGTGAAATGTTGGGTTTTGATGATATCCATAAGAGAAATAATGTTCACCTAGGCTCATTAAATGTAGAAATTTGATTAGAATTGATTTCCGAGCCTAGGGGTAAACTGGTCATTTTGCCAAAGTGTAAGGGCAAAATAGTAATTATGCCAAAGCATGATTATTAAAATGCTTTTATTAATGTAATGATTGAAACAAGCTAATTTGCTATTATAGAGCAAGAAAAACCAAGAATCAACCTAGATTGGGGCAAGAATAAAGTCTCGGACTAGATTGAAGATCTAGCTCATTTTGAAATCGAGGTAAGTTTGTATGTGATAAATTCAACATTTATGCTCGTATTGTCTGAGAATGTTTGACATTACATTGATGTACAATATTCTAAGGAATTGAAATGTTGAAGTCCTAGTTGGACTATGATGAATGTGAGTATAATATTATTGAGACTTGAAATAGATAAGGTCTCGTATAAGACCATGTTGGGGACATGGCCTCGGCACCAAATTGAAATTTCGTATAAGACCATATCCGGGATATGGCCTCGATGCTTGATGTGAGAAATTCTGTATAAGACCATATCTGGGATATGGCATCGGTACTCAGAGGTGACCCCATATAAGACCACATTTGGTATATGGCATTGGCTGCACGCTTATAATAATGACGATGAGTATACGTCTTTGAGTATCCCTAGTTATTAATGGGATAATTAGTTAAGCTTGGAAATAGAAACAAGATTAGTACTAAAGTCATGTGATTGAGTGAATATAGGTACCTATGAAAAATTCACGAGAATGTTACGATAGGTGGCATGGTATGTTATAGATAAGAATGGGTACAAGTTATGGCAAAGTATTTATGACCTTGTGTGGTTATCAAATGCCATGGATTGATGTCATTACAAATTTATTGTTACTATTTATTTTCATGCAAACTTACTAAGCTTTGTGCTTACCCCTCTCATTTCCCTTTTCCTTGTAGTATTGCCTAGATAACTCGGGGATCATGGGACGCAGGAGTTCGGAAAACACACTATCAACATCACTTTGGTATAACAATTTATACTTATTTTGAGTATGGCATGTATAGGACTCGGGTATTTTGTTAGGTCGTAATTGTTAGCCAAAGTGTTGGCTATGTATGTTTTCAAGTCATTTTGTAAATGGTCATCGGAAATGGGCCAACACTTGACAACTATATATATATTCATTGATAATGAAATTATGAAGTTTATGTTTGTGTGAATGCTTTGAATTGAGTTCTTGGATGTGCTTTTGGGTCATGAATGATGTTTATATGAGTTAGAGTTAGTATGTCTACTATGCAGGGTGGCATTTGGCTTAGAATATAGCCTTTTTATGTCCACACGGATAGACACAAGGGAGTGTGTCTAGGCCGTGTGGGACACACGGTCAGCTCCATGGGCGTGTCGATCAACCGTGTGTCCCTTGCATGCTAGGTTTACCAAGTCAAGATGCTCAGTAGTAAACATACGAGTAGAGACATGGCCGTGTGTCTCAGCCGTGTGGGAGGCACGGCCACGGACATGGCGTGTGCCCAGGCCGTGTGAAATATACCTTGATTTTGGAATTTAAATCGCCACACGGTTGAAGCACACGGGCGTGTGGACCGTGTGGAATAAGTCAGTGTTGACCACGGGTACAGCACATGGGCGTGATGGCTGACTGTGTGAGGTAAGTCAATGTTGACCATAGGTGAAAAGCACGGGCATGTGAAATATCACACGGGCGTGTCCCATTTCACACGGGTGTGCGACCCCTGTTTAGACAAAAATTTTCTAAGTGCATAAAAGTTTCCGATTAATTTTCGAAACCTTCCGGGAGTATGTTTAAGGCCTCGTAGGCCTAGGATGAGTATATTATGGGTGTGAATGGGAAGTTTTTAAGACGAAACAAAATTTTATAACCGAATCGTTATGTTTAAGCAAGTTGAGTTTGGTAATGCCTCATATCCAGTTTCGGCTTCGAACACGGGTAAGGGGTATTACATCCGCCTTCACCGTCGGTATTATTAAGCTAGCCAACATATTTGAATCCATCTTGGGATGATCTTGTGAAACACATGTCAACGAAGTACGTTAAATAATGCAACATTACCTAATATCAATATTATTCAAAAAGCCTAAACACCTAGTGATATTGTACCGACAACACATGTATGTGGACCTTTGTACTTTTTAATCTCCCACAAGCCTGTTTTTTTAAACTTTAAAACCCTAAACCCTAAAACTCTGAATCCTAAACTCTAAAATCCTAAAAAACCCTAAACCCTAGCC
Organism: Gossypium rotundifolium; assembly: GCA_025506655.1. Lineage (NCBI taxonomy): Eukaryota > Viridiplantae > Streptophyta > Magnoliopsida > Malvales > Malvaceae > Gossypium > Gossypium rotundifolium. The sequence continues at coordinate 89,807,366 of CP106726.1, forward strand.
CTAAAACCCTTAAAACTATAACCATAAACCCTAAAAACAACTGAAAACCCTAACAAAATAACGGGCAAAAATGCATCCCTGGGGAAGCGTTTTTGCTATATCAGCAAAGCGCGCCCTCAAGGACGCGATTTTTGCTGATGTGGCAAAAACGCTCCCCCAGGGACGCATTTTCCTGCCACATACCCTGACATCGCGTTGACGTGGACGCGCTTTCAGGAAAAATGACCCATTCCGATAAATAATTAAATAATAAGTCCATTTCCGTAATTTTTGAAAAAAAGGCATTTACTGGTAAATTGGCCAAAATCTTTCATATTTTCCTTTCTTTAAAAAGAATAATTTTTTTTCACGCTGTCATTATATGAAGGGAAAATATATTTCTTAAAAAATATATTTGCATTCGTTGATAATGATAACAGCGCATTTACAGTGAAAGAACTATATTTTTTTTATTACTACTCTCTTTGTTGAAGTTCTACTTTACATGAAACATGCCTCCCCACATTCTCTCCATTTATCTTTAAATCTTGAAACTTCAGGAAAAAAATGTTTATTAAATTATATATAATAGTTTTAAATTTTTATTATTTATTAAAATTATTAAATATATTATTAAATAATTTTTTTGGTTTTTGCACATTTAAAATTTATATATATTAATTTTTAAAGTTTTTATTTTTAGTTTTGCACTCATCCAAAATGAATTTTGACAACCATTTATTTAGATCCATTTTATATCTACATTTTAATTATTTTAAAAAAATTGCTAACGTGGCATGTGGTCATTTTTTGTGGCTTTCGTCAGCCATGTCAATAAGGTTAACAATCAAATCGATCAACTATCGATTTTTATTAACAGAATGGGCAATTGATTTTTTTTTTTTTTTTTTTGGTTATTGATGGCTCAATTGTGTGTAATTTTTTTTATAGTAGCTCAATTGATTTTTATTTTTATTTTTTACTGAGGGCTTTATGACCCTTGAGCCTAAAAAATGTTTTAGAAATGATTTCTCTTTTAAAAAAGATTAATAGTTGAATTTAGCTCAAAAAATAATGATCAATTTGACAAAAATTGTAAACATTAAAGGCTAAATTTATCTTTTAGTCTTTAAATTTTGGGAGTAGCTTATTTTAATAATAAATATATTAGTTGAATTGATAAAAGAAACATGAAAGATTGCGTTAAAACAAAGGTTAATGTATTGGACAACTAGATTTAATTTGATACTTTACTTAAAAATCTGTTTTAATATTTATAATTTTTAATATTGTGATTAATTGTCTTAATTATTGTGATTAAGACAAAAAAGATTAAAAGATTCTTGATTAGCTTCAAAGCAAGTTAGCAATGGTATTTTCAAATAGAAGAAAGATGATAACTTCCTTTTCTTATAAAACTCGCATCAATATATATATATATATATATATAAAACCCATGTTTTCATTGTCACATCCTAGAATAGGGATTAAAAGAAATAGGGATAAGATTTAGATTTATTTTTCTCTCTAAGAGAATTAGAATGCCTTAAAAATTTTTGCTGTAAAAATTTATTAAGAATAGATTATTGGGTTTGATGGTAAGGTGTTAGGAAAGCTAAAGGTTTTGGGTTCAAGTTCCTTTATTTTATTTTTTATTGATTGTAATAGGCCTAATTAGCCCGAGCTCAAAATTAATAAAAATTAAATAAAAAATAAAGTCCAAAATTAAACAGTCTAAATTAACTTATTTTGGTCCCTCCCTTTTATTTGCCGATACAATTTGGTCTTTTACCTTATTTTTATTCTCAATTTTGGCCCAAAACTTTGTTTAAATTTTAATTTAGTCCTCTAGACCTTTATTTTATTTAATTTTGACCATTTAGAAATTTTTTATTTTTCATATATATTATATATATTTATTATTTATCTATTTATTTATTGTTCCTTATTTTTGGTATTTAAAATTAATTTATTTCCTTTTATCATGTACTTTTATTATTATTATTATTATTATTATTATTATTATTATTATTATTATTATTATTATTTGCTTTTATTATTACTGTTATTACTTCACTATTTACTTACTTATCTATTTATTTATTATTTTTTATACTTTAAATTTAACGTTATTTACTTGTTTTATTTATTTATTCATTTTTATGTTATTCATTCGTTTATTGTTTACATTATTTATTTATTACTTCTATTTTAATTATTTAAACCTAATATTACGAACATCCATTTATCTACATCTTTATCATTCTGTTACTTATTATTTGTTTATCTATTCATTTTTTTTTGTCGTTTACTTTTACAAATTAGATTATTTATTATTGTTCTTACTTTTTGTTATCATCGTCATTAATATCATTATTAATATTACTTTAGCATTACTATATCCCGTTATTTATTTAATCTAACATTCTACCCATATAGTTATTATATATATTATTCCATTATCACTACACTATATACCATGTTAGATATGCTTGTCCATTGATGTATTGTATCCAAACAAGATAAAATCACATCGATTTAAATATCATAAAAAATTCTAAAAAAATTAGGTAATGTTTCGTATTTGAAAGATTCGATGAAATCGTGCCCTAACTCACGAGATTTTGATTTTTCTCGTTAAACTCGAATAATCGAATATCCTTTCAAATTTTAAAATACATAAGGTTTCAAATAAAAAAGGAAAAGGCAAGTTTATTCTCAAGGATTCGAAATGTCGTGTCCTAACTTACTTGCCACAAGATGAGAAGGTCTTTAGCATACTTTCTGTTTATTTCAAGTAATTTGTAAGCAAAATTAACATAAATGCAAAGAGTGATCGTATTTTTAAATTATTTTCAAGTTTTCAACTTTCAACATTAAGACACGAATTAATCAATTAGGTACCAATTCTGGGCGCCACGAGGGTGCTAATCCTTCCTCGTGCGTATCCGACTCTCGACCCTTTTCTAGATTTTTGTAGACCGAAAAACATTGTTTTGATAAATCCAATATCTTGTTAAAACGATCAAACTATGAGATGATCCGATCACACCTCATAAAAAAAAGATTGGTGGCAACTCCTAATTTTCATTTTTTTTTTAAATAAAAGTCGATTTCAAAAAGGTTTCGGCATTGATTTTTTTTCAAAATCCCCTAATGCTTAACCAAAACTCTTAAAAACAATTTCTTATAAATTTATGACAAGAATGAGTCCATTAGTTTAGTGGCAATGCCTTCATTCACCTATAGGTCCTAAGTTCAAAACCCTTTGTATGCATTTATCTAAAATATTTTACTACCTTTTTTTTGCCCCACCAAAAAAATGATGAATTTTTAAATGGCCCAGCCCAAAAAAACTATTTTTTCAATTTAGTCCTTAATTTAAAATAGTCCTCATCCTACATGAATTTTGCAAGTATTATAAATAGCCAATTGCAAACAAACCCTAAAATCATATCTAGCAAATTTTCAAGAAAAACATACTTAAACTTTTTCATTTCCAAATCAACCTTCAAGCTAAATGAGTAGATTTTCAAAATTGTCCCTCTTCCTTAAGAGGATCTTCTTTCTCATCTCCAAACTAAGGTTTTTAAGTCTTCAAATCAGATGTGAAAACTTAAAACATTATGTATAATTAATTATAGTGTTATGGAGTAAAAAGGGTTGTTAGACGAATTGTATATTATGCAGACCTCTAGGAAATAACATGTGAACACCGTAGGAATTCTAATGAGAACACATACAAGTTATATGTGAACCCATAGAAATTATATGTGAACCTTAACTACTTAATAGATGAGTTGTACATATTTAATCATGCGAACCCTATACATGCTATGTGCGAACTCTATATATGCTTTATGCGAACCCCTGTATATGTGACATTTGTATTTTTTTTACATGCACCAAATATATGTGTGTTTATGTGAGATTGATTGAATACATGATTGCATGCCCCTTGATGATAAATTGACAATAAATGTGCTAAATAAGCATAGTATCAAATATTGATAATGAGTATGATATGACGAGTATATATGCAAATACATGAAATTGCAAATGTAAGACGGAGGAGTTCCTTAGGAGACAGTAACAATTCAAGTCCACATCGAAAGTCAGTACTGCACAAATTAGGAGGTAATGCTTGAGGGCAGTTTGTATGGATGGGTGAGAAATAAAAACTATATTTGCATTACATCTTACTATAAATTGTATTTACAATAATTTATTATATGTTCCACATGCCACGCCTAATTCATTATTATGCTATTAAATATATGTTTTATGTTTGTTCAATCATATATAATGATTTAGAATTTAGACTCACACTGAGACATTGTAAGCTCATTAATTCTTTTCCTTACCTCACAGGTAACATAGAGAATAGGATTTGGATCGGCATAAGAGGATCCTCGGATTAGCAAGCCGTTTTCTATTATTCAAAATTTTTCTTAATCGTTTATTTTTTGGGGTTTGTAATTATTTAGTATTTCCTCATTTTTATATTTTAGGTTTGGGATTTGTTACCTTATTTATTTTATGCATGACATTTAAATATTACTATAATATTTGCATGTCATTTGGTTTAGAAAATTATCATTTGTTTTCCGCCACTTTATGAAATACTTACACCACGTTTGGTTCACTAGAATGGAATAGGGTTATACTGAAATAGAGCTGCAATAACATAGAATTGTTTGATTGAATGGAATAGAATAGTATTCTTGTGTTTGGTTGAATGGAATAGATGTTGTAATAGCATATAAAAAAAGTTGAAATGACCAAAACATCCTTAGTAGAATTTTTTTAATAGATGATTATTGTTATTGTTATTAAATTTCAATAAAATAATAAATAATTTAATCATATTTTAATATAATTATTATTAAATATAATTTAATAATATTTTTATATAATTTTGTTTTTATTTTTTAAAAATATTAAAAAACCAAAATATATCCTTTAATTAAATTTAGTGATCATTTTGTAATTTTTAAAAATTGAATAGCCAAAATATAAACTTACTAATAATTTAATGACATGAGTGTAATTTACCCATAAAATCCAACCAAATACCCAAGCCCACAACCGCCAAAATCCCAAAATGCACTCGTAATCATCACTTTCTTCCTCGATTATTTTTTCCCTTTCACCAAAATTTTCCATCAACAATTGTTAAAATTGCTTCATTCCAAAATTTTTATTTTATCTAAAATGTTAAAATATTTATCATTCCATTCTTATCTACTTGTTACGCTTAGAAATTTTGGATCCGAAAATTCCTCAAGAGCAACCAGCCATGACTTTCTTTTCTGCCTCAAAAACCAAACAGTAACAAAGATGAAGAAACATGTAATGTACTTGCTTAAAAATTTAAGCAGATTTGGTTCCTTTAGGTGTTCTTGTAGATGGATTGTTGTTCTTTTCTTTGTATTTTGTTTGAGTGTTTGAGATTGTAACGACCAAAAAATTTACGAATATCGAAAAGTATATTTTTTGGTCTTTATTTTCGGAAAACGGATTCTTAAATATTTAGTTGTGTAGTTAATTAGGTTTTGGTTAGGTGAAATTGCTTGAATTAAGAGTAATTAGACAAAAGGACTAAATTGTAATAGGAGTGAAAGTTTAATTATAGATTAAAGAAAAACTAAAGGGACTTGAAACACCCCAAACCCGGCCCACGAGCCTTGACCGGATCTGGTATGTTCCCCGGTGTACACCGTTTCAAATTCTTTTCTTACTTAGGAAAAACTTGTGTGATTTGGAAGAAAGATAGTTTTGGGTTGGGCTTGAGATGAAAACAGGTTCATTTCATTATTAAAATCCTTTACTTTAAGTGACAAAACGTTTGGGCTTTGTTTTAAAATAGATTTACTTAATCTTTTAATAATTAAAAGTTTGTAAGCTCAATAAATAAAAACAGAATAAAATAATTCTACTAAGGCCTTATTACATCAAATAATTCCCAATAATTAAATTCAAAATACTTAAAGTAAAATAGTCCAAATAAAAGAAATTTGAACTTCACATGGCCTCCACTAAGCATCTGCTGGCCCGGTCCATCACTGGTCGTCACCTGAAAAGTAATCCCACAACGGGGTGAGTCAACAGACTCAATGTGTAACCAACACTAAAATTTAATATTTCAGGCATACAATATCATACATGTTCATAAAACATTTAAACAATATGATGCAACCGAACCCAAACCTATATGCCATCCGCTACACACCACCGTACCATCACGCACACCGTGGGACTACTAAGTCAACCCTCCATCCGCTACACACCATCGAAGGCGGTCGTTGCGATCGGCGTGCTCATCGCCTCTTATAAAAATTGTGGTCTTAGGTCACCACATTTAGAATTCGTGGTCTTAGGTCACCACATTCAGTTATCGTGGTCTTAGGTCACCACATTCGATTTCGTGGTCTTAGGTCACCACATTAACTTCCCCTTTTCATATAACCCATATGCCCCCATATTTCATACACAATATGCAAAATCATGCCTTAATTCACAATCTTATCACTTTTCACATGTTAAAAATAACATATATTCATATTCCTAGTAGGAGTAGGAAAGCGTACCTTAGTACTTTGTACCATAGTATGGTACCTTAGCCATATTCACATTCTTATAAACATGCACATTTAATTTAAAACATAGCCATGAACATATTAAAACTTAGAGTAGGGTACACACGGTACCTTAGCCATATTCTTACACTTTCATATTAACACATATAATGAATTAAAACCAGTAAATCTATTGAGATTTAGTGTAGGTACCACGTTACCTTAGCCATATTCTTACACTTTCATATTAACACATTTAATTTAAAACATAGCCATGAACATATTAAAACTTAGAGTAGGTACACACCGATTTGTAGCGGTTCACTTAAATCCAAAAGCTTGATCTAATGCCTTAGATCTCAATTCCTACATTCTATGACCTTAATATATTAGCATAAAGCCTATTCATTATAAAACCAAATCCTAGTAGGATTTGTATTCTTAAAACTTACCTTGTTGCCGTTTAGATGATTAATCAAATCCCGAAAACTTGTATTCTACTCCTTTGAAATCGGCTAATCACTAGATTCCTTAAATCGGATAGTTTAAAACACATAATAATAGATCTACTACTAAAATAGGGTCTTGGCTGAATATTCATAGTCACTTACCTTAAGGATCTTAAATCCCAAAATTCACCGAATAACTAGGGAACACGCGGCCTATGGTGTACCTTCGGGAAAAAAACTTCTCCTTCCATGATTCGGCCAAGATTAATAATCGAAATTAGTCCCTAAATTTTGATAAGTCTAAAATATAAAAGAATGGAAACTAAACTTGGATCTTACCCTTATTTGAAGGAATCGATTGCACCTTCACTTCAACCTTCAGAGATTCGGCTATGGCTAAATGATGCTCTCACAACTTTCGGCTTTTGGAGAGATTAGAAAGAAAAGAGAAGGAAGAATAAAACTGTAGGAATTTCGACAGAGAGAGGAGAATCTGCTTAAGAAATTCAGCAAAGGAAGAGTGAATGAATGAATGAGTGACCTTCTTTCCCTTTTATAGCCGGAATTACTAGGCTAGAGTCCCCTACTTGGCCACCACTCTTCCTATATGATAATTATCACTTTATCAAAAGAATTAATCCAACAATTATCTCCTAATTAGTCGAAATTCTAAAGGAAATAAAACTCCTCTTTTAAGAGCCTCATGCCGTCCACCTCTCGCTCTTTGTAGCAAAATAAAACTTCTTTTATTTGCTTCCTAAGTGACTCGATCCTGGCCCAAATACACTTGCATGTGGCGCCATTTCAGAGGCCCTAAGTGGCATCTTGAGCCACTTTTCCAAGCATATTGTGTGTCAAATTTCACATACTTTTTCTCTTAAGGCCACCTTGCCTTAATTTCCTCTTTTAAACTTTAAAACTCGACATTTCTAAGTCATTTCTAAGTTTCCAAAATTTTCGTTTGGCTCTTTAAACTTGACATTTCCTTACGTTTCCAAGTTTCGAAATGTTCACTTTCCTCTTTTGAATCATTTCTAAATCATTTTCCTAGTTTCCATAAATGTTCACTTTCCTCTTTTAACTTATCATTTCTAAAGCATTTCCTTACATTTCGGGACATTTCCTACATTTCCTTACATTTCCTTACATTTCCTTACATTTCCATACATTTCCTTACAGTTCCATACATTTCCATACATTTCCTTACATTTCCATACATTTCCATACATTTCCTTACATTTCCATACATTTCCTTACATTTCCATACATTTCCATACATTTCCATACATTTCCATACATTTCCTTACATTTCCATACATTTCCATACATTTCCTTACATTTCCATACATTTCCATACATTTCCTTACATTTCCAAGGTTCTAAAAATGCACACCACATATCACAGTAAAATATGCTATTTCATAAAATTAAGCAAAATGCACACAATGGGATTGAACCTCTTCCCTCAAAGTACTTCACTTGATGCCATAACCCTTGCACCTTAGGTGGCGTCCCTTGCCACTTTTCCACATCACTTCTTGTTTTAACTTAAAACCAATAATTGTCCAAAGCTTTCTCTTCATCCTAGGATTTTAAAACCCTTAATTCACTTCCAAACACCGCCAAAACCTACTACTCATGAATTATGCACAAATGCATAACCCCTAATCTAGGATGTTACGATTCTACCCTCCTAAAAATAATTTCGTCCTCGAAAGTACTTACTAACAATCGTACAATCCTTCTCACCAAGACTATGCTTTACTGCAAGACTCGATCTTAATAGAACCATCATACTTTCCAAGCACAACACGCCCTTAGAACTCATTTCTAACGTCGCGATTTAATCGATTAAGAAGTTTTATGTATTAAAAAATTTTGTTTCACTGATTAACCGCGAAGAAGTTTTATGGAAAGAATTTTTAGAAGTGGTTCTTTCGTATTCATACATGCACACAGTCTTTACATTCATACATCCATCAATCAATTATGAACTCTCGTTCATTCAGAGAAATGTTATAGTTTTCATTGTTGTTGTTTTTTTTTCACTACCCAGGGGTATTTTCGTAATTTTCCCTACAGGGGTATTTTTTGTAATTTATTGAAACAAGGTTCCTTGGTGTTTTTGTCAATGAGGGTATCTTGGAAATTTTGGTAATTAACCCGGGTGAATTTGTAAATCTTAATAAATCACGGATATTTTGGAATTTACAAAACTTGAGGGTTGTTTTTGAGAATTTATTTTCCAAATCAGTGTTGTTGCAAAAATTTTTGAAGATCGGGGGTCGTTCTGGTAATTTTGTAACTCAGGGGTATTTTGGTAATTTATAGGTTAAGGGTAATTTCGTAAATAAATTTTTTTCTTCCCATATTCAAGGTATTTTGATATTTTGTAAATTTAGGGTTCCTTTAAGCAAAGTAGTGAAATTTTGATAAGAATCGTGGGTATTTTAAAATTTCATAAACTAAGGGCATTTTTGTAATTTTACGACCGGGGTATTTTAGTAATTTTGGCAAACCGGAATTTTTTTCGAGAAATTTTCAAAATAGATTTTGTTGCAAATCGAAGGGTTAATTTAAGGATTTTAAAACTAAGGTTTTTATAAAATATGGCTAGTCCTTTCGGGTTTTAATCATTGGTTTATTGATGACTAAGTCCTCTTGGTTAGGGTGAGCAGTTACTACGCACTGTAGGATTCGAGTAAAGAGGAGGTGAGTCGATAGGACTGCTTAAATACCAAGCTCTTCTTGAATCCACCCCTAGACATGCGCATGTGCATTACCACACCTAGCTCGGCGACTTAATCATGTGTTTGTTTAATTGTGCCTTAGAGTTTTATGTATTTGTTTGGGGTAAACTAGTCCTAGGGTTTAAATACTTATCGAATAATCTACGTTGCCATAAAAGCCCATACATTTCACATATTCAAATCACTTCAGAAGTCAGAAGTACTTACCGGTGGATCATGGTTGGAGACTTAGTGGGCCATGCCAGAAAAACCTGAAAATTTTTCCGAAAATTCCTTTTGGGCTTACTTTGGAAAACGTTTTGGGCCTTAAACCCAAGGCCGAGAGTTTAAAATTGGGCTCTGATACCAAATTGAAACACCCTAAACCTGGCCCACGAGCCTTGACCGGATCTGGTATGTTCCCCGGTGTACACCGCTTCAAATTCTTTTCTTACTTAGGAAAAACTTGTGTGATTTGGAAGAAAGATCGTTTTGGGTTGGGCTTGAGATGAAAACAGGTTCATTTCATTATTAAAAATCCTTTACTTTAAGTGACAAAACGTTTGGGCTTTGTTTTAAAAATAGATTTACTTAATCTTTTAATAAGTAAAAGTTTGTAAGCTCAATAAATAAAAACAGAATAAAATAATTCTACTAAGGCCTTATTACATCAAATAATTCCCAATAATTAAATTCAAAATACTTAAAGTAAAATAGTCCAAATAAAAGAAATTTGAACTTCACATGGCCTCCACTAAGCATCTACCGGCCCGGTCCATCACTGGTCGTCACCGAAAAGTAATCCCACAACGGGGTGAGTCAAACAGACTCAATGTGTAACCAACACTAAAATTTAATATTTCAGGCATACAATATCATACATGTTCATAAAACATTTAAACAATATGATGCAACCCGAACCCAAACCTATATGCCATCCGCTACACACCACGTGCCATCACTTTGCACCGTGGGGACTACTAAGTCAACCCTCCATCCGCTACACACCATCGAAGGCAGTCGCTGCAGTCGACGTGCTCATCGCCCTTATAAAATTCGTGGTCTTAGGTCACCACATTTAGAATTCGTGGTCTTAGGTCACCACATTCAGTTATCGTGGTCTTAGGTCACCACATTCAGATTTCGTGGTCTTAGGTCACCACATTAACTTCCCCTTTTCATATAACCCATATGCCCCCATATTTCATACACAATATGTAAAATCATGCCTTAATTCACAATCTTATCACTTTTCACATGTTAAAAATAACATATATTCATATTCCTAGTAGGAGTAGGAAACGTACCTTAGTACTTTGTACCATAGTATGGTACCTTAGCCATATTCACATTCTTATAAACATGCACATTTAATTTAAAACATAGCCATGAACATATTAAAACTTAGAGTAGGGTACACACGGTACCTTAGCCATATTCTTACACTTTCATATTAACACATATAATGAATTAAAACTGTAAATCTATTGAGATTTAGTGTGGGGTACACACGGTACCTTAGCCATATTCTTACACTTTCATATTAACACATTTAATTTAAAACATAGCCATGAACATATTAAAACTTAGAGTAGGTACACACCGATTTGCTTAGCGGTTCACTTAAATCCCAAAAGCTTGATCTAATGCCTTAGATCTCAATTCCTACATTCTAGACCTTAATATATTAGCATAAAGCCTATTCGGCTATAAAACCAAATCCTAGTAGGATTTATATTCTTAAAACTTACCTTGTTGCCGTTTAGATGATTAATCAAATCCCGAAAACTTGTATTCTACTCCTTTGAAATCGGCTAATCACTAGATTCCTTGAATCGGTTAGTTTTTCAATTTAAAACACATAATAATAGATCTACTACTAAAATAGGGTCTTGGCAGAATATTCATAGTCACTTACCTTAAGGATCTTAAATCCCAAAATTTACCGAATAACTAGGGAACACGCGGCCTATGGTGTACCTTCGGAAAAGAACTTCTCCTTCCATGATTCTACCAAGATTAATAATCGAAATTAGTCCCTAAATTTGATAAGTCTAAAATATAAAAGAATGGAAACTAAACTTGGATCTTACCCTTATTTGAAGGAATCGATTGCACCTTCACTTCAACCTTCGAGATTCGGCTATGGCTAAATGATGCTCTCACAACTTTCGGCTTTTGGAGGATTAGAAAGAAAAGAGAAGGAAGAATAAAACGTAGGAATTTCGATAGAGAGAGAGAATGCTTAAGAAATTCACAAAGAAAGAGTGAATGAATGAATGAATTGCCTTCTTTCCCTTTTATAGCCGAAATTACTAGGCTAGAGTCCCTACTTGGCCACCACTCTTCCTATGTGATAATTATCACTTTATCAAAAGAATTAATCCAACAATTATCTCCTAATTAGCCGAAATTCTAAAGGAAATAAAACTCCTCTTTTAAGAGCCCTCATGCCGAATCCACCTCTCTGCTCTTTGTAGCAAAATAAAACTTCTTTTATTTGCTTCCTAAATGACTTCGATCCTGGCCCAAATACACTTGCATGTGGCGCCATTTCAGAGGCCCTAAGTGGCATCTTCAGCCACTTTTCCAAGCCTATTTGTGTGTCAAATTTCACATACTTTTCTCTTAAGGCCACCTTGCCTTAATTTCCTCTTTTAAACTTTAAAACTCGACATTTCTAAGTCATTTCTAAGTTTTCAAAATTTTCGTTTGGCTCTTTAAACTTGACATTTCCTTACGTTTCCAAGTTTCCGAAATGTTCACTTTCCTCTTTTGAATCATTTCTAAATCATTTTCCTAGTTTCCATAAATGTTCACTTTCCTCTCTTTAACTTATCATTTCTAAAGCATTTCCTTACATTTCAGGACATTTCCTACATTTCCTTACATTTCCTACATTTCCTTACATTTCCATACATTTCTTACATTTCCATACATTTCCATACATTTCCTTACATTTCCATACATTTCCATACATTTCCATACATTTCCTTACATTTCCATACATTTCCTTACATTTCCATACATTTCCATACATTTCCTTACATTTCCATACATTTCCTTACATTTCAATACATTTCCATACATTTCCTTACATTTCAAGGTTCTAAAATGCACACCACATATCACAATAAACATGCTATTTCATAAAATTAAGCAAAATGCACACAATGGGATTCGAACCTCTTCCTCAAAGTACTTCACTTGATGCCATAACCTTGCACCTTAGGTGGCGTCCCTTGCCACTTTTCCACATCACTTCTTGTTTTTAACTTAAAACCAATAATTGTCCAAAGCTTTCTCTTCCATCCTAGGATTTTAAAACCCTTAATTCACTTCCAAACACCGCCAAAACCTACTACTCATGAATTATGCACAAATGGATAACCCCTAATCTAGGATGTTACGCTTCTACCCTCCTTAAAAATAATTTAGTCCTCGAAATTACTTACTAACAGTCGTACAATCCTTCTCACAAGACTATGCTTACGTCTGCAGACTCGATCTTAATAGAACCATCATACTTTCCAAGCACAATCTCTAAGTTCCGTCCTTAGAACTCATTTCTAACGTCGCGATTTAATCGATTAAGAAGTTTTATGTATTAAAAATTTTGTTTCACCGATTAACCATGAAGAAGTTTTATGGAAAGAATTTTTAGAAGTGGTTCTTTCAGTATTCATACATGCACACAGTCTTTACATTCATACATCCATCAATCAATTATGAACTCTCGTTCATTCGAGAAATGTTATAGTTTTCATTGTTGTTTTTTTCACTATCCGGGGTATTTTCGTAATTTGCCCTCTGGTATTTTTTTGCAATTTATTGAAACAAGATTCCTTGGTGTTTTTGTCAATGAGGGTATCTTGGAAATTTTGCATTCCCGGGGGTATTTTGGAAAATTTTGAAATCCGAGGGTATTTTGGTAATTAACCCGGGTGAATTTGTAAATCTTAATAAATCACAGATATTTTGGAATTTACAAAACTTGAGGGTTGTTTTTGAGAATTTGTTTTCCAACTCAGTGTTGTTGCAAAAATTTTTGAAGATCGGGGGTCGTTCTGGTAATTTTGTAACTCAGGGGTATTTTGGTAATTTATAGGTTAAGGGTAATTTCGTAAATTTTTTTTTTCTTCCCATAATCAAGGTATTTTGATATTTTGTAAATTTAGGGTTCCTTTAAGCAAAGTAGTGAAATTTTGATAAGAACTGTGGGTATTTTAAAATTCCATAAACTAAGGGCATTATCGTAATTTTACAGCCAGGGGTATTTTAGTAATTTTGGCAAACCGGAATTTTTTTTCGAGAAATTTTCAAAATATATTTTGTTGCAAATCGAAGGGTTAATTTAAGGATTTTAAAAACTAAGGTTTTTATAAAAAATATGGCTAGTCCCTTTCGGGTTTTAATAATTGGTTTAGCCGATGACTAAGTCCTCTTGGTTAGGGTGAATGGTTACTACGCACCAGGTAGGATTCGAGTAAAGAGGAGGTGAGTCGCTAGGACTGCTTAAATACCAAGCTCTTACTGAATCCACTCCTAGACATGCACACAACAGTTACCACACCCTAGCTCGGCGACTTAATCACAGGTTTGTTTAATTGTGCCTTAGAGTTTTATGTATTTGTTTGGGGTAAACTAGTCCTAAGGTTTAAATACTTATCGACTAATCTACGTTGCCATAAAAGCCCATACATTTCACATATTCAAATCACTTGAAGTCGAAGTACTTACACAGTGGATCATGGTCGGAGACTTAGTGGGCCATGCCGAAAAACACAAAATTTTTAGAAAATTCCTTTTGGGCTTACTTTGGAAAATGTTTTGGGCCTTAAACCCAAGGCGAGAGTTTAAAATTGGGCTCGATACCAAATTGAAACACCCCAAACCCGCCCACAAGCCGTGTAGGATCTGGTATGTTCCCGGTGTACACAGTTTCAAATTCTTTTCTTACTTAGGAAAAACTTGTGTGATTTGGAAGAAAGATCGCTTTGGGTTGGGCTTGAGATGAAAAGCAGTTCATTTCATTATTAAAATCCTTTACTTTAAGTGACAAAACGTTTGGGCTTTGTTTTAAAAATAGATTTACTTAATCTTTTAATAAGTAAAAGTTTGTAAGCTCAATAAATAAAAGCAGAATAAAATAATTCTACTAAGGCCTTATTACATCAAATAATTCCCAATAATTAAATTCAAAATACTTAAAGTAAAATAGTCCAAATAAAAGAAATTTGAACTTCACATGGCCTCCACTAAGCATCTGTACGGCCGGTCCATCACCGGTCGTCACGAAAAGTAATCCCACAAGGGTGAGTCAGCAGACTCAATGTGTAACCAACACTAAAATTTAATATTTCGGGCATTCAATATCATACATGTTCATAAAACATTTAAACAATATGATGCAACCCGAACCCAAACCTATATGCCATCCGCTACACACCACCCGTGCCATCCATCCGCACAGTGGGGACTACTAAGTCAACCCTCCATCCGCCACGCACCATCGAAGGCGATCATTGCAATCGATGTAGTCATCGCCCTTATAAAAATTCGTGGTCTTAGGTCACCACATTTAGAATTCGTGGTCTTAGGTCACCACATTTAGTTATCGTGGTCTTAGGTCACCACATTCAAATTTCGTGGTCTTAGGTCACCACATTAACTTCCCCTTTTCATATAACCCATATGCCCCATATTTCATACACAATATGCAAAATCATGCCTTAATTCACAATCTTATCACTTTTCACATGTTAAAATAACATATATTCATATTCCTAGTAGGAGTAGGAAGCGTACCTTAGTACTTTGTACCATAGTATGGTACCTTAGCCATATTCACATTCTTATAAACATGCACATTTAATTTAAAACATAGCCATGAACATATTAAAACTTAGAGTAGGGTACACACGGTACCTTATCCATATTCTTACACTTTCATATTAACACATATAATGAATTAAAACCAGTAAATCTATTGAGATTTAGTGGGTAATTACCTGCAGTACCTTAGCCATATTCTTACACTTTCATATTAACACATTTAATTTAAAACATAGCCATGAACATATTAAAACTTAGAGTAGGGTACACACCTGATTTGCTTAGCGGTTCACTTAAATCCCGAAAAGCTTGATCTAATGCCTTAGATCTCAATTCCTACATTCGTAGCCAACCTTAATATATTAGCATAAAGCCTATTCGGCTATAAAACCAAATCCTAGTAGGATTTGTATTCTTAAAACTTACCTTGTTGCCGTTTAGATGATTAATCAAATCCCGGAAACTTGTATTCTACTCCTTTGAAATCGGCTAATCACTAGATTCCTTGAATCGGTTAGTTTTTCGGTTTAAAACACATAATAATAGATCTACTACTAAAATAGGGTCTTGGCCGAATATTCATAGTCACTTACCTTAAGGATCTTAAATCCCAAAATTCACCGAATAACTAGGAACACGACCTATGGTGTACCTTCGGAAAAGAACTTCTCCTTCCATGATTCTATTAAGATTAATAATGAAATTAGTCCCTAAATTTCGATAAGTCTAAAATATAAAAGAATGGAAACTAAACTTGGATCTTACCCTTATTTGAAGGAATCGATTGCACCTTCACTTCAACCTTGAGATTCGCCTATGGCTAAATGATGCTCTCACAACTTTGGCTTTTGGATGGATTAGAAAGAAAGAGAAGGAAGAATAAAAGCGTAGGAATTTCGACAGAGAGAGGAGAATCTGCTTAAGAAATTCAGCAAAGGAAGAGTGAATGAATGAATGAGTGGCCTTCTTTCCCTTTTATAGCCGAATTTATTAAGCTAGAGTCCCCTACTTGGCCACCACTCTTCCTATGTGATAATTATCACTTTATCAAAAGAATTAATCCAACAATTATCTCCTAATTAGCGAAATTCTAAAGGAAATAAAACTCCTCTTTAAGAGCCCTCATGCCAATCCACCTCTCGCTCTTTGTAGCAAAATAAAACTTCTTTTATTTGCTTCCTAAGTGACTCGATCCACAGCCCAAATACACTTGCATGTGGTGCCATTTCAGAGGCCCTAAGTGGCATCTTGAGCCACTTTTCCAAGCCTATTTGTGTGTCAAATTTCACATACTTTTTCTTTTATGGCCACCTTGCCTTAATTTCCTCTTTTAAACTTTAAAACTCGACATTTCTAAGTCATTTCTAAGTTTCCAAAAATTTTCGTTTAGCTCTTTAAACTTGACATTTCCTTACGTTTCCAAGTTTCCAGAAATGTTCATTTTCCTCTTTTGAATCATTTCTAAATCATTTTCCTAGTTTCCATAAATGTTCACTTTCCTCTTTTTAACTTATCATTTCTAAAGCATTTCCTTACATTTCCAGGACATTTCCCTACATTTCCTTATATTTCCATACATTTCCTTACATTTCCATACATTTCCATACATTTCCTTACATTTCCATACATTTCCATACATTTCCTTACATTCCCATACATTTCCTTACATTTCCATACAGTTCCATACATTTCCATACATTTCCTTACATTTCCATACATTTCCATACATTTCCTTACATTTCCATACATTTCCTTACATTTTCATACATTTCCTTACATTTCCAAGGTTCTAAAATGCACACCACATATCACAAGAAACATGTTATTTCATAAAATTAAGCAAAAATGCACACAATGGGATTCAACCTCTTCCTCAAAGTACTTCACTTGATGCCATAACTCTTGCACCTTAGGTGGCGCCCTTGCCACTTTTCCACATCACTTCTTGTTTTTAACTTAAAACCAATAATTGTCCAAAGCTTTCTCTTCCATCCTAGGATTTTAAAACCCTTAATTCACTTCCAAACACCGCCAAAACCTACTACTCATGAATTATGCACAAACGCATAACCCCTAATCTAGGATGTTACAGGACTAAAGAGACAATTATACTTATTTCTAAAGTTGAGGCGGTTTACATGTGAAATATCAAAGATATTTTTAATTAAAATATATATTATATTATATTAACTTAATAAAAAATATTATCGAAACCATTTTTAAAATCGAGTTTTGAAAAAATAGGATCGACTTTAAAATGAAAATGGAGTCGCCACCAATCTCTTTTCGTTTAGGTGTGATTGGATCACCTTAAAAACCGTTTTATTTCAAAACATTCAATTTTGGTCTACGAAAAATGAGAAAACGGGTTCGGGAGTTAATTACGTATGAGGAAGGGTTAGCACCCTCATGACGCCCAAAAATTGGTACCTAATTGATAGAATCATGTCCAAATGTTTGAAATTTAAAAATTTTAAAATAATATCCCTTATTAGAAGGAAAACCAAGACTTACCTATTTCAAAAAAATAAAAATATCACATCCAATAAGTTAGGATACAGCATCTTATAACTTCGAAGCTAGGTGCATTTTTATTTTAGAAAATTCTTATCTCAAGACACAAAACATCACACCCAATAAGTTAGGATACAACATTTTGAGTTCTCGAGAATAAGTTTTTATATTTGAAATTGGTAACCTTGAACTTTGAAAATGGAAAGATATCTGATACTTTAAATTTTACGAGAAAAATCACAACCCAGTAAGTTAGGGCACGATTCTTTTTGAAAATTCCAAATATCAGATATCACCGTTAAAAATATTTTACAAAAAAAAATCTTTAGTTTAAAAGTATTTTTATTAAAAAATTGTATGAGTAAGGCATTGTAGCATACATATCAATTGCAATTCTATGAATTATATTAACAATAAATAATAAAAGAATAATATAATATGAATAAATACATAATATGAAAAATGTTAGAGCAATAATAAATATAAAAATATAAATAAATATATATAATAATTAATAAAAATAATAATATATAATAAAATAATATAAAATAATTAATAATATATAAGGATTATACATAATAAAAATAATTAATAAATAATATATAAAATAATTTTAAATAAAACGTATATATATATATATAAATATATATAATATACTAATCGTAAAAATTATATATGTAACAAACAATATAAATAAAATAAGTTATATATTATAATAAACCTTATACAAAATAAAATTTAAAAATGATATATAATATAACATAATACTATATAATATATAAATTAAAATATAATATAATAAATAATATATAAATTATAAAATAATATATAAATTATTAAGCCAAGTAATATATAATAATAATAAAATATATATATATATATATATAAAGATAATATATAAAATATATATATGCATATGTGAATTTTATACTATTAGTAAATTAATAAATATAGGAAAATAATATAGGATATTTAATATGATGAAATAGTTAAAATAATTTAAAAATAAAATAAAATAAGAAAATTAAAAATAAATAAAGAAATAGGGGTTAAACAACAATTAAAACAGATTAAAAAGATTGAATCAGAACGCGCTTGAAAACACAGGGATTTATTGGGTAATTAAACCCTTTTCAAAAACGGCGTCGTAATGAATTTAGCCTTTAATGCAGCCCGAGAGACTAAATTTAAATGTAAATAAACTTTGAGGCATAAATTAGAACATAACAAAAATTGGATTAAACAAATTAAAAATGTGGAAGGGTCTATTCCGCAAATATACCATCTACATAAAAACACGCGGATCTCTTTGCGGGTCGGGTCAGTGCACGGGTTAGCCTTAAAACGACGTCGTTTTGGCGCTTATTAGTTTAAGCGAAAATGGTGTCGTTTGTAAGAGGCTATATAAGTCGGTTTTCATTAAAAAAAACATTTCTAATCTGTTTCTTAAAAAATAAACTTCAAAAAGCTCTAAAATCCCCTTTGTTTTTTAAATGCAGCTGCCCGATTTGGATATTTGTGCCACCGCCTTACACGTTCACAAGCTGTTGTCCATGGCGGCACTCAGGTAAAATCTTCCCTTTATACTTGTTTTCTTTTTTAAACAGTATTTATGTGTAAAAGAAAACGTAAATAAAAATAAAATAACATTAAAAAAATCACATCGTTTTTAAAAAAAAACTGTATTCTATTTCGATGGCCTGTTTTTTTATTTCTCTGTGTGTTTGAGTATATTCTCTGCCTATCTCTGTCCCTTTAGAAGTTTAATCTAGGGGTTTTTATAACCCAAAATGAAAAACAAAAAGGAAATAAATCTCTGTTTTTGCCTCTATTTCGCCTTTTTGTTGTGATTTGTTTCCTTTTGCAGGTCGGGCGAGGATCATGGTGGTGACTGCGGCGGGATTTGGGTGCGGGTCATGGCGCGACCTAAAGCCTGGCATGGGTGCGACGATTAGGCTCCAGCAATTGTGGCGTGACGTTTGGGTTGACTCTGCGGCGCGAGGGTTTCAGGAAACCCTAAGTTTCCTGATTGTTGAAGATTTGGGCCTTTTGGGCCGCGTGAACCTGGGTCTGGGTTGGAATAATTGGGTTTGTTTGGATTCTGGGTTACTGGGTCAGGTTAGTTGCGGGCTACTGGGTAGTTTAGTAGTTTAGGCTAAGTGTAACAGGTTTTGATATTGTAATTGGACTGTTTAAAAAAATCTTTGGACATTTTTGGTTTACTTTAAGCCTGGGCAAAATTGGGTACTTACAGCTGCCCCTCTTTGCTCATTGTCGTGTAATGAGAATAGAGCAAAGACTATAAAAGGACCAATTTTGCCTAGTCTTGACGGAGCCTTGGCTTCTTGGTCTTCTTCAAATGCCTTCCAATCCAACTGCATCTTCAGAGGTACTAGAACTTCATCTTGATTTCAATAAGTCTGATAGCTTCAATCTATTTCACTGTAACTTCAGGAAGGCAATATCTACTATCTTTTAATCTGCTCCATGCAAACTCAAAGAGGCTAGACTGATGTTTTTGGTTTGCCTCTTGCAACTTCAAGAATGCCAAATTAATGTCTTTGATCTACTTCCTACAACTTTAGGAAGATAATATCTGAAAGTGTCTTCGATCTACTTCCTACAACTTCAGGAAGATAAGATCTGAAAGTGTCCTCGATCTACTTCCTACAACTTTAGGAGGATAAGACCTGTTATCTTCGATCTATTTCCTACAACTTCCGGAAGATGAGATCTTCTGCCTTCAGTCTACTCCCTACAACTTTAGGGAGATAAGGTTGAAATTCTTTTCGATCTGCTTCCTATAACTTCAGGAAGACGAGATCTTTTATCTTCAGTCTACTCCTTACAACTTCAGGGATATAAGGCTGAAATTCTTTTTGATCTGCTTCCTACAACTTTAGGAAGATGAGATCTTCTGTCTTCAGTCTACTCCCTACAACTTCAGGGAGATAAGCCTGAAATTATTTTTGATCTGCTTCCTACAACTTCGAGAAGATGAGATCTTCTATCTTCAGTCTACTCCGCTACAACTTTAGGGAGATAAGACTGAAAGTGCTTTGATCTGCTTCCTACAACTTCAGGAAGATAAGATCTTCTATCTTCAATCTACTCCACTACAACTTCAGGGAGATATGACTGAAAGTGCTTCGATCTGCTTCCTACAACTTCAGGAAGATGAGATCTTCTATCTTCAATCTACTCCACTACAACTTCAGGGAGATAAGACTGAAAAGGGTATTCGATCTGCTTCCTCCAACTTCAGGAAGATGAGATCTTCTATCTTCAATCTACTCTACTACAACTTCAGGGAGATAAGACTGAAAGTGTTTCTATCTGCTTCCTAAAACTTCAGGAAGATGAGATTTTCTATCTTCAATCTACTCCACTACAACTTCAAGGAGATAAGATTGAAAGGGTCTTCGATCTGCTTCCTACAACTTTAGGAAGATGAGATCTACAAATTTTACTAATATTGCTACATCGTCCACCGAAGGACACATCCTGTAGACTCGGTTCTACATGTTTATGTCATATGATTAAGATGCTATGATATGAATCAAATGCTTCTAGCTACATGTGTTATGAGTGACATGATTCCGTTTAAAGGACTAGGATGCAATGATTGTAATGAATCAAATACTCCTAATGAAATTTACTATGATGCAAAAATGTTATGAGTATGATTCCTACTTTAGGTGTTATCACTCATTTATTGTTCCCTTGAAGTATCATTTTCTTGCTCAATAATTTTGCCCCGTGGTAATTCTGAGTCTATTCCATCTGAACCTTGGGACATGAAGTTGGTACCTCTCACTGCAACTTCAAGGGAATAACATTTGGTTTCTTCCATCCTTATGTTACCACTAGGAGGTATAGAACTTGTATCACTTACAATCAATTTGATCCATTACACCATTCCCTAGGTGTAATACCAGATGTATGTGTCTGAAATTTACATGAATGCAGGGTATCCGACAATGATCCCCTTTAATACTTGGATTGACCTTGTTCGTCATTTACCGATATGGTAACACCAACGAAATTGTCTTATCCAATAAGAATTTGAAGAGATAATCATTTTTCAATGTTTCCAATCCCTTAGGCTTGGTGAGTTCTGAACAATAGTCATGTTTCAGATTCCTCATATCATTTAGAAGCTTCTAGAGTAATATGCGAAACTCCTTTTATGAAAGTATTATTAGTCCATTAATCGTTATTTCAATATGAAATGCTTGAAAAAGATTACAACAATGGACAAGAAAGAAATTAATCAGGAGCATAGCTCAAAACAAATAAGCTAATCAAAGATAACCAAAGCAATAAATGAAAATTGATTGGTGTATCTTAAAAAGAATAAAGTAAGCAAAGATAGCAAAGGCTATAAAAGAAAATTGATTAAGGTGTTTATTTGAAAAGAATAAAGTAATCAAAGATTTAAAATGGGTAAAATGGGAAACTAGGTGCCCCAGATATCGCAGTCCGAGCTTCTCTATTCCGATCTCTTGAGGACCATTTTAAACTTAATATCTGTTTAGGGGATCCAAAGTACTCTGTCAATGCCCCAAGACGTAACATACTTCTTCATTGTTAATTCAAATGTAGCAAGATTATTGTGTGCCCCGCTTTTTTAATCAAAATTTGGGTCGCCCTTTTCGGGTTTTCAACTCAAATCTCCTTTGGTCTCAAAGCACCCTTTTTCAGGATTTCGCCTTGGCCTCTCCTTTTTCTTTTTATTTTATTTTATTTTCTTTTTCTTTTTTTGGTGCCCTTTATGGGTTTTCACCTTGATCTTTCCTCTTTCAAGTAAAATATCTCTTGACTAAACCTGAATTCGCCAGATTGGGCAAGTCTTCGCCACCGGTCTCGATCAATATCAATGCTCTTCTAGAATAGGCCCTATATAAGTCCTTCCCAATTTTGCATATGCTTTCTTCTAAATTTGTTTTGTAGAGGAAAAATCTTTTTCAACATCAGGTTTCTTTGTGGAATTCCCTAAGATGAACTTTTTAACGTAAGCTCGCATCAATCTGGCCGTGACGAATAGCTTTTAACCTTTTCTTCAATTAGATTCAATTGGTAAAACGCTTCAATTCCATAAACCAATGGGTAATATGTTGCCCCCAGCGAAGGTTCTGACCAATGTTCAATAAGACAGAAGGTAACAATAGCTTCTTATGCCAATCCTTACAAGTCTAAGTCACCTTTCATAATTTTTGTTGTTTTTCTTTTTGTATTTTTTTTCTTTTGGAAACTTTTGCTGTACAGTGATATGCTGCCTGATCTTTGAACAAACTGTAAACTTTGACTTTGTACAATTATGCATTCTGTGCTGGCATCTGATCCTTTCCTTTATTCTTCATTTTTTATTTTTTAAATTTTTTAGATTTTTTTTGGATTTTTTTTGAACTTGATGATTGTCGACTTTGCAATATTGGCATATGAAGCAACATTCACCCTTTTAGTGAAGTAGACGACAACCATAACGATGAATCAATGTCAACTAGAAGCATTTGAAGAGATTGGCCTCATAATATTCATGCCATATGGAAAATTTGTGAAGAAGTGAAGAAAGTACATGAATCTTGTCTCCTTAAATATGTCATTTGCAATATAACTGAAGCAATCTCCCTTTTGTGATAGACCAACAGTGCCCCATCCTCTTGTTTAGCCCGCATCTTATTAGTGCAGGCATGTCCTGATATGATCGTGTGAAAATATCTTTGAATTCTAGAAAATAACTCAAAAATATCTCGCCTTATTTCTGTGGTGAGCTAGGCTTCGATCTTCATTCCTTTCCTAGGTTCGCCATATCCATTGAATCTATGTAAAGTAGGATCTGTTTTTCATCATTCTTAACAAGTTAGAAGATAGGTTAAAATCTCTGTCATCTTCAAAGTCCTTAGATCCCCTAAACCCATATGTTATTCAAAAAGCGAGCCAGTAGCAGCGTTGCTCATATCGTTGATATCTGGAGACCTAGGTATGAAGACAAGAAATCCAAAGAATAAATGATTCTAAGGATAGTTATTTGTATGGTGATGAATGAAGAATGAAAGAATATTCTAACAAAACGAAAGAATGTATAGTATGAAATAGAAAGAATAAAAGAATATGTGCTAAAAAAATGCATTTTATTGAAATAAAATTTTGAACATAAGCCTATTTCACAAAAGGATTCTTGTTGCCTCTAGGCTTAAGACAATAAGCATGTTTTGAACATTACTCTAGATTAGCCCTAAAAGTACAGGGATTTCTTCCACAGTCTTATTATTCAAAACACTTCCAAGTTCACAAGGGTTTAGAAACTTCGTTCTCTGGTTCCCTCTTTGATTTCTTCAAGTAGCAGCTTTCTTGTCTCCTCCTTCAATTACCGCATTCACTACTTCATTAAAGTGATCAAGTTTTGATGGATCGTAGAACTTCACAACTCCCATTTTAATAAACCTTTCGACAAACTTTTGAACGTAGTACAGTTTTTAATCGAGTGTCCCGTTATTCCCGCATGGTAGTCACATTGAACGTTCGAGTCATTCCATCTAGGATATGGGGGCTATAACGACTTTAGATAAAATAGAGACACCACATGTGCGTCGAATAAACTTCGATATAACTCATTATATGTCATCGGGATTGGCGTAAATTGGAGCCTTTCAGAGTTTTGCTTTAGAGACCTAATTGTTGGTAGTTACCGTCCATTGGCCGGTTTAATGTAACCGGTTCTAAATGGCTCTTGTTATACCTACTGGTACTATTTACTTTCTTTTCCTTCTTCTTCAGGGCCTTTGGAGTCTATTCTCCCCTTTCTTTTGTTTCTACCAGAACAACCAGTTTGACTTGATCATCATTTGGGTTAAGACTTGAACCTGTTTAGAAATTCCATAGGGCCGAAGTATCAATTTCATATTGGGGTTCAATAATGACGGGTCCCCCATACGAATGCATGTCTGGTTGAGTCGGGACACCTTTTGGGGAATAAACAATGTCTTTCTCATCATCCATACTATTATTCTTTGGGCCTCCTCTTTTCAAATCTTCGGCTAGTAAGCGGGTTAAGCGGCCAATCACATTCTTTGAAACTCTAACATTTGTTCCGTATTTCTTCTTTGAATCTTGGTCAATTGCCCCTGCATCTGTATTTGCATTTGTTCTATTCTCCCCAACCTTTGTTCCATGTTTTCTAGGTTAACTGAAATATTTTTTCCTAATTAGGGTCCTTTTGTAAAAGTCTAATGCAAATGATGCAATGTAATGCAAATGCATGAATGCAAAGAGGTATCGATTCTGATTCAATTTCATTTTAGAAAACTTTATTAGAAAACAAAATCCTTTACATAAAACGGACTACAAATAAGCTTTCGCCCTAAGTCCTAAAGTCTTAATTTTTCCTAATAACGAAACTAGCTCTTGACTACGAGCTAACTGTAACTCATACTTCATGCTCAATACGTCGGCCTACACTGCCAAAGTCTGTAGGTGATCAGCTACCTCTCGAATCTGAACTATGGCTTCTCCCATGAGATAATCTCAGTTTTTAACTTGATCATGCGAATGGTAGAGCTCTTCCTTCAAACGCCTTTCTCTCGTTTCAAGAAGCTCAATTCGAAGTTCACAGTTATGCAATGCTGACTCTAACTCTTCATCTTGCCCTTCATTTCCTCGATCTTGTTCAGGCTTGACTTTAGCTTGATCATGAAATTACGGCTTCGATGGTAATGAAGAGACCGTCCAAGTTCAGCTACTCTAGCTTGCAACTCTCCCTTTTCCTCTAGACTTCTGTCAAGTTCTTCTCTAAGGCCTCGTTTTGCACTTGCATTTCTCGAAACTTCCTCTCCCAATAGTCAGCTTTGGCCTTTTCTTCTTGGACCTCTCGTTGCCATTATTCAGAAGTCTTCCCTAATCTAGCGTTCTTCATCGTTAGACGCATCTTCTTATATTCCACCTTCAAACTATCTCGATCTTCCTCAATCTTCCTTTTCTCTTTTCTTACTTTCTCAGCTTCTGATTTCTACACATCCGCATCTAGTCTCAAACACATCTTTTCTTCTTCTAGCTTCTCTATCTTCTTTCCAAACTCGGAACTTAACCTCTCAAAATCTCGCTTTACCATCTCTAACTCTGATGGGACTACTTGCAGCCATTCCTCTCTTGACCGGGCACCTTCTGAATTCAACTCAAGGATGTTATCATTAACCCTTCCAATCCTCCATCCGCTGTATTCTGGAGTTGTCATCGGTCCTATAGATAATCTCTTCATTCTGCGGGTCTATTTCCAAGCACCAGAAATCTCCTTAACTCTACTATTATAATTATCTTCTCTGTATGATAATTCACACTGAGCCAGCCCATATGTTGTAGGAATAAACTATCTTGATCCATATTGCCTTAGTACGAGTAAAGGAGCATACCCAATAGCTCCCCAAATTCCAAGTAAAGAAACCCAGTCAAAACTCCCACATTGATAAAGAACTTCATCTGAAATCAACCAAGGGGTTTTCCACTCGACATCTTTCTCTCGAAGGTTTTAAAGGAGCACCATCCAATTCTCCTTAGACACGTCCTCTCTCCTCAGAGTTGCCACTATTTCTTTTAATAGAGAATAATTTTCAAAAAAATGATAAGAAACTTTCTCCACTTTCCAGAAATGACTGTGAAACCAAGCCAACAATAGCTGCGAGCATCCAATGAATCTGCCTTCACCTTCTCTTGGCATGCACTCAAAGATTTGAACTTCTCGGCTAAGATCGCAGGTACAGGTGTAACCCCTTTATCAAGTCGATCGAATAACTCAATAATTGTTTCATCTATATGTCTGAGAGCTCTGGGAAAAACTACCAAACCGTAGATACACAAGGAAAAGACATCAACCTTCTTCTTCATATCTGGATGGGCTAAGATAAAGTCCCTCAAGATAACCCAAGGAACACATTTACCTTCACCTTTCTCTTAAATTCTAGCTGTGACCCATTATTCACTCATCCGGTGATATTCATTAATCTCTTTACGAAAGTTGGGCCATTAATAGTTTTGGCATAGACTTTATTCCTTTGAAATTTTGGACACCAAAGCAAGGTTGTATATTCTTCCACTGTGGGCACCAAATCTACTTCCCCAAAATGAAACAGCTATAAGAAGAATTCCAAAACTTGGCCATAGCTCAAAGCAGATACCTATCTACCTTAACGTCAAGTAAGTAGGGCAAATCTCAATAATTGTGATAAAACAACCGCTTAGCCTCATTATCCTACTGAGCCCATATCTCTTTCAACTCTTGGAACTCATTTTGTGTAATACTAATGCAAGTAAAGTCTCATAGTTCAGATACGTACCCGTCAACTAAGCTGTTCCCTTTTTCCAATTGAGTTTGCTCTGACAATGTACGAACAGCAGCATTGTCCTCCACTTTATCAAGGAATCTATTCTCCATAACCAGCTTTCTAATTTAGAAATTGACCGTGAATCGATACCTCTTGAAGTATGGAATGATATGCACAAAAATAAAACACCACAGTTCAGTACCATGAAATAAAATATAAGGCGAATAAAACATCTATCTGGGTAACCACTAAATCTCGATATAGCTCTACTTAAGGTAGATCCTTACGGTTTACTATATGCGGTTTAGCTCTAAAGTTGAGGTACTGAACCAGCAAATTCCTCGATCCTCACTCATTATAGGCTCATATAGACCGAGTTCAGTTCAGGGGAACACATTTCCCTATGGCCATGCGGAAGTGAAAACTTCACGAAGATATAGGTACAGATGTATTCCGGAAGCAATCCACTTGGCCATGCGAAGGTGAAAACCTCACGAAGGCATAGCTTCTTACTCCCACTTAAGGGTGTGACCGAATGGTCATGCAGTGTAATGCATAAATATTTTATAAAAATAGAATCACATGCAAATAAAAAGGATCATAATTTTTAAATCAAATTTTTTAAATTCAGACATGAGGACATGACACTATCAATTTTACGGCTTGACTCTCTTATTGTCCCCAGTGGAGTCGCCAAGCTGTCGAAACCATTTTTAAAATCGGGTTTTGAAAAAATGGGGATCGACTTTAAAACAAAAATGGAATCGCCACCAATCTCTTTTCATTTAGGTGTGATTGGATCACCTTAAAAATTATTTTATTTCAAAACATTCAATTTTGGTCTACGAAAAATGAGATAATGGGTTCGAGAGTTGGTTACGTATGAGGAAGGGTTAGCACCCTCATGACGCCCAAAAATTGGTACCTAATTGATAGAATCATGTCCAAATGTTTGAAATTTAAAAATTTTAAAATAAGATCCCTTATTAGAAGGAAAACCAAGACTTACCTATTTCAAAGAAATAAAAATACCACATCCAATAAGTTAGGATACATCATCTTATAACTTCGAAGCTAGGTGCGTTTTTATTTTAGAAAATTCTTATCTCAAGACACAAAACATCACACCCAATAAGTTAGGATACAACATTTTGAGTTCTCAAGAATAAGTTTTTATATTTGAAATTGGTAACCTTGAACTTTGAAAATGGAAAGATATCTGATACTTTAAATTTTACGAGAAAAATCACAACCCAAAGAAGTTAGGGCACAATTCTTTTGAAAACTCCAAATATCGATATCATAGTTAAAAATATTTTACAAAAAAATTCTTTAGTTTAAAAGTATTTTTATTAAAAATGGTATGAGTAAGGCATTGTAGCATACATATCAATTGCAATTCTATAAATTATATTAACAATAAATAATAAAAGAATAATATAATATGAATAAATACATAATAAGAAAAAATGCTAGAGCAATAATAAATATAAAATACAAATAAATATATATAATAATTAATAAAAAAATAATAACATATAATAAAATAATATAAAACAATTAATAATATATAAGGACTATACATAATAAAAATAATTAATAAATAATATATAAAATAATTTTAAATAAAACATATATATAATATACTAATCATAAAAATTATATATGTAATAAACAATATAAATAAAATAAGTTATATATTATAATAAACCTTATACAAAACAAAATTTAAAAATGATATATAATATAATATAATACTATATAATATATAAATTAAAATATAATATAATAAATAATATATAAATTATAAAATAATATATAAATTATTAAGCCAAGTAATATATAATAATAATTAAATATAAATAAAGATAATATATAAAATATATATGCATATGTGAATTTTATACTAATAGTAAATTAATATATATAGGAAAATAATATAGGATATTTAATATGATGAAATAGTTCAAATAATTTAAAAATAAAATAAAATAATAAAATTAAAAATAAATAAAGAAATAGAGGTTAAACAGTAATTAAAATAGATTAAAAAGATTGAATCAGAACGCGCCTGAAAACACAAGGATTTATTGGGTAATTAAACATTTTTCAAAAACGGCGTCGTAATGAATTTAGCCTTTATTGTAGCCCGAGGGACTAAATTGAAATGTAAATAAACTTTGAGGCATAAATTAGAACATAACAAAAATTAGATTAAACAAATTAAAAATGTGGAAGGGTCTATTCTGCAAATATACCATCTACATAAAAACACGCGGATCTCTTTATGGGTCGGGCGGTGCAAGTTAGCCTTAAAAGCGTCGTTTTGGCGCTTATCAGTTTAAGCGAAAACAGCGTCATTTGTAAGAGGCTATATAAGTCAGTTTTCATTAAAAAAAAATTTCTAATCCATTTCTTAAAAAAAAACTTCAAAAAGCTCTGAAATCCCCTTTGTTTTCTCGTCCGGCGCCGGATATTTGTGCCACCGCCTCACGCGCTCACGCGCCATTGTCCGTGGCGGCGCTCAGGTTAAATCTTCCCTTTATACTTGTTTTCTTTTTTAAACAGTATTTATGTGTAAAAGAAAACGTAAATAAAAATAAAACAACATTAAAAAATCACCTCGATTTTAAAAAAAATTGTATTTTGTTTCGATGGCCTGTTTTTTTATTTCTCTGTGTGTTTGAGTATATTCTCTGTCTATCTCTATCCTTTTACAAGTTTAATCTAGGGGTTTTTATAACCCAAAATGAAAAACAAAAAGGAAATAAATCTCTATTTTTGCCTCTATTTCGCCTTTTTTGCTGTGATTTGTTTCCTTTTGCAGGTCGGGCGAGGATCCTGGTGGTGACTGAGACGGGATTTGGGCGCGAATCATGGCGCGACCTAAAGCCTGGCGTGGGTGCGACGATTAGGCTCCAGTGATTGCGGCGTGACGTTTGGGTTGACTCTTGCAGCGCGAGGGTTTCAAGAAACCCTAAGTTTCCTGATTGCTGAAAATTTGGGCCTTTTGGGCCGCGTGAACCTGGGTCTGGGGTTGGAATAATTGGGTTTGTTTGGATTCTGGGTTACTGGGTTAGGTTAGTTGATGGCTACTGGGTAGTTTAGTAGTTTGGGCTAAGTGTAACAGGTTTTGATATTGTAATTAGACTGTTTAAAAAATCTTTGGACATTTTTGGTTTACTTTAAGCCCGGGCAAAATTGAATACTTACAAGTATGTTATTATATTATATTATTATTAATAAATAAACCAAATAGTGAAAATGTATGGTAATGAAACCATGTGTAATAATATATATATACACTTGTAATACATTTATATATTTACTTATTATTTAAGTATAAGATATTTAATATTATTATATTATTATATAAAATAAACAAATAAAAGAAATGAAATAGAATAGAAATTGAAACGAAAACAAAGAAGAAAAGAAGGAAAACAGGGGAAATTAGGGTTATGAGGATAAAAATTCAAATTGGTAAGTCTATTTAATTCCTTTTCTTGTAATTCTTGAGTTTTTATATCTTAGAACAAAATATTACTAGGTAGATGTTAAAATTTGAAAGTTAGTAGATTTTTGGATATAGTTTATGTTGAATTAATTGAGGAATTAGGGTTTGAATTGATAGAATTTCAAGTTAGAAGTGAGAAAAGGATTGAATTGTAAGGTAAATCATAAGTTTTACATAGTAGGGATTAAATTGAAAGAAATTTTGAAATTAGGGTTTTATGGTGAAATTAAGGAGTTGAAATTAGATTAAAGTGAAAATTGAATTGAGATATGGAATTAGTTTTGTAAGAAAATAGTTAGTTTGATTTAAGGACTAAATTGGAATTAAAGTAAAAGTTGTATATAAATTGAAATATTCAATGTTAAATTGTAGTGTATTGATAAATTTTAATTGTTTTAATTCCGTAGCTAACGTTGAGTAGACGCCTCGACTAGGAAAGGAATAGAGAAAGTCAATAAGGATTAACTCGGCAAATACGTTTTGTATTTCTATAATCCAAAAACTAAAATTATTTGTTGTATTTATTATATATGGTAAGTGAAAACAAGGTGAGTTGATATATTGACATTGAATTGAATTATTTTGTGAAAGTAAATGTATGATTGAAAAGTGTATTGAATTGGAATGGATTCAAACTGTATACTGGTTGGAAATTGAATTATGTATTGAAATACCCTATTAACAATGTCGGGCTAAGTCGAATATAGTTGGCATGCCATAGGATTGGAAGTGTTCAAGGATACTTCGACTTCGAGTCGATGAGGCACTATGTGTCGTATTATTATTACTTCGAATAAATCCGATGAGGTACTGAATACCGTATTGTTTATTTCGGCATGGCCGATAAGGCACTGAGTGCCGTACTTGGTGTCTTTGGATTGGATCCGCGTATCCGTTAGAACCCGAATCTTGTTAATAGGGATATATGAATGAATTGATCAAATGATTGACAGTGATTGATATTGAATAAGAAATGAATATTGATATTGAAATTGATTATTTATTGAATTATTATTATTATGTATGATTATGTATATAAATATTATAAATTTTTGCTTAATAAGTATTCGGATTATAGAAATACCACTAAGTGTATACTCAGCGTACGATTTGTTTCCATGCACAGGTTAGGTTAAAGTTCAATCGTTGAATCAGCATTCAAAGCCAATCCCGAACTCAAACACATGGTGAAGTGTTTTCTCTTTTGAGAATGGCATGTACCTAGGTTGTCTTTTGATGTCATTTTGAGATGTGAATATTAATGGTGTATAAAATGATATTGGTTGATTTAATTATATAAACATATGTCTCATAATATAGTCATTTATATAGTTATAGTTTGAATTGGTTAAATGGTATTTAAAAGAATTGATTAGATAACTTATGTTAGATATTTATGAACATGCATGACTTAGATTTTTATATTGATAGTTCTAACATGTTTTAGATGTATATGATCATGTTTTGGATTGGTTGAAAGATTGGATTTTAAGTTGCTTATTGTTCAAGGTTTGCAGGGTTGATAAACTTGTTGTAAAATGTTCATTTTTTAGTCTACACGGTGTAACATCCAATTTGGGCCTAGTAGATTTGGGCCTATTGGGTTGTAACGCCCCAAAAATCCCAAAACTTTTAATTTCTGTGCATGAGAATTAATATGTATGTGTAGCACTTAGAATAATAATATTAAGGTATTATCGGGATTATTTGAAGCCTTAGAATTAGGGGAGACCATAGGGAAAATTTATTTTTCTTACTTAGTGGACCTTAGTCTCAGGCATGAGACCTCATAAGCAGATTAAGAGAAGAGACGACACAAATGGGCTTGTAGTCCAATGGAAAAGTGGCGTCATATAGGGGCTATGAGGTGGTGTGTTAAGCAGTTAAGGAGGTCCAAGGTTCGAGGCCTAGGAAGGGAAAATTAAGGAGTTTTATTTTTGTATCTAGACAGAAGGAGTTGGCATTGGAGGGGACTCTGAAAGGGAGTGTTCAGGAGAGAAATTTAAGGTGCAGATAAGGGAGAAAAGATAGGGATTGGAAGGTGGATATAGTGGTGCTGAATTGGACTCTGAGGGAAGGAAAGTTCGGCTAGGGGCTATATATATGAGTGCCGAATTAAGTTCCTATGTTAATGATGAATTTTTGCTTCCCTGCTAGCCGAATTTCATCACTTGTGAGAGGCAAACATTTTTTTCTAAGTGTGTCAAAGCCGAATCCTTCATATCATCCCTTTTCAAATTCCCTTTTTGGTTCACCACTCGGTTCTAGCCAAATTACTTTTATTTCTTTTCCCCCTAGTGTTGCTGAATTACCTCTGTCACCTTGCTAGTCTCAAAAGCCGGACTTAAGTCGTAGGACCAAAGGAAGATTTCGGTAAGAGCTTAGTTGAATTTTTAATGTGTTTTATTAAAAGTCGAAGGGCTATCTAACCCTTCTTTGCCGTTACCATGTACTAACAAGGGTGGGGCTCAGCGATCGCAAGCGTGGTAGGAAAGGATTGTGATAAGGCAGTAAGTATTCTCGATTCAGTTAGAGTTTTAATAAGTGACCGAATCTATTGTGGCTCATAGGGGTGACTTATGATCAATATGGGTCACTTGGTTTTGATGATATAAGTGTTTGGGTGCAGATCTAAAGGATAATCGCCAATAGTAGAAAAGGAAGGGCTACTAGAACGTAAGGCACACGGTAAGGGTACGGTGAGGTTTTGATTTTTGATAAGTATGTGTTAAAGCTTTGGTTAATCGCTAGTAATGTCGATTGTAGGTTCATGATTAAGGGGTTTGCAGCGTCCGTGGTTACCAGGTGTGTACAAACACTACACACACGAAATCGGCAATGCCAAAAAGTCGAAAAGCTGAAAGCGGCTAAATGGGCCCGGTGGGCCGTGAGGCTAAGTTTGATAAAATGGTTTGGTTTGTTATACGAATTAAGTTAGTCACTCATGATACACGATTTGGATTTGTTTTAGGCCTAATAGGCCATATGATGAGATTTGGGCCTAATGGGCCGTAAGGGAGTGATTTGGGCTTGATGGGCTTATGGGGACGTAGACATGTATGTTAGGGTTTATGAACCTTAGGTCTAGTTTGAACAACTCGTAAATTCCATAAGACTTAATTTAATTAAACATGTCTGTGAACAAGTCGCAGGGTTGGAATGTGGCAACCAGGCGATGCATGTCAGGATTGGATCTAGGAGAGCTTGGTACTTAAGCGGCCCTAGTGGCCTACCTCCTCTTTTCTAGAATCCTACTTGGTGCAAGAAGGTCTGCTCACTTTAGTCATGAGGACTTGTTGATGGGCCAAAGTTCATAGCTAAAACCCGAAAGAGACCAAAATACCCCGGTTTGTGAAATTACTAAAATACCCCCGATTTGCAAAATTATCAAAATACCCCTAGCTTATGAAATTATCGAAATACCCCCAGTTTGTGAAATTACTGAAATACCCCTAGTTTACAAAATTAT
This sequence comes from Gossypium rotundifolium, assembly GCA_025506655.1. Lineage (NCBI taxonomy): Eukaryota > Viridiplantae > Streptophyta > Magnoliopsida > Malvales > Malvaceae > Gossypium > Gossypium rotundifolium. The sequence goes on from CP106726.1 coordinate 89,841,753, forward strand.
CTAAAATACCTCTAATTTGTAAAATTACCAAAATACCCCTACTTTATGAAAGTACCAAAATACCCTTATTTTGCAAAATTACCAAGATAACCCTATTTTGGAAAATTACCAAAAATACCCTATAGTGTAGAATTACAAAAATACCCACCGGTAGTGAAATGACAAAATACCCCTATGTGATTCATATGATAATATAAGTTTATGGATGTTACTTGTGTGTTTGATGCATTCATATGATATTCGCTTAGGTTAGTTGTATTATTAGATTAGTTTAGTTTAGGTTAGTTTAGTTATTGTTAGTTGTATTTTTAGATTAGTTTAGGTATTGTTAGTTTAGTTTAGTTTAGGTTAGTTTAGTAGTTATTGTTAGTTAGTTGTATTATTATTGTTAATTTAGATTAGTTATTGTTTGTTTAGATTAGTAATTGTTTGTTTAGATTAAAAAGTGTTTAAAAAGTACTTTAATTATTAGTATTATTAAATAGTTGTTATTATAATTAGTTTATTAAAAATATTAAAATAATATTGTTAGTTAATATTATAATTAGTTAGTTAAAACCTTGAAATGGTAATTTAGGTAGTTAGTTATTAGTATAAGTTATAATTAGGATTGGTAACAAGTGTAAATATTAATTATATTGTTAGTAGTTGTTATTTGTTATTATTATATTTAGTTAGTTAGTTAAAAACTCTAAAATAATAATTGTTAGTTATTATTATTATTATTATTTACTAAAAGTTTAAATATTAATTATATTGTATTATAGTTAGTTAGTTAAGAACCTAAAATAATAAATTGTTACTAATAATAATAGTTAGTTAGTTAAATACCATAAAATAATAAATTTATTAGTTAGTAATTTAGTATAGATAGTTAGTTAAAATCCTAAAATAATAATTTTGTTGGTTAAATTGTAATAAAAGTTATTAAGTTAGTTAAAAACCTAACACTAATTATTATTTAGTATATTGGTAGTAGTAAGTAAAAAACAATGCTAGTTAAAACCTTAAATATTATTTTAGTTAGTTAATATTATTATTGTTGTTAGTAAAAATTATTATTATTGTTAGTATTACCTACCTACCTTGGTTATTAATAATCAATATATATATATATATATATATATATGTAGTACTAAATAAATAATATAAAATAATAAAAGACTAAAATTATATATTTACATTAAGTAATAGACTAAAATTTTATTTTATATAGTTAGTTAGTAAAAAAATTATTATTGTTAGTATTACTTACTTGTACCTACCTTAGTTATTATTAATAATAATCAATAGGTATATATAGATTTTAAAAAATAGTACTAAATAAATAAATAAAATAATATAAAATAATAAAAGACGAAAATTATATATTTACATTAACTAATAGAGTATGGAAATAAGAATAATACAACGAAAGGGTTAAATAAGTGGTTTTACTAAATTTATATTAGAAAAGTAAAATAGGTACATAATAAATTAAATTATTTTATATTTTTATATTAAAATATGTTATGTTTTTGTTATATTATTTTTATTGGCATGTTATTTTTTTTTGTAATTTAATATAAAATTAAATTTTTATGTAGGTTAGAAATCAAATATCCGAGACGGCAATGGCTCAATTGATTAGTAAAGCTCACACATATCTGAATCACTAATGATTTAGTAATATATTATTATTTATTAATCGTCGGATATATTAACAAAATAGGTGCATAATAATTTATGTTATAATAATAATTTTTTTTGATTTAACACTTTCAGGACTCATACCGTCTAGTAAGGGGCCGCGTGAATGGGTTAAGAAGTCCCCCAGATGAACGATTGGTACCGTATATTGAGCAATTTGGATTTGGGTCATTTGATCGATCCGAACGCTTGACTTGCGGTATGATTTAATATCCGCACTAGTCGGCGTTGGCCGGAGACCCACACTTTTCATTTTCCGTGTGGAGAGTGCACAGTCACTCTAGAGGATGTTGCATTGCAGCTTGGGCTCCCAATTGACGGGAGTCCCGTTATGGGCGTCAGTGCGATAGCTAACCCATTTACACTTTGTCAGAACCTACTAGGGGACCCATATGGCGATGGCGAAAAAAATTTTCTGGGCTTGAAGTTTACATGGTGAGAGCGAAGTATGAACAGTTATCACCGATGCCATCGCGGCCGAAGTTGATGTCATGCTTTCGGCGTACATTATGCACATCATAGGGGGTGTACTGATGCCCAATTCAAATAACAATACGGTTCATATTCAGTACCTACCGCTATTGGCTGATTTCGGCACTGCTCGCTCGTATAGTTGGGGCTCTGCTGTTCTTACGATGTTGTACCATGAGCTTTGTCGGACGACAGAGCCAGGGACCGTAGACATAGGCGGATGCCTTACGCTATTGCAGTCATGGGCTCTGTATCGGATGCCATTCTTGGCATCAGTTACGCACCAACCATATGTATATCCACTAGTAAACAGGTGATAAAATATAACTTGTTATTAATTGATAATTTCTTTATATTGATTATATTTGACTTGAATTTTATTTTTGTAGGTGGAGTATTTATCCGGGTATCGGGAGGTCGTACACTGTCCCGATATACCGACTTATGATTGAGCAACACGCTGGGGAAGGGGTAAGTGATTCCAATATTGGTTACTTATTAGTTTGTATATCTTACGCACACCGTGTTAAATTTTGACAATGTTATTAATCGTGCAGTTTATATGGACGCCATATCGTCGACCAAAAATTGCAGCCGTTATACCCCCGTCCGCTTATATTCACTCGTACATGTGGTGCACAAATGCACCAATTGTGTGTTTCCATGTAGTCGAGTGGTATCACGCGGACCGAGTGCTGCGGCAATTTGGTTGCTTCCAATATATCCCCGATTCACCATGCAAGGTGGGAGCGGTTCATGGTAAAAATAAGAGAGGGAATCAAGCCTTGGATTGGGGGGTTAGGCATAGGCAATTTATTGCAGTGTGGAATGACCACATGTCTCGTATACCCCGGATAGATATGGCTTCCGATTTTCAACCTTCATTAGAGTACATACAATGGTAGTCTAGTATGGGGAAGCCATATATACTCGGGGGACAGTCGACTGTAGTCCCCCAACACATGCAGCGAGATGGGGCAGACGAGGCAGCGGCCGATATGGAGGCCGAGGCAGCTGCAGATCTTGATCCTGAACCGGAACCCGAGTAGGAGCCACAGCCGGAGCTCGAGCAGGAGCCACAGCTGGAGCCCAAGCAATCACATTCACATTCGGATGCTCATTCATATCATCCGGATGTGTCGGGCTATGAGTACTTCTCGGGCTCCTCAGGAGGTGGATACCAGTACGGGTTTGATATTTTTGGATCGTACACACCGCAGTACATCACTCCCGACTAGTATTCACTGCATCAGGGCACTCCTTCTGGGTCGTATGCAGTGCATCAGGGCACTCCTTCTGGCTCGAGTGCATCTGCGCCGTTCCTGCCACAGGATTTTTCGACCATGTTTAGCACACCCCCACCTGGACCCCCACCGGAGGCTGAAGAGCATGTTGGTCGTCGCGACCACCCACGACGCGATCGTCGACCACCGCAGAAGTATACACCTAGGACCACACCATCGACCCATTAATTTTAGGTGTTTATTACGGTTTTGGTTTTCCTCTATTTTGTTTTTGTAAATATTACAATGTTTGTACATTATTTGTATACAATTAACTTGATTATTTTGAGCTTTAAAATTTTGTAACAATATTTGACCATGCGATGGAATCTTTAAGTTTGATTCATGTTCATGTATATATGTTATTAATAGCCAGGCGAAAATATTACATGTTCATGTAATATCAATTCTTGCATATTGTTAAATTGAATATGTGATTATTTAGATGATATTCTTGCATGATTTGTACATGTGGAACGACTAGAAAAAGTATAAATTGATTTTGGCACAAAATATAAATCCATACAAATCCATATTCAATTTAAATCCATAAATGTAATTTTTTTTCGATTTAAGTTACTAAATTTATCCATTTTTTCAATTTAACCCAAATTAATACAAATCACCAAAGATATGAATACAAAACATGTATTTCTGAATAATGTCAATTCCCACTCCCTTGTGATGATTGGCCAACATGATAGTTTCGTTGCAGGCATTTACTTCGATTATGACCACCTAACCTGCATATTCCACAGCGCCTATCGTCTAATTTCTCCCTAAGGTCCATTTCATTACGGATTCTAGATGATTGCGGACGACCTCTCAGATTCCTGCGTAGCGCTTTGTCCGGGACAAGCTCAAAAGTCGTCCGAGGCACCTCCCATATAGACAGGTCAGGCAGGACAGGGAACTCATTTTCCCAGACACGCAACATATGCTCGAGCGTGTACACATCATTCACAAATTGTTTGACATTAAGGTTCGCTTTAGCACACGCTGCCACGACATGTGCACACGGATAATAAAGTGTTTGGAACCTCATGCATTCGCACTGTCTGTTCCGAAGATCGACTCCATAAGACCTAGGTGGCGAACCGGGTCAACGACCGATAGACTCCGTAACTTGAAAAGTTTCCATATGTCATGAGTATATTTCTACAGTCATCGACCTCGCAGTCCGGAGGTTTGCAATCAATGCATCCCTGACATCTTCCACAAACACGTGTCCTGCATTCATCTGGTTGACTTGCTGTTCACCCATTCTTGGCATCAAGGTCGTCAATCTGTAAAATGTGGCCGAGAAGACAAATGAAATCGAAAGATATCTATTTTTAACAACACAACGTTGACCCCCTCCACCAAGTTCGTGCTCATTTGTCCATAACGAAAGCCCTCGTCAAAACTTTGAGCCCATTGCCATAGCTCCATTGTACCCAACCACTCTCGAAAAGATTTGTTCGTTTGACCTTCCATGTCACTCTCAAGTCGAGTCATTCTTAGCTAAAAAATATGTAGCTCTAACTCAGACATCAGTATATGTTTAATAAAAGATAAGTTACGGTAACTAGATAACATAAAAACTTTAAACTTATATTAAAAATTTAAGGTTATCCTTTACCCATTTTCACCAGTTGTCTCTTCCAATCTGCATTCTTATACTCTCGAAGGAAGTTAGTCGCAATGTGACGTATGCTATAAACGGATCTCCATGGCACACCGGAATGCCTAATTGCGGCAATTAATCCTTTCGCTCTATCAGAGATGATGCAAATATTATCGTTGCTAATAACATACCTCCGCAGGTTGGTAAGTAAGAATTCCCAAGATTCTAGATTCTCCTTATCTACTACGGCAAACGCTATTGGGAGCACGTTCCTATTGCCGTCTTGAGCAACCGCAATAAGTAAGATCTGTGTATATTTTCCGTATAGCGATGTCCCATCCACCTGCACAAACGACTTGCAGTGTGGAAATACCCGAACACATGGATCAAACGTCCAGAACATCCGATGAAAAATTCTTTTCCCTGGTTGTAATTGGTCATCTGGGCCGTAATAAGGTCGTGTCTGCAATTCAACCACTGTTCCTGGTATGTACTCTCTCATAGCAGCTATCCATCCTTGCAACTCGTTATACGATGAGTCGTAATCTCCATACAGCTGCTCCATTACCATCTGTTTAGCTATCCACGCTTTTCGATACGATACTCGATACTGAAATCATGCTTGTATTTCAGCAATCAGTATCGAAACTTTAATGGTTGGCATGTCCTTCACTATTGGAAGGATACACATACAGATGGTTTTCGAATCAAGTTTTTTATGATCTTCTGTCATACGTGTCGATCTGCATGTATGCGGTCCAACCAATTTTCGTATCTCCCACATCTGTGAATTTTGTATGAATACAGCTCGTACCCGCCAATTGCAGCCTTCCGCTTCCTTCCAACACTCCCCAATATAAACCGTCGGTTTGGACACTACGACTTTGTAATCTGCTGATATATCCATGCTATACCGTTTAATAGCAGATACGCACTCTTCTTTACTTTCGAATCCCTGGCCTACGAATAACTCATGCTTGAAATTTACGGCCGGTAGGTGAGCGAGGATATATTCGGTACTCTGGAACTCAATTGCACGCTACTGCGTCGAGGTCTATGAGCGACATGTGTGGCCCAAGATTATTGTGTATCATAATACATCCCATTTGGTTCCCGACCGAAGAAGACGCACTACTGTTTCCATCGTCGTTCACGTCTTCATCATCAATATCATCAGGTATATCATCCATATCGGGATCGCTATTACTATCGACCTCTTCCTCACAATGATCACTACTGTCGTGTCCATCATCACCAACCACATCAATATCTGGTGTAATATTAAGATCGATATCGATCCCACGTATATTCGAATTGGCATCAACATATGATATTAGAGGCACCATGCACGGTTCTTCAGCTCTATGTTCTTCACCATATGCATTGCTGTCTTCATTTGCCTCGATACCAATACCCGTAAACTTAGCAAATAAGTGAATCGGTGCATTTCTGTTACTCCCATTCCCACAGTAAAGAGTGATCATTGTCTCAACGTCTTCGTCGTCTACAAGTTCCATTTCTGTGAATTTGATCGGATCTGCCGAAATTGGAAACTTGTAGAAAATTCTTGAGATCGTTCTCCACAGTTGTCTAACAATTTTTTGCGTTTATCCTTCGCGTCATATCATCCAACGAGACATTTCTCTTAAATCTCATTGCTATTTGTTGCCGACATTCAAATATGCATCCAACGGCCGTTGTCAAGATGATTCGTCGAAATAAACACATACAAAAAACCGATCATCCATCTTTAATATTCAATCTGTTAAAAATAAACAAAATTGCTATGCATATGGGTGGGAATTATGGTACAGAGGAGGAAGATTTGAGGATCGTGTGCGAGGGGTGGTGCGCCTCACACAAGCGTGACCACCCCTTTGTACCATTCTCGTCATTTTTAAAAAGGTATGGATCCATATGGGTGGGATCGCATGGTCGTATGATATGGATCCAAAGGAGGCTTTAAGCCCAATATTTGATTAGCAGCTTTGCTGCAACGTTCGGTAGTACCGTAATCGGGCTACCCTTGGTGTGTAGTGGAGGGGTGGGTCGAGCTAGAATTCCCCACAGGAGTCATAAGGTTGGAAAGGAAATAGTGTGTGCAGCGGATGGATTTTTGGGGTGGGTTTTGCATTATTTATTTATGAATGATACGATATGATATGATATGAGGTATTTGTGGGATAAGGCCCAAGACCACTGATTTTGATACGGCTTAGGCCAATGTGAATATTTGTATGTGATTTGATTGCCAAGGGTTATACACACTGAGTTTCGAAACTCACACCCTTAATTTTAATGTTTCAGGTAATCTTGAATAGACGGCTCGACGTGGGAGAGGACTCGGAGATGGCCACACTACAAGCTGTTCAAATGTTTTAATTTATTCAATGATCTTATTTTAAATACTTTATTTTTTTCATTGGATTGTAACAAGGCCTTGTAACTTCTAATTGAATTTATATTTTGGGTTATTATTATTGTTCCAACTATCCACTTAAGAAATTTCATAAAATTATTAAAGTGTTAATATGGTTTTCGAAATAAACTTTTGTTTTGAGCTTTTGGGCCTTAAATGGTTAAATAGTAAATCATTTTGAAGTGCACCTTTAATGTGACATTCCAGATTTGGGCCTAACTTCTAGGCTGGGTTTAGGGTGTTACAATAGTGGTATCAGAGCCTAGGTTGCAAAGCTCGGGTTGTGAAATGGGCCTTAGATTTTGGGTTTTTTTTAAAAAAAGTTTTGGCAGGATTCTTAAAGTGTGGTTCATCGAGCCCTCGACATTTAGCCAAGTAAGTTTTTCTGTTATTTTTTAAATTATTGAACTGTATAGATAATGGGCTACTTAAAAATAGGCTTTTAGAGACTAAAGCCCGTAGGAAACTTAAGTCTGTAGTGGATTCTCGACCGCAGAATAACTCTAAGAAATTGTTGTTACTTACATAAGACATGTGCCTTAAACAAGTGGAACTAAGTACTAATTTCATAAAATTCTTAATTCAAAAATACGTAACGATGAACGCGAGACGATGTGGAAAAGGTAGCGGCAGAGGTCGTGGAGCTGTCAGGCAGGATTGTCCGAGTTCGGCCATATGCCTGATGTAGAAGTAGGGGAGGCTCCGTCCTCACCCATAGCGAAAAAATGAGCAAATGAACGGGCTGTCGCTACAGAAGATGCCGTATCGCAGGCCATGTTGAGAATCTTAGAAAAGGGTCGTTGGGCCCAATAATAGTACGGGGACTCGTGGGTCAATCGTGGAGCGACTCCGAGCCAATGGGGTTGAGATTTTCAAAGGAGTAGCGGGGGTAGCTCTGAATGTGGCAGAGTATTGGTTGGAAGCTACTGAAAGAATAATGGATGACCTGGATTGCACGGCTGAACAAAAGCTAAAAAGAGCAATATCCCTACTTAGGGAAGAAGCCTATCATGGTGGTTGACCGTAAAGGAGGGCAACCAACCGGAGCAGATCACTTGGGAGTTCTTCAAATCGGCATTCTAATGGAAATACTTTGGAGCGAATTATGTGGTGCTCGAAGGAAGGAGTTTTTGAGTCTAACTTAGGGAGATAAGTCAGTAGCAGAGTACAAGGCTGAGTTTTTACGCCTCAGCCGATACGCCAAGGGGATAATAACAACCAAATATGAAAGGTGCGTACGATTCGAGAATGGATTAAAGGATAGCCTTAGGGTATTGATAGCTCCACAAAGGGAGCGAGATTTTGCGGTCTTGGTGGAGAAAGCAAAAATAGCAGAGGAGGTAAAGAGCACGGAGCGTCGCAATCGAGAGAAAGAGAAGGGCAAGAACAAGCAAAATATGGAACCTATGGGAGCCGAACAAAGGCCCATGAGGAGGGCCAGAGTGAATGGGCCGATTAGAGATATGACCCATGTTGCTGCTGCTAATAACGGAGTACCACATTGTGAATGTGGGAGAAGGCATCCGAGCGAATGTTGGAGGAGGACAGAGCATGTTTGGGTTGTGGATCGATGGAGCATAGGTTTAGACAGTGCCCGAGAAGGCTAGATCAGGAACGAACCAATGGCAGAGATAATTTTTAGCCTCATAGGGGTGGTCAGCAACCACCAAGGGGCCGTGGACAAGCCAGGGGTGATATTGGTAATGAACGCGGTCGTGGAGCACCAGGTAGAGGTGCGAGTTATCTTTGAGGCGAGGCACCGACTTTGGTCTATGCAGCACATCGCCAAGGGGACAAAGATGCTCCAGATGCGAATAATAGTGCTACCCTCTTGTAGTATCTTGAGTGTTTATTTTTAGAATTAGAGTGCATAAAGCGTAGTGGTGAGACTTGGGTAGTACAATTGATAGTTAGTTGAAAATTTTGAGGACGAAATTTCTTTAAGGAGGGTAGATCTGTAACATCCCGAATTTGGGCCTAGTAGATTTGGGCCTATTAGGTTGTAACGCCCTAAAAATCTTGAAACTTTTAATTTCTGTGCATGAGAGTTAATATGTATGTGTAGCACTTAGAATAATAATATTAAGGTATTATCGGGATTATTTTAAGCCTTAGAATTAGGGGAGACCATAGGAAAATTTATTTTTCTTACTTAGAGAACCCTAGTCTCAAGCATGAGACCTCATAAGCAGATTAAGAGAAGAGAGGACACAAATGGGCTTGTAGTCCAGTGGAAAAGTGGCATCATATAGGGGCTATGAGGTGGCATGTTAAGCAGTTAAGGAGGTCCAAGGTTCGAGGCCTAGGAAGGGAAAATTAAGGAGTTTTATTTTTGTGTCTGGACAGAAGGAGTTGGCGTTGGAGGGGACTTTAAAAGGGAGTGCTCAGGAGAGAAATTTAAGGTGCAGATAAGGGAGAAAAGATAGGGATTGAGAGGTGGATATAGTGGTGCTGAATTGGACTCTGAGGGAAGGGAAGTTAGGCTAGGGGCTATATATATGAGTGCCGAATTAAGTTCCTATGTTAATGATGAATTTTTGCTTCCCTACTAGCCGAATTTTATCACTTGTGAGAGGCAAACGTTTTTTTCTAAGTTTGTCAAAGTCAAATCTTTCATATCCTCCCTTTTAAAATTCCCTTTTTGGTTCACCACTCGTTCTAGCCAAATTACTTTTATTTCTTTTCCCCTTAGTGTTGCCGAATTGCCTCTGTCACCTTGCTAGTCTCAAAAGTCGGACTTAAGTCGTAGGATCAAAGGAAGATTTCAGTAAGAGCTTAGTTGAATTTTTAATGTGTTTTATTAAAAGCTGAAGGGCTATCTAACCCCTCTTTTCCGTTACCATGTACTAACAAGGGTGAGGCTCAGCGATCACAAGCGCGGTAGGAAAGGATTGTGATAAGGCAGTAAGTATTCTCGATTCAGTTAGAGTTTTAATAAGTGACCGAATCTATTGTGGCTCATAGGGGTGACTTATGATCAATATGGGTCACTTGGTTTTGATGATATAGGTGTTTGGGTGCAGATCTAAAGGATAATCGCCAATAGTAGCAAAAGAAGGGCTACTAGAACCTAAGGCACACGGTAAGGGTACGGTGAGGTTTCGATTTTTGATAAGTATGTGTTAAAGCTTTGGTTAATCCCTAGTAATGTCGATTGTAGATTCGTGATTAAGGGGTTTGCAGCGCGCGTGGTTACCAGGTGTGTACAAATACTACACACACGAAATCGGCAATGCCGAAAAGCTAAAAAGCTGAAAACGGCTAAATGGGCCCGGTGGGCCCTGAGGCTAAGTTTGATGAAATGGTTTGGTTTGTTATACGAATTAAGTTAGTCACTCATGGTACACGATTTGAATTTGTTTTAGGCCTAATAGGTCATATGATGAGATTTGGGCCTAATGGGCCGTAAGGGAGTGATTTGGGCTTAATGGGCTTATGGGGACGTAGACATGTATGTTAGGGTTTATGGACCTTAGTTCTAGTTTGAACAACTCGTAAATTCCATAAGACTTAATTTAATTAAACATGTTTGTGAACAAGTCGCAGGGTTGGAATGTGGCCACGGGCGTACGCATGTCTAGGATTAGATCTAGGGAGAGCTTGGTACTTAAGCGTACTAGTGGCCGACCACCTCTTTTCTCGAATCCTACGGTGTGCAAGTGTCATTCACTTTAGCCGCGAGGACTTGTTGATGGGCCAAAGTTCATAGCTAAAACCCGAAATGGACCAAAATACCCCCGATTTGTGAAATTACTAAAATACCCCCGATTTGCAAAATTATCGGAATACCTCTAGCTTATGAAATTATCGAAATACCCCCAGTTTATGAAATTACTGAAATACCTCTGGTTTACGAAATTATCGAAATACCCTCAATTTGTAAAATTACCAAAATACCCCTAATTTATGAAAGTACCAAAATACCTTTATTTTGTAAAATTACCAAGAAAACCCTATTTTGGAAAATTACCAAAAATACCCATGTAGGGTAGAATTACGAAAATACCCCTAGGTAGTAAAATGACGAAAATACCCCTATGTGACGAATATAAGTTTATGGATGTTACTTGTGTGTTTGATGCATTCATATGATATTCTGCTTAGGATGCATATGGATGGGAATTATGGTACGGAGGAAGATTTGAGGAATGCATGGCTGTATGGTATAGATCCAAGATCGCATGGCCGTATGGTATGGATCCAAAGGAGGCTTTAAGCCCAATATTTGATTAGCAGCTTTACTGCAACGTTCGGTAGTGCCGTAATCGGGCTACCCTTGGTGTGTAGCGGAGGGGTGGGTCGAGCTAGAATTTCCTACAGGAGTCATAAGGTTGGAAGGGAAATGGTGTGTGTAGCGGATGGATTTTTGGGGTGGGTTTTTCATTATTTGTTTATGAATGATACGATATGATATGATATGAGGTCTTTGTGGGATAAGGCCCATGACCACTGATTTTGATAGGGCTTAGGCCCAATGTGAATATTTGTATGTGATTTGATTGCCAAGGGTTGTACACACTGAGTTTCAAAACTTACACCCTTAATTTTAATGTTTCTGTAATCCTAAATAGGCGGCTCGACGTGGGAGAGGACTCGGAGATGGCCACACTACAAGTCGCTCAAATGTTTTAATTTATTCAAATGATCTTATTTTAAATACTTTGTTTTTTCATTGGATTGTAACAAGGCCTTGTAACTCCTAATTGAATTTATATTTTGGGTTTTTATTATTGTTCCAACTACCCACTTAAGAAATTTCATAAAATTATTAAAGTGTTAATATGGTTTTCGAAATAAACTTTTGGTTTGGGCTTCTGGGCCTTAAATGGTTAAATAGTAAATCATTTTGAATTGTGCCTTTAATGTGACATTCCAGATTCGGGCCTAACTTCTAGGCCAGGTTTGGGGTGTTACACACGGCCTAACACACAGGCATATGAACAGACAGATTGAGACACACGACTTACACATGGGTGTGTGGTTAGGCCGTGCATCCCCTGCAACTTGAAATTTTAGAAACAGAATGCCTAGGTATTGCCACACGGGCAGAGACACGGGCATATGCTCTCAGCCGTGTGACGTACACGGCCTAGCACACAGGCGTGTGGCTTGGCCATGTGAGGTAAGTCAAAAAGTTACACGGGGTAGGACATGGCCTGAAGCACGGGCATGTTTAGGGTCACATGGGCGTGTCTCTAAATCACACGGGCGTGTGAATCTTATACATAGGAATTTTTTTTTGAAATTTCGCGAAAAATTCTCTAAGTTCCTTATTAAGTCCTGATTTGTTCTAAATACTTATATTGGGCCTCAAGAGCCTATAAAAGGGACAATATGATTAATTTATGATGTGTTTGCTATTTTGCTTGTTTATTGTTCATAACTGATCTAAATAGTCCGATAATGCACTGTAACCCTATTCCGACAACGGATAAAGGTTAGGGGGTGTTACAGAGATTGAGATGATTGAGTTTCTTTTTTTAAAGATAAATGTTATAAAATATTGTTAATTTTTTCTACCATGGTTTACTTGTCGCAATGTTTGAAATTTTTAATTAATTATAAAAGTAATCCACTTTTTTAATTATGTACGTAGATGACCTGAAATGAATAGTGAAAATGGGTTGGGCCAAAGATATTGGCGTCACCCACTTACTATGTCAGCCAATCATTGGTTGATAGAATTAAAAAAAATCAATTTTTGGGTGCTGCCAATCTATTTGGCATGACTAATGGTAAAAAGATGGATGAGCCAAATAGATTGACGTCACCACTTTTATTGTGTCAAACTTTTTGTAAGTGATTTTTTTTTAAACTCAAATTACTTTTTTATTTGGTGGTGCCATATAGAATGGCATGAACACCATGCTGCCAACATTTTTTTTTTCAATTTTTTGAGTTTTTTAAAATTATTTTTAATAGAAAAAATGATTTTTTTTTAATTTTGATGGTTTGATTTGGGATTTGAGTGGACCTTCAAACATCCCGTTGATCTAGAGAATCTTAAATAATCCACTCGTTGGTTGCGTAATCAATTTGAACCCATTTTGTCTTACTACATCCAACAAAAAGACTTACATAACTAATTTGAACCCATTACCAAATAAATCACAGGCAACCAAGACCCTTATTTTTACTTGAAATTGTCACCGCAAATAAAATTAAAAAATTCAAATCTACACTCCAAAAAGGACCATTAATTTGCCGATGTCAAAGCTTCATCGAATTATTGTTAAATAAAACATACATTTAAATTATAAAATTTTCTAAATAAACATAAACACAAAAACATAAAAATTAGTCATGATCTCCCTCCCCTTCATCGTCTAACATAATAAAATTTTAAAAAATTTCTTCACCTCAAACTAAATTGCAATTAAAGTTATATATAGCCATTTGATGACGCTAAAGAAAATGACATCACAAAAAAAATAAAATCATTTTTATTAAAAAAATTAAAAAACTCAAAAAAGTAAAAGAAAAAGTAATGCTGGCAACGTGATAGTCTCGTTATTCTCTATGACACCAAGAAATAAAAAAAAAATTGAGTTTAAAAAATAAATAAAAATATTTTAAAAATTTGATACAATATTGGTGATGCTAAATAAATTGGTCATGCTAAATACATTCTTAAAATTTATTTTTTTCTCACAAAATAAACGAAAATATTGGTATTGAATGTGATATTTCTACAAGTGACGTCAAATAAATTCGTAGCACCTAAAAAATTAATTTTTTAAATTTTAACTGCCAATGAGAGATTAAGGTGTGAGTGAAGCCATTCTCTTTGACTCCACCCATTTTTATTATTTATTTCAGTCATTTTCGTAGATAATAAAAAAAAAACATTTTTATATTAATAAAAAATCTCTGATTATTTTTTATAAAATAGAAAAGACAAATCACTCATTTATTTTCCCTTTTTGTCTATACTAATAAATTCTCATTGAAAATAACCATTTTAAAAAATATCTTTTAATTTTAATTAATCTATTTTTCGGTGGCAGGTGGAGAAGGATATTGGCAGAATTGACACATGTTCCATATGTGGGGATAACAAATACTGGGACCAACTGTGTGTCCCCTTTCAGTGACGCATCTCTCTTTCTCTCTCTCTTTGTGGCTTATATTTTTTTGAAACATAAAAAATAAAAATATTTATATTTTAATATTTACATAAATATGATCATAATATATAAAAATATAAAATATTATACAAATTTCTTAATTACGTATCAAATAATTACCTTTCAAAAAATAAATTAAAATTCATTGTCTCAATTCAATGTAATAAAAAGTCAAAACACGTTATGCACAAGTTTAATTAAAATAATTCCTGTTTAAAAAGTAAGCTAATCATATTAGTTCAAATTCAATGAATCGGACTTCTTTAGATTCATTTCATTTGTTTTTTCTCTTCTTTTACTCTTTTTTGAAAAGAATGATAATTGTTTTATTTTATTTATATAAGGTTTAAAAATATTCATAATCTTTATCCATTTTTAATTAAAAAATAAGTTTAAATTTATATTTTTATATTGATAATAATTTTAATACCAATTGAATTAATATATAATTAATAAAATAATAAATATTTATTGCTCAGATGATGCCCCAGAAATTTAATATGATTTTATTCAATTAAGTAAATCTCAGTTTGATCTATTGGGGCATTATGCTTGATTATTCGAGACAAAAATATTAAAAATAAATGGATTATTTATTAATTGTTATATACTTTTATAAATTAAATTAAATAAAAGGTTTTAGTGTTTAATAATAATTTTGGGTCAACCTATCTAAATTTGAAATATTTTCTCTCAAATTCCATTTTGGGTTGAGTCATGAAACTATTATATGGGATACTTTTGGATATTTTTTTTTTTTTTTAAATCTTAATATATTATAATAGTTTTTTAATATGTTAATTTTTTAAATCAATTAAGTCTCTTTATTAAATTGTACCTAATTAAGTTTTTATTGTTAAATAAAATAATCAATTAAACCCTTACCTTAACAATTTTCATTATTGACCATATTGACTATTAAAATAAATTGATGGTCTAATTAGATGGTGACACAAGATTCATAAAATGATTAAAAAATATAAAAATAAAAAATATTAAAATTGATATAAACTTACTAAAATTATAAAAAACTTATAAATATTATAAAATATAAAAATTATAAAATTAAAAAAAAAATTATTAGAAATCTTGAAAGTAATAAAATGTAAAAATTGTAAAAAAAATTAAAATTATTAAAATTATATAAACTTATAAAAAATCATAAAAAGTTGAACTGAACCAATTAGCCCAAAATTGACAAGGGTACCGGTCTGGGGAAAGTCATTAGATCAGTTGACTTGAAAACTGGGCAGTTAAACTAAATTTTCATTTTTTAATATTTTTATCAAACCAAGATTTCATTATTTAACTATTAGCATATGTCAAAATGAAATATATTAACCTAGGTTTTCAAAAATTGGACTAATAATCAAATCGATTAGGTTGTTGGTTCGCCAATTCGATTGATCCGTCTAGATAAGTTAAATAAAACATTAAAACATGAAAAATATTGAAAAAAAAATTGGTTCAACCATCCAGGTTTCAGGTCAATCAGTCTAATGACTTTCTTTGGACAGATACCCTTGTCGATTTTGGTCTAATCGGTCCAACTTACTAATCCAGTCTAATTCAAGATTTTATGATTTTTTATAATTTTATATCATTTTTCATTTTTTAATATGTAATAATTTTAATATTTTTTATAATTTTTCAAATTTTTTCTTTCAATTTTTAAATAAAATTTAAGATTTTTAAATATTTTGATGAGAAACATATTAGATTAAACTAACACTATGTTTGGTTGGGTGTAATGGCTATGCCATTACACCCCTATTCCATGGGCCCACCTTAATCCCCCGTTTGGTTTAATGGAATGCCTATTACGGGCTTATTCCATTGCGTGTGTATCCCAAAAATTACCGATTTTTGGGGATTTCTATTCCCTTCCTAGACCATCTTTTGGCTATTCCTTTCCAAATTTTACCCTCCCAATCCGAGCTCCAAAAGCAAGAGCAAACAGAAGCTGCCAGAAAGCCACCTCACAAGGCTCCACCTGCTCCACCCTCTCCGATTTACTGTTTTAGGCAAGTGTTTTCGATGGCTGATTTCTCTTTTCTTAACTCTTTTATTTTAATTTTTAGTGCTGCTGGATTCATTTTCCTTTTCTTTGATGATTAATAAACAAATTTTATCAAATTGATTGATTACAAGACCTTGTTTATTTACTTTGTTTTCCCCCTAATTTGGTAGGATCCAAGTAAATCAAACACTCTTTGCTGTACAGAATTTCAGTCACCTCTATTTAAGGTAAAATTTTGATTGTCGATGAACCCTATTTTAGCTTTTATGATTGAAGACTGTGGGATGATGTTTGATTTTTGGTTGATCATATAAGCTTAAAGATCACTGTATTCAACGGTATACTGCTTTGTCCTTATTGTTGTAGTTCGAGCAGTATGTCTTCTTGGTCCCTTGCTTATAGCCATGGATGACCCCATGAAATTCACATGTTTTTACTGAAGCCATTTCTTGAGAGGTTTAGGAGCATTCGATAAAGTTCTTTATGGTTTTTTAATGAATTTGTATGTAAATTTCTTCCATGTGCGACAGCAACTGTTCATATTTTTGTTTTGAAATCTATTCAACACGATGGAAGTTTTATTAGTGTTTTGGTGTATTTGATTTTATCTATTCAAATGTGATGGCTTTGTGTTGATGTTCCAATACTGTGAAAATCGTAGTATGAAATTACAAATGTTGGCAATTGGTGAAAACATTTTAGTTGTAAACTCGGTTATTCGTGGGTGTATTGTTTAACAAGAAAGTTTCATGCTAAGAGCAGAGAATTCCCAATTTTCTATTAGTAATTTATAAAGTTTTAAAACTCAGCTTCATTTGAGTGTCCGATATGGGTATGTTTAATTTTTAAAGAGTTTTTCATGTATTTGGAGGATCCTAGGAAGGTCATGTACTTGTATACTTGTCCCAATATGCATAAAAAAAAACCATATATTTCAAGAAAAAAATGAAGAGTCGAAGTAACATTGCTTTTATTTGTTATATTTTCATAGATATTTCGAACGTCACATTTACTAGTTTCGGTGTTCTACAATGACAAAGAATGTTAGAGAGACCGTAAAACCTTGCTGTCTTGTGTTAAACGGAGGAAGGAGATAGATCACTGATTGTGGATAGCTCTAGGCTTTGTAGTTAGCTATCAAGCAAGATTTAAAGAGCTCAATATCTTGTAGAAAATGAGTTGGCATGTTGTGCTCGAACTATGGGAATGATTTCTTTGCTTCAAGTAGTAATGCAGAAAGCACATCCTTGCATCTCTGTTAGCCCTTTGTTAGCCCTATTTGCATATCTGAAAATAAAAGATCTTTTAACAAGCTTTTTTCTTTCAGTAATGTTTCTACTTTAACGGGGGTAAATGAAATTGCATTTCAACAAGAGTTATATTCTGTGCTTGGAGTCTTCTTTCTTTCAGTAATGTGATAAAGCTATGGAAATTATTCTTCCTCCTGCTTGAAATTCTGGTCTGCAGTCTGCTTGTGGTTTTATTATGCTCGCTCTTTAATGTTTATTCTTCGTGCAAAAATTTGTAAACCTACTTAATTTACTGTGTATGAATTACTTATTTTACTAGGATTATATGACAACTTATGCTTCAAGTCATTTGATCTAATTCATAAGCTAGTGAAGTTACTTCAAAATTCGGATGCTTTAGGTTGATGGTGTTCTTCTAATCATCGATTATGATTTTTTTTCATCCAAATGTCGCTTTTTATCACAAATGAGGCTATGGCATTTGCATTAGCTAAAAGTGTCTTGATGTTAAATTCTAATGGACTCTTCATTTTTTGTTGAAGTATACAGATGGATATACGGATATACGGATATAACTGTAAAAATTTAGAAAAATCTAACCATATCGCCAAGTAACATAAATTGAGTTAACTTAGATAATTGGACATGTAGCAATAATTATGTATTCTTTTTCATTCAAATGCAGTGTTTTTAATCTTAGATGGGACGATAGCATTTGCATTAGTTAAAAGGTGTTGATGCTAAATTCTAATAGACTATTGCTTTTTTGTTTGAATTGCTGCAATTAAAGGCCAAGTTATTACAGATACCAGAATGTGCGCATAAGTGTGTGTGCTGGGTGGATGATTATGGGTGCGTGAATTCATAGAAATGTTAAATGTATGGTTTGTTATTTTCCAGATACAGTTTGCAGTAGCTACTAAAAGTTGTTCACAAAAAAAGGAAGTTATATGCCAAAGTTGCAATGTTAAGTGTTGTGTTTAATCTTTGCTTATTTTCTGTATATTAATTGGTTTATACAATCTTGTTTTTGGATCTAGTTTTTATATTGCACAAGTTCTATTTGTTTGATTTCGAAATTGAGTATGTTTTCTATTTTGTGGCCTTCAGTGAGTTGCAGTGAAATGATGGGGTTTTATTTGATGAAGAGGTGGCTTTGGGATTGACTGAAGTGCTATGTATATTTTCCTTTTCTTGATTTTGTTTGAGCTGTAAATTTCAGTTGTTTGTTGATCGATTTCTATTAAGCTGGTTTTTGTTGTAGATGGTTGGTTTTTGGGAGTTCATGTGATGGTAGAGAAATTTGGTAGTGTAATGCTTAGAAATGAATGTATGGTGTTTGAATTGTATTTAAAATTAAAATTAAAATTATATTTATTAGAAGTTGTAAAGCAGTTATTAGAAGATTTAAATTGTTAGTTTGTTATAACTATTTCTGTTAAACAGTTTACATATCTAGCTAATCTAGTTGTGTATAAATACATCACAATGTTGTTCATTAAGATCTAGTTTACATGTCTCCATAAGTAGATGCCCCTAGATTTATATGCTTATGCATATACATGTCTAACTATTGGTGCTTACTCTTGCCTAATGATCAATATAATTTTTCTTTCCTTCACTTCAATATTTATGCTATGATGAATGTTTTGGAATTTTGAGATGGAAAGATGTTGCAATCGTATGTAGCAATGAGCAAATGGTTATAAAGGACTAGAATCATGAAAAATTAATTGGCTTTCTGCTCTTGTCAGAATCTTAAGGAGTTGCTTACTTAATAAGGTCCAAGCAGTTTTGTCAAGGTGCATACTAAGATGCACTACCAGACAACACAAGCACCTTTGATATTTTCTAGCTAGGTGCATTTGATCAATTACCTTTCGTTTTGAGGTGTTACATGCAAAAAAAGATTGCTTTAAAGTTCTCTTGCATTTTGTCTTATTTTCACCTTTAATATTAAAAAAAAAAGAACAATATCAAAGTCTTTATTTCTCAATATTTGAGTGTTCATCAACAAACTTAAGACCATAGACAAACTCTGCAAATTAGCAAAAATAAAAAATAGGAAAATTTGCTTGTTTTGTGGAGAAAAGTGGATCACTCTTTATATCTTAAGCTCATTTTGTAGATATACAGACACACATTTTGCACCTTATTTTACCCATGCAAATACTTTCCTTGTGACCTCAAGCAGTATAAGGGTTCTAGTTTGCTTTATAGCATTTTAATGTTCCAAGACATGCTATGTCATCCACTTACCTTAGTTTGCTTTTTCCTATTCTAGGAACTATATGAGATATTCAGTATGCAGTTTGCTAGTAAATTGAAGGTTATTGTCAAGCTTTATCTTTTTTGTAATAAATCTTGTGTTACTTCTATTTATACATGTATATGAATGTATTTTTGCAAATTGAAACTTGCAGCAAAGAATTTTGGAGTTACAGAGTTAAGCAACTTGTATTCACTGAAACACTGTAAGTTATATGGCAATTAAATTCTTTGATTTTGTTTTACTGTTATTGCAATTAGTATTGAAGAAATGTGACCCTTTTACTATGATTTAAAGATATGTAACACTTTAATATATTGCAGTTATGGCTCGTCTGCCTTTGATTGCACAAAGTGAGAGGCGTAAAAGAATTGGTCTTGTTATTACAATATGGTTTCAAATGTGTACTATTGCGAGTTGGTTCTTAGCTGCATTGGGTGTCATCCATAGTCTACATACTTATAGACCAAGGATTAGATCCTATATTTTAGATTTTTATGCACAACGAGATTATGTGAAAAGACTTGTATATGCTAGTGACGAGACTTGTATTGAACAAGTTAGGATGAATAGAATTACCTTTTTTAAACTATGTGAGATGTTACAAACTTTAGGGAGATTGAAGTCATCTAGAAACATACTTGTTGATGAGCAAGTGGCAATATTTTTACATATCATTTCTCATCACCTTAAAA
Organism: Gossypium rotundifolium; assembly: GCA_025506655.1. Taxonomy (NCBI): domain Eukaryota; kingdom Viridiplantae; phylum Streptophyta; class Magnoliopsida; order Malvales; family Malvaceae; genus Gossypium; species Gossypium rotundifolium. The sequence continues at coordinate 89,862,582 of CP106726.1, forward strand.
ATAGAGTTATCAAGCATCACTTTAATAGGTGCTGGGAAACAGTTAGCAGATTATTTCGCAATGTTTTAAATGCTGTCATACGCTTACAAGATGTGTTATTTAAAAAGGCATAGCAAGTTCCAGCTAATTCTATAAACCTAAGGTGGAAATGGTTCAAGGTATTGGAGTGAATACTATATATAGCTCATACATAATTTAATCCTTTTAGATTTAAATATAGTATCTTAACTCGAGGTTTTATACATGTGATATAGAATTGCTTAGGTGCTTTAGATGGAACCCACATCAAGATTAGGGTTCCAAAAGTTGATAAATCTAGATATCGAACGCGAAAAGGTGACATAGCAACAAATATGTTAGGTGTTTGTACACTTGATATGCATTTTGTTTATGTTCTTCCTGGTTGGGAAGGTTCTATTGCTGATGGACGAGTTCTTCGAGATGCTATTAGTAAGAGACATGGACTAAAAGTTCCGCATGGTAAAGTGCAAAATTATAGGAATTTGAATTAATACTTTTTTTAAGATCGTTTCTTTTATAGGGATTAATTAACTTGGATACACAAAAGTACATTTAGAGGAAGAATATTTTCAATATGAAACATGTTACCAACCAAGTACTCAGGAAGAATTTTTCAATATGAAACATGCTTGTAGCGTAATGTTATTGAAAGATGTTTTGGGTTATTAAAACTTAGATGGGGAATACTTAGAGTCCATCATTCTATCCTGTGAGGGTGCACAATAGAATCATTATTGCATGTTGTTTGCTCCATAATTTTATTAGAACCTATATGAGTATTGATCCTATTGAAGCGGAGTTGGAAGAAAGATTACCTAGTAATGTGATAGATGATGATGAAGCGAATATCGTAAATATTCATCCATCGGATGCATGGGCTACTTGGAGGATGGAACTAGCCAACCAAATGTTCAATGAATGGCAAGCATCTAGAAATTAGTTAGGTTTAGGGTAAAAATAGTAAATGTTATGTTGTTTAAGTTATTTCATGTATATAGTTTATGAAACTTTGGTGGTGTTTTAATTATTTTTTTGTATCGTACTAGACTTGTTGAATGATAATTTATTTTCCTTTGATTCATCATGTGTTATAATTGTAATGACCCAAATTTTACGGTCATCGAAAAAGTGTATTTTAGTCTCCGTTCTTTGAAAAATAGATATGTAAATATCTATTAAAAAGTATATATTATATTAAGTATTATTTAATTAATTATGTTAAGGTTTTAAATTAATTATATTAAGTATTATTAAATAAATAAAATAAAGAAAAGTGTATGGTAAAAATAAAATACATGTGTAATAAATATTGTACATGCATTTGTAATACATGTATGCATTTACTTATTATTTAAGTAAATATATGTATTTATTATTATTAAATTGATATTATGTGATGAATAAATTAAATTAAGACAAATGTATGGTGCATATGGTGATATGTGTGATACTAATATACATACATTTGTAAAATACATGTATATTTACTTATTATATAAGTATATTATTAAATTATATATTATTATTAAGTAAAAGATATTAAGTAAAAGTATATATTATATTTTGGTATCTTTTTGTGTTTGTAATATTTAGATGGTATAATGACATGATAGAATGTCATTACAATGTTGTAACTTTTAATATTGTAAAATTTTAAAACATATGGATTATGACATATAAACTAATGAAATCATATAACTTTTGTTAATATATAAATATTATACTTGGATGTGAAATATAATTCTCAAGTTAATTAATTATTTCTAATATTTTTTTTTAGAGTAATTAAATTATTTGTTTCAATAATGATATTTTAGCACATATATGTATTGCGTTTAAAAAAATTAAATAGATTATATATATTTTTATAGTATTATATATTTTGATTTTTAATTCATATAATAATAATTATATTAAATATGTTATTAAATTATATTTTTATTAAATTATATTTAATAATAATTATGTTAAAATATGATTAAATTATTTATTATTTTTATTAAATTATTTTCAATAATAACCTTATTAAAATTTAATAATAATAACAATAATCATCTACCTAAAAAAAATTCTGCTAAGGTATTCTGGTCATTTTAGTTCTTTTCCTTATGCTATTACAACATCATTCCATTCAACCAAACACAAGAATTCTATTACAGTTCTATTCCATTCCATTCAACCAAACAGTTGAATTACTTATTACAGCTTTATTCCATTATACCTCTATTCCATTACACCTCTATTCAATTACAGCTCTATTCCATTACAGCGAACCAAACGTGGTGTAAGACATTTCATATGTCACCATTTGATTGGTTCGTCAATTTATTTTAGCGGTCAATATGGTCAATGGGGGAAGTCATTAATGGAGAGGTTTAATTGATTATTTTAGTGAACTATAGGAGCTTAGTTGGATACAAATTTAATACATGGGCTTAAATTTTTTTTTTTTTAATTTTAAGGGCTTTTTGACATATAAGCCTAATTTTTGTTGACATAATGATAAATTTAGCTTTAACATATATATATATATATATATATATATATATATATAGTCATTTTAATTTTATTTCTTTTTGAATTAAATTTAACCATTAACTTTTAAAAAAATTTAAATTATTTTTTAAAAGCCTATTATATATATAAATGCTTATTATTGTATCGATTTTAAAATATATAAATTTATATTTTATAAATAATAAAAATTAATAAATACTAAAGTTTGTTTAAAAGTTAAAATTATAATTTATTTTATTTTTATAAAATAAAATTTATGAAAGTAAAGAAGTAAATATAAAATTCTTAATTATAAATTAAAACATTTGATAATAAGAGTTATTTCCAATGATAATGTTATTCGTCCTAATTAGCTCCATTAACAATAATTACAAATAAATGTTTCAAAATAAAATCATATTAAAAAGTGGTGAATCATTTCGTCCAATAAATCCGGAAGATCAAAACCTTAAACATTTGAAGATAACTTAATCTAAGCGGTAGCATACAAATTGTAGACGAAAGCCGAGAGCCACAAATAGGAAATATTTTGCTGACCCGAAAGGCAAAAGAACGGAAGTATTAGAATAACTAGCAAGTTGGTGTAAGATTGAAAACAACAAATCCTTGTCCGTTTTCGTGAATTTGTAGTCTTGCAAATCAATGCACGGAACTTGTCATATCTCTGTCTCAAATCCGTTCATACGTTTCTTTTCTTGTCTTTACACATTTTAAGGAGACCTGTTCTTATTTTGATTCTTGCGATTTGAAACCTTGCTCACATGATTTTGCCTGGTAGTTTCTCTAAAAGCCACCTTTCCTGCATCTAATTATTGTCCATAAATATACGATGTATATACATGCTGTCGTCTTTGTGGGGTTTGACGTTTGCAATGATGTCTGTCTGTTAGGCGACTTGGTTTAATGATTGCGATTTTAAAACCGGAACCCGAAACTCTTCTTCCATATCTTCAATTTGTTTTTGCAGAAATAATTTTTCCAGGGTAAGTTCTTTTTGGATAGATGGCTCGGGTTTGATTTGTGCTTTTTTTTTTCTTTATTCTTCTCCACCCATTTGAGCATGAACTATATGCTTTTTGTCCCCAATGAATATATTCGGAGAGAAAACACATTGATGATATTGGTTGAAGTGTTGTTATCTTGCAATATTATGTTTGTTTTTACGCCTTTTTCTTGCCTAAATTCGGAGTTTGTCATGCCATTGGAACTTTTGTCTCTGCCTATGCATCATAGGCATGTAGACATGTCAGCCATCGTGAATTTTCTTGTGATTTTAGATTCAAGTTGGTGTTGAATCGGATACTTGAAGCTTTTTTTTAATTGTGTATTCTGCACCCCTTTTATTCTTAAACAAGATTGATAGAGAGCACATGGTTTTTAACATACTGCAATTTTTGGTTTTTACTCTGTCGTTTTCATATATATATATATATATTATATTCTTTTCTTATCTTTGTTTTGATTGATTGCTTTTCATTGATGAAATTTAAGGGCTTGGATAGCTGGATATCAAAGAGTAAGAAAAAGAGTTTATTGAGCTGAATATAGATATATAGTCATTCACTTCAGCTCAAAGAACCAAGTATGGCTGCAGAGTATAGAGAGCCCCTGTTAAAGAAGAAGTACTATAAGAACTGCCCTGGATGTAAGGTTGATGAAATGAAGGAATTGGAGCAAGGTCTCCCAATTCGGCCACTGCTTTCCATATGGATGATTGTCTTATGCACTGGTAAGGACAACCTATGTTGTTCGGGACTCGGATTTGAAAGTCGGATAAGGGTGTGTCTGACATTGATATGATCAGTTTTTCTTTAAAAGTTTGTATGAAAGATTTTTGGAAGTCATATCTTCATCTTCATATGTCGGACACGGCAACATAAGTTTCAAGGGGATTTTATGTAGAACGCCTATTTCATTGATTTCCTTTTATCTTTATTGGTCCTAATTTCCTACTGTCAAACGTTTCCAGCTCTGCCGATATCATCTCTCTTTCCTTTCCTATACTTCATGGTGAGTTTGGAGAATTTCTTCTTTATGACCTTTTTATCTTTTTGCAAGTTTATGTAAGCAAAAAGTTAATGATTGTGCACTAAGTTAAACCCAGTTCAAGAGGAAGTGTCCTATACAGTTATGTATCCGAATGGGTATGGTTAGATTTTTTTTAAGTTTCTCAGTGTATTTGGAGGATTCATAGAAGTCATATCCCTGTTCCCATGTATGAATCAAGAGTGTCGGACACATATACTTCAAGAAAAATGAAAGCAGGTTTACTTAACTTAATCTGTTGCTTACTGTAGTAGTTTTCCTTTCATTCTTCTGTTTTCAGATAAGGGACTTTCATATTGCGGAAAGAGAGGAAGATATTGGCTCCTATGCTGGTTATGTGGGTGAGCTTATGTTCACTGCTTTCTGTTCATTGTTACATTCGTTTTTTTCTTTTGTTTTCAATCAAACATATGATCCTAACACAATGCTCAATATCTTTGAAGGATCTGCATTTATGCTTGGAAGAACTTTAACATCCGTATCATGGGGAATATTTGCCGATCGTTATGGTCGAAAGCCTGTAATAATTATGGGAACTACTTCAGTGTTAGTGAAACTTCTATCATAGTTCATATTTCTAGTTGACGTTTCTAAAGTGATGGTGGAAAGTTTCTTAATTTTCATTGCAAATGCGTCTCAGGGTTATTTTCAACACCCTTTTTGGCCTTAGTGTAAATTTTTGGATGGCTATAATTACAAGATTTCTTCTTGGAAGTTTGAATGGCTTACTTGGACCAATAAAGGTTCGTTCGCATTCAGCACGAAATGGTTCAAACCCAAATTTCATTGCCATTTGTTTCTGGATAACTATTTGACTACTTCTCTCCCAACCTCCAGGCATATGCAGTCGAAATTTTTCGAGACGAATACCAAGCATTAGGCCTATCAACCGTAAGCCTTTATTGACTTTTTACATGCTTTGGTAGCATGAACTTTTGCTTCTGCATCAATTTAAGAAGTATTACTCGGTCTCAGGTTAGCACAGCTTGGGGCATAGGATTGATCATTGGCCCTGCTCTGGGAGGTTTTCTAGCTCAGGTACTTCCATTTAAGGCTTGAAATACAGTGTAGACCATTTATTAAATTCTATAAATGATCTTTTATAATCTATATTACTCGAACTTGAGTGTTACTATTGGATATGGAAATGTGGCCGCCACGGTTAGGTTCAACTTTTTCAATGATTTTCATAATCATATATATCCCCATACTTATATCTGGATTTACGTTGGATACAGATGTGAGTTGGAGCAACAAATTCTATAATTACGTCATCATGGTATTAGTCCATAGCATCTTTAACTTCAACTCACAGTTCAGAAACCAAGATTATAATCATATTAAAACTGAGAAAAAATTAGTTTTATGCTTAATCTAAAATTTTTGAAACTTTTTATGGAAAATTGTGTCTATACAGCTAGTTTTTCACCTGATTTTGATTTATGTTTCCCTGCACTTCAAACTATTCATTTTTATAAATTTTATGATTCAGCCAGCTGAGAAGTATCCAAATCTCTTTCCCAAAGATTCATTGTTTGGAAGGTAAGTGAATGAACATATTCTACTTTTATCTCCTACACTGTTAGATTTTAAAGGTTTTACGGAAAATATTTTTTATATTTTTTTGTGTTTGTTTCACATTAATATAATTTGATTAATGGAAAATGATTTAGAGGTGAAGGTAAAATAAGTCTTTTTTTCTGTAAAATAACTTAAATCAAGCTTAATATTATTATATTGATAATAAATTTTATTTTTATTTTTAAAATATTTAAAATATTATATTTTTCAATATTATTAAACATACATATTTAATTATTTATATTTAGTCTTATAATAAATTATTAATATAATAAATATAAATTATTTTTAATAAATTATTTAATATTAATATTTTAATAATAAATATTTATTACAATTATAAATATATTAATACTAAATGTTTTGTAGTATAAATGTTAAAATATGTTATAAGTCTATGTATACTTTGTAGATTTGTAATTTAGTCTTTGTACTTTTATTTTCAAGAATTTAGTCTCTTTATTTTTCAAATTTGAAAATCAAGTCTAATTATTGACATCATTAATTTTTTTTTGTCAATTTTGTTGATGTCATATTTTTAAATAAAAAATACTCATATGATGATATTCATTGTTGCAGATTTCCATATTTCTTGCCATGCTTGGCCATATCAATTTTTGCCTTGGCAGTAACCATTGCTACTTGCTGGCTTCCGGTACGTATTCATTCGGTTTAGTCCCTAATTTCCATCCAACCTGTGCCCCAAAACATTTCCGGATATGAGAATGAGGATGTAATCCTCTAAGCAACCTCCAAATATTGAGGGGGAAAAATGAACATACAACCATGATCAGTTATTTGGATCTTTATTTGTAAGAAAAATATTTGCTTGTTCTTGTAAAGGCTTGATGTGGTTGGCAGTTTACTCCATTGCAGATTCTAAAAAAAAATCTCCTTTTATTGCAGGAAACACTTCATAAACACAATGAAAATGATCAATCATCTGATGATTCATACGATGCTTTGGAAGCTGCATCTAATGAATCTAACACAAAAGATATAACAGAAAAGGATGAAAGAAGAGAATCCACTTCTAAGCAAAGCCTCCTAAAGAATTGGCCTTTAATGTCATCTATCATTGTCTATTGTGTTTTCTCCCTTCATGATATGGCCTACACAGAGGTACTGATGATATTTAACTTAGATTCATACAAGCTTGTCGAAAACATCATGGTTTCATAAGCTATAATAATCAATCTAATCAAAATTTGTTGCGACTCATCATCTTCATGCTGCAGATATTTTCTCTATGGGCTGTTAGCCCTAGAAAGTATGGAGGCTTGAGTTATTCGACGGAGCAAGTAGGGGAAGTTCTTGCAGTCTCAGGTGTTAATATTGGTCATATTAATGTTCTGCATGTTTAAGATCATCGTAATACATTTTTCGTATGTCGCTCTAACTCTCCATTTTTATTGAAGTACCCGATGCTTATCCACACTTGTGTACGAGGATATGATCCTCCAAAGGCTCTCCAAATAGGTTGAAATCCTGGAAAAAAAATTGAACATTCCCGTGTCAGAAACATACCTATGTCCAACACTCACATCCAAGGCTAAGCAACCTAGCTTTTTCCCGCAACTGTATTCTCTTCACTTCATATAAGCTGCCATGTCTTGGCAAGATAAAAGTATAAACTTCTGCAATCACAAGTATATGACTCCATTATTCAATTTGTTAAGCTCTGTTATTCCACATCCATTAAGTTCATATATTGCGTCTTCGTACTTAGGTTTGGAGTCTCCACCAATTACGAGTAGTTCATTAAATTCCATAAAATCTATGTTTATATATTTTATATCAAGAAAATGGAATTAATATGCTTAGTAAATATGGATAGCTGAAAGAGTTTTGAGATTATCGTGTCCAAGCAAAACATGTGCTTCCTATAAAGTTTTAAATTGATCAATTCTTCAATTTATCTTAGGTTTCAGCCTTCTTGTCTTTCAAATGTCCCTATATCCATTTATAGAGAGGCTTCTTGGACCTGTAATGGTGTCTCGGATTGGAAGTGTAAGTCTCCAAAACCTCGTTACATTTATCGTATTTCCCTGTTTTATCTATTTGTTAGTTTATAATTATTTTTTCCTGGTTACATGATTTCCTACTTGCAGATCTTAGCCATACCTCTCTTGCAAAGTTATCCTTGGATAGCCATGTTATCTGGCTTCACTCTTACCTTGGTGATAAACTGTGCATCAGTCCTCAAAAATGTTCTATCAGTGAGTGAAATATTGAGAGGCATTTATATCATATATATATATATATATAATATGTTGAAAATAAGAATTCTTTTTCCTTGTCCATTAACTTGAGTATTGACATGGATATATATACACAACTATGTTGAACTACTTAAGGAAATACAATCTTCACAATAAATAGAATAAATAAAAGCCCAATACTTTAGGCTTAAGAAATCAGATCAGCCTTGATTAACAAGTCTCTCAATAGTCAATGGTTAACAGTATATATATAACTCGTTTTTAGGAATGATCATTTAACTGTTAGACTTCACTGGTGCTTTAAATTTCTTCAAAACTTGTATTTTTGGACTTATATGCCTTCTAACTATAAAGTTTTCGACACAACTAGGTATCGATCATAACCGGATTATTCATTCTGCAAAATGGAGCTGTGGTATGTCTTCACTTTTATTCTTTCTTCTAATTATAAAATTAGAATCCACATCTTCTTAATATGATTAAATCTGGGAAAACAGGACCAGCACCAAAGAGGAGCTGCTAATGGCATTGCCATGACTGGAATGTCTCTTTTCAAAGCAGTAGGTCCTACAGGAGGTGGTGCATTGTAAGTTCCTCTAGATTTTATCCCTTGCTAGTAGGCCAGTATTCACCATTTTTCGATCTTGTTGAATGCTTTCTTTTTGTTTCGATTTCTATAATTATCAATCTCATAATCTTTTTTTTCACAGGTTTTCTTGGTCGGAAAAGCGTCTAGACGCTTCATTTCTGCCAGGTATGCTTATCAACAAAGTTTCACTATTTCGGAAAATGCTTGGTTAGAATAGAATCGAAGCATGTTGTGAACTTTTACCATATGTTTGGAAACTTTTATAGTTGGGTCCGTATCAGTCCGCACGAATCATAATTTAAGAGTGTTGATCAAAGTCAAAAGTGACCTTCAAGCATTTCAACTTAGACTTGATTAAAAACGAATGCTGACATCAATAAATTGAAGATTTTCTTGATCATGTCTTGAAACAAGGATATTCTAGGGGGAATGGATGGTCTAGGTAGCAAGAAAGCAGTAGGGTCTTCAAGCCCCATGCTCGGTTCACGCACCGTAGGTTGTAGCGCATGGCTTTACTATTGCTTGTTCCATGAATGTGTTTAGCATAAGCAGGTTTACATTGTATAGATACAAGAACTTAGAATCTAATTATTGTTATTTGATTACAGGTACTCAGATGGTATTTTTCGTCTTGAATATAGTTGAGGCAGTTGGATTTTTGTTGACATTCGAACCATTTCTAGCTCAACATAGGCAATAAAACAAGGGATCCCAAAGGTTGGATAATGATCTTTTATTTTATTTTAAGAATGCAAAAAAGAAGAGAATACTCCGAAGGCTTAAATCTTGATCAACAATGTATCCAGATACCAGCTATGTCACTCGGGTTCTTAATTCTTTCTGAATATTCATATGCAACACTATGTTAAATATAGGTATGAAAGTAACAGCCCCCCAAAAAATGAACACACCTATGTCAAGTCAAGGCAGATTCTTATCTAGTACTTACCATGATATCTAGTCATTTATTGCTCCCAACAGGGTTTTGGCAAAATGTGATTGCTTTTAATATAGAAACTGTTTAGCAGTTTTTGATGTTTGAGCCTTGATATTTATTTTGCCCTATTAGAAAATTGCCAATGCAACCAAAGTCATGGATTTTTTTTAATCAACAACGTGAAAACATGACTTAATTACCATTCACTTAGACATAACAACATGGTTTAACAAAAAATAATATCCAAAATTTGAACAATGTCCAAAGGTACTTCTCTGCATGTTCTCTAAGAATCTGTATGTGCAACTTACATAAAGCATTGAACTTAACCAAGTAGGCTTTATGTTCTTTAGCATGTACCTCATCCTTTTGATTCACAGGAGTGCACATCATTCGTATAGTACATCATATACAACATGCTGATACACAATCATCCCTAATGCACCAACCTTATCAACACCCAATTCACTACAAATCTCAAACCATCACAGCCACTGACTCTTCATCACAAGTCAGTAAAGCACACTAGAAATCATCCACATCCCATAACAACTAGGAGTAAAGCAGGCGGTTTTAAACCAAAGATCTATATGGCCACAATCATCTCAAATGAAATTTCAGAAGCAGCTGATATTCATGAAACAATGAAATATCCAGCTTGCCGAGTCTGATTTGGTTCGGTTTTTAATGGCTTTTGAATATTAATTAACAAAGTTTCAATATCTTTTTTATAAATATTTTTAAATAATAAATTTTCAAGTAAAAAATAAAAATAACTTTTATATGATTTAAAAATAATTATATAGCATTTTAAGTTATTTTTATTATTTTAAATATAAAATAATTATTTAATATTATAATAAATTTAATTAATTATAAATTAAATAAATATAAAATTTGTTCGATTCCAAATAGTCATAATTTTTTATAATTTTTATTTCATAAACTATACAAACACATTAGTTCAGATTAGTCTTTAATTTTTCATTTTTCTTATTCAACTAAGCATCGTAAAAAATTGGCACATGATCCTACAACCTTTCCCTCTTACAAAAGTAATTAGGGTTCAAAATTAAGAAAAATCTTGATGGCTCAATAGTTATAAGACTAGGCTAGAGGCAAAAGGATAGTTTCAAACAGTTGCCTATGACTTTAATGAGAATTTCAGTCCTATAGAAAGAGAAGGTACCACTAAAATAATCCTAGCTGTTGCAGTCTTGAATGGATGAACATTAAGGCAAGTTGTTGTCATCAATGGTTTTTTGAATGGTTCATTATCAAAAGAAATTTTCATGAGTCAACCTCCAAGGTTCTATGTTGAAACATTTGATGGTCAACAACTAGATTATAGGCTTCACGAGGCATTTGTGGCCTTATACAGGCACCAAGGGCCCGGTTTGAAAGGCTAAAGACTTATCTCACATCATAGCTCAAATTTACATCTTTTCAAGTCCATACATTGACGTTATAAGGATCACTCCACACTCCAAGATATTGGTTATGGTGTATATGGTTGATATAATTGAGATTGGGGATTCTAACATTGAGATTAACAAGTTAGTTCAACAACTAAATGGTGAGTTTTTCTTAAAGACTAGGGTAGTCTGAATTCTTTTTCCTAGTGTGGAGGTTCAACAGACGGCAACACCTATATTTCTCAATCAAAGAACACATATCATGGACTTGTTAATTAAAGCCTCTATATATGAAGTACATCATGTTCCTATTTTTATAGTGGGTGCACAATAAATGGTTGCATCACCTGGTAAATCTCTAGAAGATATCCATTAATACCAAAAGAGTGGTAGGTATTTGCGCATAACTTGATCATGCTTTAACTCATCTTTGATATTTTTGTTTTGCATGTTCTTAATTTTTTATTTGAATAATTCTCCTTTAATCTAGATTCCTTTAGTGTATGGTCACAGTATTTATATAAACAATTTGAATAAAATCATCTCAACCTTTCTTCATTTATTAAAACTTTTTATGGTAATTAGAGTCATTCACTCATCAACCATAACCTCTAATGTGACTATCAACATTACAACGGAAGCTTTGATTGTTTGTTCCATCATATGTCACAACAACAGTTGGAATAATAAAGTTGGGACTGTTAAAAGGTTGCAAGATTGTTGACATATTTGATTGTGTATAATTGTATTTGGTCCACATATAAAATGTTTTTATGCAACAAATGAGTAGGTGATTGGTGATAATGAAAACCAAATTCATATGAAGACTCTTCGTTCATTTGAATGGCTTACTTAAGAGAGGAGAATAGTTTGTCTTTTGATGGAGCTCGAAACTAACTATTATTTCGACAAAGGCAAGTGCACTTAACGAACAGTAGTATAGCTGTGGTGAGTCCAGAATATCGTATCCTCAAGGACCAAGAGTACTTAGTAATAACTATTTTTTTATTATCTAGCCTAATAATTAAGGGGATTTATTTTTAATCTAAAATTAACTAACTAATTTAACTAACTAAATGACTATGAACGTAATAGAGAGTGAATTGGGAAAATAATTTTGGACAACTTATATGAGATAGGCAATACCTAAGGAAGAATCCACCTAGACTTCACTTATTAGTTTTGATTCATATGATTTATTCACTTGACTTAATCCATAGAAGTCCCTAAATTATATTAATACCTCTTTCGAGGCTACTAACAACTGACTCTAGGTTGATTAATTGAAATCTCTTTCTAATTAAAACCCTTTATTGTCGCATTAACTCGATCTATGGATTCCCTTATTAGATTTGACTCTAATCCGGTAGATTTTCGTTGCCCTATTTCTAAGGTTGCAATCAACTCCGATTAATTGTGTTGATCTTCTCTTAAACAGGGACTTTTGCTCCACTGAATAAGCACATTCGACTTGAATTAATAACCTGAATTTTCAAAACAAGAATAAAACTCACAATTAAGAATAAGAACAAGTATTTATCTTATAAATCAAATAATAATAAGATTCATCTAGGTTTCATCCCCTTAAGTATTTGAGGGTTGAGTTCATACTAATAAAAGGAAACATCATAAAATATGGAAAACCACAAAAACATAATGGAAACCCAAAAACTTCTAAAGAACTTCATGGGAGATCTTCAGTCTTGATGGAGATCCTTCTCCTAAGCTGTTCCTTACGGCTGTCTTCGAGTATTTTTCGCCTTCCACTCGGTGTCTATTCAACGTCCCCTTTTAGGTTTCCCCCTAAGGTGTTTATATTGGCTTTGGAACACCTTTATTGGCCCACAAGTGGCTTATTCGAATAGAACTCTTCTTCGCTACGGTAGGGACACGCCCGTGTGACACGCCCGTGGTGGACTCCTTCGGCCGTGGTCGATCCTGCTCGCCACACACCGATGTGTGATCTGCCCGTGGTCGATAGTCCAGGCCATTTGATTTCTAATGTAGGCCCTTTTTGTCCCTTTTTGGCCCGTTTCTCATTCTTTTCGACTCCTAAGCTCTCCTGAGTATAAAACACAAAATTAAAGGATTAAGAGCATCGAATTCATCAAATCTAATGAGAATTCATCCAAAAATAAACCAAGCATGGGGTTAAAATATGTGTAAATTATGGTTTATCAAATATCCCCACACTTAAGCATTTGCTTGTCCTCAAGTAAAATTCTCAACTCACAATTAAAATTAACTTCCTTCAATTCATAATTCTCATCAATAATGTCTCATCATAATTTATAGATAATTCATACATGGATAATTTAACTCAAAGAGTCCTAAAGATTCAAACAATCTAAGTCATCAATTTTTATAGCACGAAAACATAGGTGTTTCCCCTTACCTAAATAATTACCTTTGATTCAAAACTGACAAGGATTGACATCCTCACTAAGGATTTACTCAAATCACTCAAAGTGTTTAAGGTTCAATTTAAGCACTCAAAAGTCAAATATGAAAAGTTAATCCCATAGGCTTGCTTGAAAATCAAATCTCCACCACTATAGAATGAGATGATACACAAATAAAAAAGTCTTTAAAAAGGGTTGTAATGGGGCTTGGGTTAAAGGTGTGGATAAAGGCTGGATTAGAGGGTTAGAATCGAGATTGAATTGACAAATTACCTAACTAGGACAATGGACTAATATTGAATAATTACGTCAATTGAAAACTTATAATAATAACACGAGCTACTTTTCAAAATATGAAATTAACTGCTTAAGCTCAAATAACATAGAACTAATAATGAATGAATTTCAACTTTTTTTTTAAGAATAAAAACATATGTGAATAGAATGAATTTAACCTGAAATAGAGAAAATAGTTAGCAACTGATCAAATCAAATCTCGATAAAAGGGACATCAAAAGATTAGGGGAAGTAGAAATTCGGTTTTAGGTTAATGTTAATGGGTAAGTTAAGAAACAGTTTATTAGGCTCAAAAAGGGTTCACTAGGGGTTAATTATGAAGGTAGACTTTTTGTGGAGTGAGTGAGTTAAATCCTAGGTGCCTTTATCATCTCAGTATAACAAATCAAAGGTGTGGTCTCGACCTAGAATAACAAATCAATGTTGACACACTCATAATCAAAAAAATGAGAAGAAAAGATATATGCTCTTAAAGGCTTAAAATCTCACAAAAATTATGGTTTTTGATGTCAACCTTGTAAATTTCAAACTTCAAAGTAATATTTAAGATTAGGAAATAGCCAAAAAAATTTAATTCTGAAAATAGACTTATCATGCTTGATTCTCTAATATCTTAAAGTTTAAACCATCAATGCACAATTAACTATGACTTAATCCGAAACATATCAATGAAAATCATAAATCAATGGAAATTTCATTCTAATTAGTGATATGGGAAAATTACTTAAGAATAAGACAAAATTTAGGGATTTTCTGGTAATGAAATCAATAACCTCCCCACACTTAAGATGTACATTGTCCTCAATGTAAAAAAATGTAAGATAATAATATAGTTAGAAATCATAAGAGAGGGAGAGAAGTGAAACTTCCTGAATTTTGGATGGAGTTAAAGAAAAGAAACGGGGAAAATTCGACAGAGTTGGAGGAGGTATTCCGGTAGAGGTGGATACTAGGGTCGTGGTGTGGTGATTCCCTAGCAGCCTTTTGAACCTAAATCAAAGAAAACAAAATATAATAATATAAATTAAGCACAAGAAAGATAAAGAGAAGGAAAATAAAAGAGAAGAGAAATGAAAAAGAAAAAATAGATGGACTCAAAGGTTCTTGTCCTGTCGAGTTGATGAAGCGGCCGGCATGAACTTATGTAGATCGGTCTCGCACGGGGATACTGTGCTAGGGTCCTTTCGCTTCTTCGACATGAGATGGTGGTTTTGAGGAATAATTAGGGAAAGGGGAAGGGAAAAAATGGAAGGATAAAGGTAATAAAAAGGAAGGGGGTGTGGTAGTTGAAAAAGAATTTGGGAGAAGGTGAGAAGAAAGGGGGTTTTAAATAGAGTTAGGGATCTAGTTGCTGCCCACGCCCGTGTGCCATGGGCGCGTTGGGTCATACGGCCATATCGCACGATCGTGTTGTGATTCGTTCGTTTCTCCCACGTCCGTGTAGAGGTCGCCACGCACCCACGTTGATAAATGAGTGTCGACCACGGCCGTATCGCACGGCCGTGGCATTTTATCGCCACCCGTGGTTTGGTGATTTTTCGTCCTTGGTTCATACGATCTCTGCCACGCCGGTGTGCAAATCTGTGGTGTCCACATGGCCACAGCCACGTCCGTGTGTAAGGTCGTGTGGTAGGGAAACCTATGATTTATTAATTTGGTTAGTTTATAGTTAGGTGCTAAAAGTAAAAATAAAAAATATATATGAAAATTAATGGGGTTAGTGTTCGAGTTGCCTCCCGATAAGCACTCGTTTAAGGTCTTAAGCTAGACTTACCTCTCATTCGCGTATTCATGGTGGTTTGAGGAGTTGAAACTCCTCTCCCCTACTATCAGTCTTATGATTCTTATATAGTACGAGTCGAGTAGTGTTTACTTTAAAAGTGCCGAACTTAGGATTAGTTACCTCAACTGTTCCGTATGGAAAGAAATTGAGTACTTTAAAAGAGATTTCTTCGTTTGTATTAAGGTCTGAAGTGGAGATTTGAGGGTCTTTCTTATCCAAAATACCTGATCTCCTATTTTAAACTAGGTTGTCCCATCTTTAAGTTTGATAAGGTTTTGCTTTGGTTCTGTTTCATGTGTTTTTAGTTTCTCCTTGAAATGTGTCTTCCACTCGTCTAGTTCATCGATCCGAAGCCTTCGTTCCTCATGAGTTACTTCTTTATTGGCATGAGGTCTAGGATCTGGCTCAGCTGTGTAATTTCGTGGTGCTTCCTGAAAAAAAGGTTGAACCAAATGGTCCTTAATAGAATTTATGTTTTCACCTAGATTAATCGATGTCCTAGCCGAGTCGAGGGCCTGAAGAGTGATCGTTTCATCACCTACACGAAGCATGAGTTCGCCTGTACCAACATCAATTTTAGTTTTAGTAGTTGCTAAAAAGGGTCTTCCTAAAATCAAAGGAATATTATTGTCCTCATTCATGTCTAAAACAACAAAGTCTACTGGGAATATGAATTTGTCAATTTTCACTAGTACATCTTCAATTATACCCCTAGGAATTCTAATAGTTTTATCAGCTAATTGAATGCTCATCCTAGTTTGTTTGGGTTTCCCTAGACCTAGCTGTTTAAACATTTTATAAGGCATAATATTTATGCTTGCCCTTAAATCAGCTAAAGCATTATCAACAGATAAACTACCAATTAAGCATAGAATTGTAAAACTCCCTGGATCTTTTAACTTTTGGGGTAGTTAATTTTGTAAGATTGCTGAGCACACTGCACTTAGCTTCACATGTGGCGCCTCGTCTAACTTTCGTTTGTTTTTCAAGAGCTTTTTTAAAAAATTCCTTGAATTGGGCATCTGCGAAAGAGCTTCAAGAAAAGGTAAGTTAATATGTAATTTTTTAAGAGTTTAAGAAATTTACCGAATTGTTCTTCTGTGCGATCTTTCTTCATCGCATTGGGGTATGGCACACGAGCTTTGTAATATCCTAAATTAGGGGTTATACGTTTGGAGCATAACTCAAGTGTTAGTAGGCTTTAAGTGTGGTTGAGTATGTTTTAGGAGTTTTTAGAACCCAAGGATGAAAGGGAAAGCTTTGGGAAAATGTTGGATTTTAAGTCTAAAATGAGAAACTAGGCGAATGAGGCCTTAAAGAAAATCTTAAGAATTTATGGACATGAAAGTGGGCCTGGTAAAGTGGCTACAAGGCTCCACTTAGGGCCTTGGTGCATGACGTCATAGGCTGGGAGGAAGGGAAGAGGTTCGAGTATCGTGGGAAGCATTAGAGACTTTTATTTTTGCGTCAAAAAGGGGGAACTGGGCTAATGAGGCTTTAAAGGAATTTTTAGGGAATTAATGCCACAAGAAATCATGTGGTAAAGTGGCAATGGATGCCATGTGCAGTGGGGATAAGAGCCTTGGTTCGAGTTGTGAAGGAAGCAGGAAGGAGCGTTTATTTTTGCATCAAGAAGGCGTCTGGCGAATGAGGTTTTAAAAGAAATTCTGCGTGAGTCATGTCACAAAAAAATGCCTTGGCAAAGTGGCTTGGGGCGTTATCTGTGGAGCAAGGAGTAGGTCTCATGTTCGAATCTTGTTGGCAGCAGGGAGGCGTGTTTTTATTTTACTTTTGGCGTTAAGACAAGGGAGAGCTAGGAAGGAGGTCTTAAAAGGAAGTGTGGGAGTTTATGACACAAAAGGAGCCAAAGACAAAGTGGCTTGGGACGTTACTGCGACTTGCGTCAAAGGGCGATGAGGTCTCGTGTTCGAGTAACGTGGGAAGCACATGGGAGTGTTTTATTTTTGCTTTGGCGTCAAGGAAGAAGGGTGAGAAGAAATTGAATGACAATTGGACTTTCAATTGAAGGAGGATTGAGCTTAATTCTCCTATTAATTTCGCTAAGGTAGGATAATTGATGATTATTTTATTTTAAGTTGGTAGATAATAGATAATTGTTGTTTTATTTATTCAAGTAGGATAATTGTTGATTTAATTATTTTGTGCAAGATGAAGAAGAGATAAATAAGGATTTATTTTATTTATTTTGGTTTAAATAGGTGATAAGAGATAATATAGGAGTTTGATAAGGGATTAATGTTGGATTAATTTATTTTATTTGTTAAGGAGATAATAGAGGAGATTATCAAAGAGTTTGATAATAGCAAGGATATAGTAGCGAATTCTTTATAAGGGGAGTAATCATCTTTGATATCTTTTAAATTTCTTTGTGTCGAATTTCTTCCCACTCACACCTCTCATTCTTTTCTTTCATTCAACCTCAAATCTCTCTATTTCTTTGAAAGCGAATGCCCCATCAATAAGAGTGATAGCGAAACCCTCAAAAGAATCATACCCTTCCTCTTGTATTCCTTAAAATAGCCAAATATCCTATTCCTATTAGGAGTAGGAGCCGAATCTCCCTATTATCATCTAGCCAGAATCCTCGTGGAATTCAAGCAAATGTGTTGTCGACTTCAAGAAAAGATCTTTTGGGATTTTTAAGATTCAAGGTAAGATGATATTCGACCATAGGCCATTCTTAATGTGTTTAAATGTTAGAAATTGATCTAACATGTAACCATGGGAATTTCGATGACACCTAAGGCAAGGGATACTTTTGGGATTTGAAAATCGTAAGGTAAGTGCATAAGTACAATCGGCGAAGGCCATATTTGATGTCTATTCCTTATTTGTTTAGAAAGCCGAAACTAATCCTTTAGGTGATATAATGTTGGCTGAATACAAGGTAGAAGGATTTCAAAGTTTTGGGATTTGATTTTTAATCCAATCGGCACCAAGGTAAGAATTTGATTACAACAATCCTACTAGGATTTGGATTTATAGTCGAATGGATTTTTACTAACATGTTAGGGTTGGCCGAATATAGGAATTAATGATCTAAAGCAATAGAACGAGTTTTCGGGATTTCAGTAAATTCGATAAGTATATCAGGTGTGTACCCCACACTATTTCTTAATAAGTTTAAGGCACTGTTTAATATGTATGTATGTTATACGAATGTGGAAAATATGGCTAAGTACCATGTTATGGTACACAGTACTAAGGTACATTTTCCTACTCCTACTATGAGTATGATAAGTTTTGCTATGGCATATACATGAAATTATAAGAATGTGAATGAGGAATATGATATAGTTAATGCATATTTGTATGACATGGGGCATATGGGTGATATGTAAAGGGAAGTGAATGTGGTGACCTAAGACCACGATATCCGAATGTGGTGACCTAAGACCACGATATCTCGAATATGGTGTCTCATGACACAAAGTATGTATTTGGTGGCTATGCCACGAATTTTATAAGGCGATGAGCACGTCATTGCAATGACGCCTTCGATGGTGTGTAGCAGATGGAGGGTTGACTTAGTAGTCCCCACGGTGTGATGGTTGGTACGGGTGGCGTGTAGCGGATGGATAACTAGGCTTGGGTCCAGGATTGCATCATTCTATTTAATGCTATATGATTATGTATGATTTGATATGCCTGAATTTATTTGAGTTTGGTGTCGGTTGTACACATTGAGTCTGTTTGACTCACCCCTTGTGGGAATATTTTTCAAGTGATGATCAGTAATGGACCGGGTCGACAGGAGCTCAAGGGTGGCCATGCAAAGCTCAAGGATTGATTTATTTTTATTTATGTTTAAGTTTTGAATTATTCGGGTTTTTATTTGATGTAATAAGGCCAAAGTATTGAATCGTTTATGCATGCTTTTAAGCTACTTAGTATGATACAATTATTATCGAATTTAAAGTTTAAAAGTTAAATTTTCTTAAGTATATTTATCAAATGTTTTGACACCAAATCAACAAGGTATTTAATTTTCGAACCCAACCCAAATCAAGAGTTTTCAAAAAAAATAATATACACAAGTTTTTTAGCAAAGTTTCAAACAAGAATTTGAATGGATTTTTTTTTAGAAGCATGCCATATCCGGTCAGGGCTTGTGGGCCGGGTTTGGGGTGTTTCAAGGTTGGTACTCTGTAATTACCGGTTTTGATTTATCATGACTTACCTCAACCTTACCTTCCTCTACCATATTCTCTTGCCGCGATTTTGGCTCATCTAATCCTTCATTATCGCGAGCAATAACGGCATAAAGTTACTCCTTTGGGTTAGTTTCAGTGTTGCTTGGCAAGCTGCCTTGTGGTCGTTCAGAGATCAGCTTAGCAAGTTGTCCTAGTTGGTTCTCGATCCCTTGAATTGGTGCTTGTTGATTTTTAAGTGTTGTTTCGGTGTTTTGGAAACGAGTTTCTAACACTGCGATGAATTTTGTTAGCATCTCCTCAAGGTTCAGCTTCTTTTCTTGTGGGTAGGGTTGCTATTGAAAGCCTGGAGGGGTTGTTGTCTCTGATTTCCTTGGCCACCCCATGAAAACTTGGGATGGTTCCTCCAACCTGGATTGTAAGTGTTACTATAAGGGTTATTTTGAGGTCTAGAATTATTACCCATATAGTTCATCTGTTTGCTTTCTATGCCAGGGTTGTAGGATGGATACTCTGTATTACTCATCCCTCTTCCATTTGTATCGCACTGCATAACCTGGATGTACCTACAAATAACCACACAAACCATTGATTTTCTTACTTAAAAGTTCTACCTGATTTGATAGCATGGTTACTATGTCGAGGTTAAAAACACTGAAAGCTTTTGTTGGCCTTGTCCTTGTAACTTGCCACTGATAGTTATTCAATGACATCTCCTCTATAAACTCATAAGCCGCTTCAGGGGTCTTGTTATTTAGGGTTCCACCGGCGGCTGAATCAACCAACTGCCTAGTTGAGGGGTTCACACCATTATAAAAGGTTTGAACCTGTAGCCACAAAAGTAACCCATAGTGGGGGCACCTTCTTAGTAGATCATTGTATCTCTCTCATGCATCGTAAAGTGTCTCTAAATCCATCTGCACAAAAGAAGAGATATCATTCCTTAACTTAGCCGTTTTAGCCGGTGAAAAATATTTTAATAAAAAATTTTTGGTCATTTGTTTCCATGTAGTGATTGATCCTCGTGGTAACGAGTTCAACCATTGTTTAGCTTTGTTTCTTAACGAAAAGGGAAACAACCGAAGGTGAATGGTATCATCAGAAACGCTATTAATCTTGAAAGTGTCGCAAAACTCAAGAAAGTTGGCCAAGTGATTGTTTAGATCATCATCCTGCAAACCATCAAATTGAACAAACTATTGAATCATCTGTATAGTGTTAGGTTTCAGTTTAAAATTATTTGCAGCAATAGCGGGTCTAACAATACTTGACTCAGGTCTAACAGGAGGTAGCAGATTATTATCAGTCATCTTTTCGGTAGTGTTGATATCGTCCTCTTGTTCTTCTTCTATGTATTGTAAGCTTCTCCTTTTTTTTTTCTCTTCGATTTCTGCGAGCGGTAGCTTCTATATTACTATCGTAAAGTAGTGGTCTTGACGGGTTCCTTCTAGTCATAAACTAGAGTTACCTGCCAGAAGCAAATAAAGGAAAAAATTAGTAAAGAAAATAATAATAAAAATAAATAAATAAATTGCAAATAAAGTAAAAATGGCTAAAGTGATAAAAATTTAGTGTTCCTAATATATTAGTCCCCAGCAACGGTGCCAAAAACTTGATGGAGCTCGAAACTAACTATTATTTCGATAAAGGCAAGCGCACTTATCGAACAACAGTATAGCTGTTGTGAGTCCTGAATATTGTATCCTAAAGGACCAAGAGTACTTAGTAATAACTATCTTTTTATTATCTAGCCTAATAATTAAGGGGGTTTATTTTTAATTTAAAATTAACTAATTAATTTAACTAACTAAATGACTATGAACGTGACAGAAAGCGAATTGGGAAAATACTTTTGGACAACTTATATGAGATAGGCAATACCTAAGGAAGAATCCAACTAGACTTCACTTATTAGTTTTGATTCATATGATTTATTCACTTGACTTAATATGAAGAAATCCCTAAATTATATTAATACCTCTTTCGAGGCTAGTAACAACTGACTCTTGGTTGATTAATTGAAATCTCTTTCTAATTAAAACCCCTAGTATCGCATTAACTCGATCTATGAATTTTCTTATTTGATTTAACTCTAATCTGACAGATTTTCGTCACCCTATTTTTAGGGTTGCAATCAACTCCGCTTAAGTGTGTTCATCTTCTCTTAAACAGGGACTTTTGCTCCACTGAATAAGCACATTCAACTTGAATCAATAACCTAAATTTTTAAAACAAGAATAAAACTCACAATTAAGAATCAGAACAAGTATTTATCTTTTAAATCAAATAATAATAAGATTCATCTAGGTTTCATCCCCTTAAGTATTTGAGGGGTTTAGTTCATACTAATAAAAGGAAACATCATAAAATTGGGAAAACCACAAAACATAATGAAAACCCAAAAACTTCTAAAGAACTTGATGGGAGATCTTCAGTCTTGATGGAGATCCTTCTCCTAAGCTGTTCCTGATGGCTGTCTTCGAGTATTTTTCGCCTTCTACTCGGCGTCTATTTAACGTTCCCTTTTAGGTTGCCCCCTAAGGTGTTTATATAGGCTTTGGAACACCTCTATTGACCCAAAAATAGCTTATTCGAATAGAACTCTTCTTTGCTACGGTAGGGACACGCCCTTGTGACATGCCCGTGGTGGACTCCTTCGGCCGTGGTCGATCTTGCTCGCCACACACGACGGTGTGATCTACCCGTGGTTGATAGTCCAGGCCATGTGATTTCTGATGTAGGCCCATTTTGTCCCTTTTTGGCCCGTTTCTCGTTGTTTTCGACTCCTAAGCTCTCCTGAGTATAAAACACAAAATAAGCTAAACTACGATACTACAGAAAGTAGTAGTAGTAGTTCTAGTAGCAACACAAATTTAGATATTTGTGTTACGAGTCAAAATTCTGATGAAGAAAACACTTCAACAGAAGAAAATATAGAAATCCCAGAACCCATGGATACTGAACCACCAGATCCATATAATTATGAAACACCAAAACCTAAGGAAATCGACAAACGAGATCCTTATGGAAAAAGGAAAATAGAGTCAGATCTTCAAATAGACGATAATTTGAGATCTATGTATAAAAATTATGAAAATGTTGAAAACACAACAAGATTATTAGATAATAATATGGAATTCATCAAATCTAATGAGAATTCATCCAAAAATAAGCTTAGCATGGGGTTAAAATATATGTAAATTATGTTTTATCATCTTTTCTATGAATTCTATCCTTATCTTGATTAAAGTATTTGAAGCTATTGGAAGATTTGTTTTTGAAAGAATTTATGAGATAATTAAGTGATAAATTTAACTTTTAAATGATAGTTTAAAGTCTACCAAAACATTGTTGAAGGGACTCTTGAAGAAGCCTATAAATAGGCAACATTGTCGACTTGCAAAATATAGTTTTTGGGATGCCTATCTCAATAGCTACTTTGTGCTTTTATTGATAAATTTGTTTGACACTCTTTACAGGTTTTATTGGAGAGAATTTTTATGATTTATATGTGAGGATATTTTGGGGAGTCCACTTGTAATAATTGAGTTCATTATTGGGGCTACAATTATCCATTATAGGTAGATTGTGTTTAATCTAATAGGTGATCCAAAACAATTGTTAAATAAGGTTATTTGTTGAGCAAGGTTTCATGGAGTAGAATTGTTGGTCCGAACTATATTAACAAATATTGTTTGTTCTTTGTCTCTTTTCTTTGCACTTTTCATTAATTTGTTGATAAGCAGTTTGTTCCAACTCATTATTCCACTCTCTGTTCCAACTGAAGTTAGGACAATAACTTGGGATAACGACAAACCAAGGTGATCGTGTGTCAGAGTCTTAAAAATTTATAAAAAGAATAATCGAACCTAGAAACTAACTAAGACAACAACGGAGGCAAGCGCACCTATCGAAAAGTAGTATAGTTTAGTGGCAAAACCGGATTGTCGAACCCAAAGGAACCAAAAGTACTAATACTAACTTTCTTTCTATTATCTAGCCTAAGAATTAAGGGATTTGTTTTTTAATCTAAAATTAACTAACTACTAAGCTAAAGATGTGAAGACAAAGAAAAGAAATTAAGGAAACACTTGAGGAAAACCGATTGATTTAAACAATACCCGAGGAAGAATCCACCTAAACTTCACTTGTTATCTAACTCTAAACCAGACGATTTATTCAATTGACTTGATCCGTAGGATTCCCTAAGTTGTATTAATACCTCTTTCGAGGCTACTAACGTCTAATCCTAGGTTGATTAATTGAAATTTCTTTCTAGTTTAAACCCCTAGAATTGCATTAACTCGATCTATGGACTCCCATATTAGGTTTGACCCTAATCCAAAAAATTTACGTCATCCTATTTTTAGGGTTGCGTTCAACTCTGCTTAACTATGCTAGATCTATTCTTAGGCAAGGACTTTTGCTCCACCACCTAAGTACATCAATATTTGAATCAATATCCCAGAAATACCAAAACAAGAATTAAGAACACATTGTTAAGAACAAATCAAGTATTTATCATACAGCTCAGATAATAATAACAAGATCCGTTTTAGGTTTCATCCCCCTCAGGTATCTGAGGGTTTAGTTCATAATAGTAAAAGAAAACATCTCAGAAGAAAATATAAAACAAAACATAAGAAAACCTTAAAACCCCCTGAAAGAATTGAAGGAGAGTTCCTCCGTCTTGAGTATGATTCCGACTTCTTGAGATGAACCAACTGGCTTCCTTCGAGTAGATCCCTGTATTTAGCTTCTCTGGCTCGGCTCCTTGGCCTAGCTAAATGCCCGAAAAGCCCTAACAGAAGGCTTCTGTCGAACTCTCCTCGAACCCCCTTTAAGTTTCCTCATAGGGTGTTTATATAGGCTTTGAGATGCCTTACTTGGCCCGAAAGTATCCTAATCCTACTAGAATTCTTCTTTTCTACGGCAGCGCCATGCCCATGGCACATGCCCGTGTGACTCGAGGCCAAGCCGTGGTCGAACCTATTGATGAGGCACGACCGTGCATTTCAGGGTCTAAGCCGTGGTCGGCTCTTTTTAAGAGGCACGGCCGTGTGGTCTCAGGCCTAGGTCGTGTGGAATTCGTGCTTTGGCCCATTTTTTTCGTTTTCAGCCTGTTTTTTGTTCTTTTCATCCTCCGATGTTCTCCTGAATATAAAACATGAAAACAAAGGATTAAGAGCACCTATTTCCATAATTAAAGGGAAAAATCATCCAAAAGTATGCTAAATGTGGAATTAAAATATGTTCATTTTACGGTTTATCAAATACCTCCAGACTTAAGCTTTTGCTTGTCCTCAAGCAAAATTCTCAACTCACAATTAAAACGAACTTCCTCTACTCATAATATTCATTGATAATGCCTCATCATAATTCATAGATAATTTATACATGGATAATTCAACTCAAAGAGTCCTAAAGATACAAACAATCAAAGTCATGAGTTTTTAGCATGAAAGCATAGGTGTTTTCCCCTTATCCGAATAATTACCTTTAATTCAAAGTCGACAAAGTTGACATCCTCACTAAAGATTCACTCAAATCACTCGAGGTGTTTAAGGTTCAAAAATAAAGCACTCATTAGTCAAACATGAAAAGTTAATCCCATAGGCTTGCATGAGAATCAAATCTCCACCACTGTAAAATAAGATAATATACAAATCAAAAGGTCTTTAAAATGGGTTGTAACGGGGCTTAGGTTAACAGTGTGGATAAAGGATGAATTAAAAGGGTTAGAATCGAGATTGAATTGGCAAATTACCTAACTAGAAAAATGAACTAATAAACTGAATAATTACATCAATTGAAAACTTCTAATACTAATAATACGAGCTTTTTCTTCAAGATGTTGAAATTAAACGTATAGGCTCACTTAATTATAAAACTAATAATGAATATACTTCGATTTTTTTTTATTTTTTATTTAATAACAAATCAATATAAGATAAAACTTTAACAACTGAAATAATATAATTAGGTAATTGATCAAATCAAGTCTCGATAGAAGGGTAGTCAAAAGGAATGGTGATAACAAATACAAGATGGGTTTCGGGTTAATATTAGTGGGTTAAGTCAATAAAAGGGTTGTTAGGATCAAAGGGGTTCACTAGGGGTCAATTATGAGGGTAGGCTTTTAGTAGAGTAAGTGAGTTAAATCCTAAGTGCCTTAATCATCTTTGTATATCAAATCAAAGATGTGGTCTCGACATGTATAATCGAAGCAAGTTCTAGAATAACAATTCAATGTTGACACACTTATAATAAAAAAAAAAGTGAGCACAAAAAGAATGTATGCTCTAAAAGGCTCAAAATCTCACAAAAATTATGGGTTTTTGATATCAACTTTGTAAATTTCAAATTTCAAGGTAACAATTAGATTTATGTAGACAATCTAGCAAAATTTTAATTTTTGAAAATAGACTCATCATGCTTGATTCTCTAGTATCTTAAAGTTTAAATCATCATTGCATAATTATCAATGACTTAATTTAAAATATATCAATAAAAATCATGAACCAACATGAATTTCATTCTAATTAGTGATATGAGAAAATTACTTTAAGACAGAATATCATTCAGGGATTTGAGAATAATGCAAAAAGTTAGGCACTTTTTCTAAATAATTTTCACCCCCTACACTTAAGATGTACATTGCCTTCAATGTATAAAGATAGAAAAAAAAGACAAATAGAAAAAAAAAAGAGTGAAGAAAGGGAAATAAGACTAAAAGAACCGATTACTGGACCGAAAGGTCCTTATTGGTAGATGGTTCGCGAGGTGGGTGTGATTTCTAAGGCCGTGGTGTGTGATTCCCTAGCAGCCTTTAGAACCTAAAACCAAGAAACTAAAATGAAATAAACTAAATTAAGCATAAAAAAGTCAAAAGAAGGAAAAGAAAAGAGAAAAGAAAAGAAAAATAAAAGCTAAATGGCCTCAAAGACCCTTGGCTTGTCGAGTGGATGAAGCGGCCGGCATGAACTTATGTTGATTAGTCTCGCACAGGGAGACTGGGCTAGGATCTTTCCATTTCTTCGACGTTATTGAAGTGTAGATCAAGACTTTAAAGAATGAAGAAGGAGGAAAGTGAAGATGGAGAGGGGTGAAGAGTAAATGGGTAGTGGATGAGAAGGGGAGAGGGTGTTTTAAATAGAAATTTTCAGTTCTGGTACATCTCCACGCCAGTGTCCCATGGGCGTGTTGTGTCCCACGGCCATATCGCACGACCATGTGGTGGTTCAATCGTTTCTCCCACGCCTTATATTGGATTGCCACGCCCGTGTTGGTTCAACAGTGTAGGTCACGACTGTGTTACACGGCCGTGGTGTTAGTTGAGTTCGTGATTTGAAGATATTTTTCTCGTCCTGTCTCAAACTATCTCTATCATGCCAGAGCTAGCATCCATAGTATCACACGGCCATGGCCACGGCAGTGTGTAAGGCCGTGTGGTGTGGAATTCTGCACTTTATTAACTTGGTTAGTTTGTAGTTAGGTACTAAAGGAAAAAAATAAAATAAATAGGGTTAGTGCTCGGGTTGCCTCTCGAGAAGCGCTCGTTTAAAGTCTTAAGCTAGACTTACCTCTCATTCGTACCTTCACGGTGGTTTAAGGAGTGAAAAATCCTTTTTCATGCTATCAGTATATAGTTTGAGTCGAGTAGAGTTTACTTTAAAAGTACCGAACGTAGAATTACTTACCTCGACTGTTTTGTAAGGGAAAACATTAAACTAGTAAAGGGATCTCTTCATCATCTTGAGTTTGATGTGGCGATTCATGGGTCTGTTCTATCTAATAGTACATGATCTCCTATTTTGAAGTGATTTGATGTTCCTTTAAGTTCTTCTGGGGGTTCCTTCGGTTTCACTTCGTGTGGGTTTGATTCCTCCATGAAATGAGTCTCCCACTCATCTAGCTCATCGGTATGAAGTCGTTGTTCCTCATGAGATATTTCCTTGTTGGTACGAGCTATAGGATCTAGCTCTGTAGTGTAATTCCATGGTGCTTCCTGAAAAGAAAGTTTAATTGAATGCTTATCAACGAAATTTACGTCCTCACCTGTCTCACTCGATGTCCTAGCTAAGTCGAGAGCTTGAAGACTGATTGATTCGTCACCTATACGAAGTATGAGTTCACCTGTGATAACATCAATTTTAGATCTGACAATTGCTAGAAAAAGTCTTCCTAAAATTAAGGGGATACTATTGTCATCATCCATATCTAAAACAATGAAGTTTACGGGGAATATGAATTTGTTAACTTTAACTAGTACATCTTCAATTATAAGCACTAAGAATAAATTTTGAATTCAAATAGTCTTATCTAAACATTTTAGTTGAATACTCATCCTAATTTTGCTTTGGGTTTCCAAAATAGGAAATAAGGCAAGAGGGCCTTAAAAGTAAAACGTGGTACTAATCCTATTCTTGTTCATGACCGAATCTACAAGGATCTCTCGGGTTTTACAATTACCAAATATAAGGATCAAGGATCTAAGGTAAGAACAATTAATTCTTGTTCTTCTAATTCGTTTAATCAAGATCTAGGAAATAACCTCTTTTATGTCTCTTGGCGAATATCAAAGGAAGAGTTTGGGATTGATTCAAGGATTTAAGGTGAGACACATTCTACCAAAGGCCAATTACTACTTATTAAAGTTAGATCAAATCTAACTTATGAATTTTAAGGATTTCAACAGATATTCAAGACAAGGAAACTTTCGGATTTGGAAACTATAAGGTAAGTACATAGATCCAATCGCCAAGGTTTGATTTTGATATTCAAATTATTTTCCACTTATTCAAAAGTTAAACCGACATAATTACATGATTTAGTGGCTAGCCGATTTAAGGAAGGAATACTATCATTTTTTGGCATTTGATTTACGATCTTTCAATTCAACAACAAGGTAAGTAATACAAATCCTACTTGGATTTGGTTTTAAGCCAAATAGGTTGTTAATATATTTTAATGGTTGGCGAATATAGGATCTAAAGTTAGATCGGGATTTTCGAGATCTCAAGGAACCTATTAAGCAAATCGGTGTGTACGCACACTAACTTTTGATATTTCATATGGCAATTATTTTATTATATGATTATACATGAGAATATGAATATGGCTAAGTACCTAAAGTGGTACAAAAGTACTCGGTATGTTTCCTACTTCGATAGGATTATGAAATATGTTATTTTATAACATGTGAATATATGTATATGAATATGAAATTAAGTATGTTATGCATGATATATGTATTTTGGGGCATTCGGATTTATGTGAAAGGGAAGAAGGTGTTGACTTGGTCTCACCAGCGTTATATGGTGACTACGGTCACAACATTTTGAATATGGTAACTCGTTACATTATCTGAATTTGGTAACCAGTTACATTATTTGAATATGGTGTCTAATGACACAAATTATATAGGCGATGAGCACGTCATTGCGATCGCCCTCGATGGTGTGTAGCGGATGGAGGGTTGACTTAGTAGTCCCCACGGTGTATTGG
Source organism: Gossypium rotundifolium (assembly GCA_025506655.1). NCBI lineage: Eukaryota > Viridiplantae > Streptophyta > Magnoliopsida > Malvales > Malvaceae > Gossypium > Gossypium rotundifolium. Next base: position 89,892,071 of record CP106726.1, read on the forward strand.
CGTGTACGGGTGGTGTGTAGCGGATGGACCATTAGGCTTGGGTTCGGGTTGCATCATCATTTTTATATGAATATGAATTTGATATGAACATGTATGCCCGATTTGTTGAATGTTAGTATCTGTGTGCACATTGAGTCTGTTGACTCACCCGTTGTGGGAAATATTTTCAGTGATGAACAAGGATTTGAAGGACGGTAGACCTTGAGGTGGCCATGTTTCATTTGAAGATTTTATTCAATTTGGACTTTGTTATTTTATTTCTTTTGGGTTTTACTTGATGTAATAAGGCCATAAGGCCCAGTGGATTTTTCTTATTCGCTTTACTTTAAATTGTTAAACTATTATGACTAAAGTTAAGTGATTTTTTTTAAAACCTTAAGAATTATTTTGTCACTTAATAAAATTGATTTACAAGATTACTTAAATGGGTTTCAATCTAAGCCCAATAAAGCATTTTTTTCAATATTCAAATTTTCTCTAAGTAACAAAAATCTTTGAAACTACCAACATACCAGATCCGGTTTACATGGAATTGTGTTTCATTCCCGGACCTCTTTTAAACATTTTAGATGGCATAACATTGATGTAGTAAAGCATTATCAGATAAACTCCCAATTAAACATGGAATTGTAAAACTCCGGATCTTTTAATTTAGTTCGTTACGTAACACTTTGATGCATTTAGTTCCACATTCATCGTCTAACTTTCGCTTGTTCATTAAGAGCTCTTTTAAAAATTTCCTTGAATCTGGTATCTGCGAAAGAGCTTCAAGAAGCGGTAAGTTAATATGTAGTTTCTTTAAGAGTTTAAGGAACTTACCAAATTGTTCTTCTGTGTCGTCTTCCTTCATCACATTGGGGTAAGGTATACGAGGTTTGTATCCTTTAATTACTGATTTTGGTTTTTCTTGGCTTACCTTAACCTTACCTTCACTTACCACAAGTTCTTGCCTTGGCTCAGGTTCAGATTCTACTGATCCTTCACTGTCATGAGATGTTATGGCTTGAATTTGCTCCTTTAGATTAGTCTCAGTGTTACTTGGCAAGCTACCTAGTGGTCGTTCGGAGATCAGCTTTGTGAGTTACCCTAACTGGTTCTCGATTCCTTTAATCGATGCTTGTTGATTTTTAAGTGTTGTTTGGTGTTTTGAAAACGAGTTTCAGATACCGCTATGAATTTTGTCAGCATCTCTTCAAGGTTCGACTTCTTTTCCTGTGGGTAGGGCTGTTGTTGGAAGTTTGGAGGGGGTGGTTGTTGTCTCTAATTTCCATGGCCACCCCATGAGAAATTGGGGTGGTTCTTCCAACCTGGATTATAAGTATTACCATAAGGGTTGTTTTAAGATCTGAAATTGTTACCCGTATAGTTTATCTATTCGTTTTCCATGCCATGATTGTAGGGTGGGTACTCAGGATTCGCCACACTTCCTAGATTTAAATCACATTGCATAACTGGATGTACCTGCAAAGAACCACACAAACTATCAATCTTTTTATTCATCATCTCTACCTGATTTGATAGCATGGTGACTGTGTCGAGGTTGAAAACTCGGTTGTTTTAGTTGGCATTGTCCTTGTAACTTGCCACTAATAGTTGTTCAATGACATCTCCTCTATGAATTCATAAGCTGCTTCAAGAGTTTTGTTATTCAGGGTTCAACCGGCTACTAAGTCAATCAACTACCTAGTTGGAGGATTCACACAGTTGTAAAAAGTTTGGACCTGTAACCATAAGGGTAAACCATGGTGTGGGCACCTTCTCAACAAATCTTTGTATCTCTCCCATACATCGTATAATATTTCTAAATCCATCTGCATAAAAGAAGAGATATCATTCTTTAATTTGGCCATTTTGGCCGGTGGAAAACATTTCAATAAAATTTTTTCGGTCATTTGGTCTCATATAGTGATTGATCCTCGTGGAAGAGAATGTAACCACTGTTTGGCTTTATTTCTCAAAGAAATGCGAAATAATCGAAGACGAATGGCATCACCAGAAACGCCATTTATTTTGAAGGGATCACAAAATTCTAGAAAATTTTCTAAATGAGTATTCGGGTATTCGTCCTGCAAACCATCAAACTGAACAAACTGTTGAATCATTTGAATAGTGTTAGGTTTCAATTCAAAATTATTAGCGGCTATAGCAGGTCCAACAATACTTGATTCGGCTCTTGTTAAATTAGGTTTAGCATAATCATACATAGTTCAAGGAGCATGATGATCGGCTACTTCCTGAGGTAGCGGATTATTCTCAGCCATTACTTCGGTGGTATTCGTTTCGTCTTCTTGCTCTTCTTGAATGTAATTTAAGCCTTGCCTTTCTTCTCTACGATTTCTGCGTACGATTTCAATATCACTGTCATAAAGTAGTGGCCCTGTCGGGTTCCTTCTAGTCATAAACTAGAGGTACCTGTTAGGAAAAGAGAAAAAGAAAAAGTAAATTCAGAAAAGTAAAAAATAAAGGTTAATTGCAAAAAAAAAATATGGCTAAAGTAATAAAAATTGAACGTTCTTAATATTTCAGTTCCCCGACAACGATTCCAAAAACTTGATCGTGTGTCAGAGTCTTAAAATTTATAAAAGAATGATCAAACACGAAACTAACTAAGACAACGATGGAGGCAAGCGCACCTATCGAGCAAAGAGTATAGTTTAGTGGCAAGACCGGATTGTCGAACCCAAAGGAAACAAAAGTACTAATACTAACTTTCTTTCTATTATCTAGCCTAAGAATTGAGGGATTTGTTTATGTAATCTAAAATTAACTAACTACTAAGCTAAAGATGCGAAGACAAAGAAAAGAAATTAAGGAAAGACTTGAGGGAAAACCAATTGATTTAGACAATACCGAGGAAGAATCCACCTAGACTTCACTTGTCATCTAACTTTGAACCAGACAATTTATTCACTTGACTTGATCCGTAGGATTCCCAAAGTTATATTAATACCTCTTTCGAGGCTACTAACATCTAACTCTAGGTTAATAAATTGAAATTTCTTTCTAATTAAAACCCTTAAAATTGTATTAACTCGATCTATGGACTCTCATATTAGGTTTGACCCTAATCTGGCAAATTTACATCATCCTATTTCTAGGGTTGCGTTCAACTCCGCTTAACTATGCTAGATCTACTTTTAGGAACGAATTTTGCTCCACCACCTAAGCATATCAATACTTGAATCAATATCCCGGAAATACCAAAACAAGAATTAAGAACACATTGTTAAGAACAAATCAAGTATTTATCGTATAGCTCAGATAACAATAACAAGATCCATCTTAGATCCATCCCCCTCAGGTATATGAGGGTTTAGTTCATAATAGTAAAAGAAAACATCTCAGAAGAAAATATAAAACAAAACATAAGAAAACACTAAAACCCCCTGAAGGAATTGAAGGAGAGTTCTTCCGTTTTGAGTATGATTCCGGCTTCTTGAGATGAACCAACTGGCTTCCTTCGAGTAGATCCTTGTATTCAGCTTCTCTGGCTCGGCTCTTTGGCCTAGTCGAATGCCCGAAAAGCCCTAACAAAAGGCTTCTCTCGAACTCTCCTTGAACCCCCTTTAAGTTGCTTTCACAGGGTGTTTATATAGGCTTCGAGATGCCTTACTTGGCCTAAAAGTATCCTAATCCGAATAGAATTCTTATTTTCTGCGGCAGGGCCACGTCCATGGCACGCGCTCGTGTGATTTGAGGCTAGGCCGTGGTCTAACATGTTGATGAGTCACGACTGTGCATTTTGGGTCTAGGCCATGGTCGACTCTTCTTAAGAGGCACGGCCGTGTGGAATTTGTGCTTTGGCCCATTTTCTCCATTTTTGGCCCTTTTCTCATTCTTTTCATCCTCCGGTGCTCTCCTGAGTATAAAACATGAAAACAAAGGATTAAGAGCACCTATTTCCATAATTAAAGGGAAAAATCATCTAAAAGTATGCTAATGTGGGATTAAAATATGTTCATTTTATGGTTTATCACAAGGCTTTTCAATTGGTATTAGAGTCGGCTTTAGGCACACGTGAAGGAAATTCTAAGTTTGGTTTGTGATCATGCTATCCATAGAAGTGTTGGAATATTTTCAAATATTTATAGTGTTCCAATAACTATAAATGAATGGGTGTAATTAATCAAAAGTTATATTATTTGATTTTTGAAAAGAATTATAACTATTTAAACATCATTATTTGAATAGTTATAATATTAAATGAATAATTATGTGTTTATTTTAAAGACATTATTATTCAGAAAGATACTTATTGAAAGATGTCTCTATGAAGAGACATGAAAATTCCTATAAATAGAAATTGTACTTCATTTGGAAAACACACCAACAAATTCTAATATTTTTTCTTTCATTCCTTTATTTTCTAATATTATTAGATTATTTTATGAAGTATTATTGCAGAAATCCTTTGTAGAAATTGTGTTTCTTATTATACGTTGCTTAGTGTGTAGTGGACTATTCTCGTCAGTGCAAAACGAAAATAGTCATTGGCTTCATTGTATCCAGAGATTAATTTACTTAGAGCTCATTTGCACACTGAAGATAGGTGGGGGCGAATATAATCTTAAAGATAGTGGCTTGATACACGCCTTGGAGCCTTGTTTTATTTCTTCTATTTCTGTTCGAGTTCCGTTCGTGTGTTTGAGATTTTCCTCATCGGAGATTTGTACTAACAAATTTAAGGTTATATTTCATGATGACTACCACAACACATGAAAGTGGAACACTAAGGGAGTTGGCTTTCAACTTTGTCAAACTTGATCGGTTTGATGGTGGCAATTTTCGACGATGGTAGAAAAAGATGCACTTATTATTATCAACTTTGAAGGTTGCTTATGTTTTGGATACTCCAAGACCTGAAGAGAATGAAAACGAATCAGTTGCTGCAACCTGAGAAAGACAAAAATGGGACAATACTGATTACATGTACATAGGCCACATATTGAATGGTTTATCTGATGGTTTGTTCGACACCTACCAAAAAAATGTCAACGCTAAAGAGTTATAGGACAAATTGGAAACAAAATACATGACTGAAGATGTTACAAGTAAGAAATTTCTTGTCAGTCGTTTCAGTAATTATCAAATGGTTGATGGTCATTCTATTGTGGAACAATTCCGTGATATTGAAAAGATGTGGAATCAATTAAAGTTATATGATATGAAAATGGATGAAATGATTGTTGTATCCTCCATAATAGAGAAACTTCCTCTATATTGGAAAGACTTTAAAAGAAGTCTGAAACATAAAAAGAGGAAATATCTCTTGAGGCTTTAGCAAATCATCTTCGTATTGAAGAAGAATATCGAAAGCAAGATCAGAACCTAAATTTTGAAAATGCCAAAGTGCATATTATGAAGGAAGTACAAACTACTAAACCATTCAAGAGAAAGTTCAAGCAGACTGATAAAGCACCTAAGTTCAAAAAGAAACAAAATGGCTCATGCTATCATTGAAACACCCCAAACCCGGCCCACGAGCCTTGACCGGATTTGGTATGTTCCCGGTGTAAACCGTTTCAAATTCTTTTCTTACTTAGGAAAAACTTGTGTGATTTGGAAGAAAGATCGTTTTGGGTTGGGCTTGAGATGAAAACAAGTTTATTTCATTATTAAAAATCCTTTACGTTAAGTGACAAAACGTTTGGGCTTTGTTTTAAAAATAGATTTACTTAATCTTTTAATAAGTAAAAGTTTGTAAGCTTAATAAATAAAAACAGAATGAAATAATTCTACTAAGGCCTTATTACATCAAAAAAAATTCCCAAAATTTAAATTCAAAATACTTAAAATAAAATAGTCCAAATAAAAGAAATCTGAACTTCATATGGCCTCCACTAATCATCTGCCGGCCCGGTCCATCACTGGTCGTCACCTGAAAAGTAATCCCATAACGGGGTGAGTCAACAGACTCAATGTGTAACCAACACTAAGAATTAACATTTCAGGCATGCATTATCATATCACATACATGTTCATATAACAGGTAAAAATAATGATGCAACCCGAACCCAAACCTAGTTAGCCATCCGTTACACACCACCCGTACCATCTTGCACACCGTGGGGACTACTAAGTCAACCCTCCATCCGCTACACACCATCGAAGGCAGTCACTACGGTCGACGTGCTCATCGCCCTTATAAAATTCGTGGTCTTAGGTCACCACATTCAGATTTCGTGGTCTTAGGTCACCACATTCAGATATCGTGGTCTTAGGTCACCATATTCAGATATTACGGTCTTAGGTTACCGCATTCAGATTTTGTGGTCTTAGGTCACCACATTCACTTCCCCTTTTCAATAACCCATATGCCCAAATCATATTATGCATTAACATGCCAAATTTCACATTCTTATCATTATTCTCATGTTACTTATAACATATTTCATAATCCTATTGGGAGTAGGAAACGTACCTGAGTACTTTGTACCATAGCATGGTACTTAGCCATATTTTCACATTCTTAATATTTCATTTAATTTAAACATAGCCATGAACATATCAAGACTTAGGATAGGGTACACACTGTACCTTATCCATATTCTTACACTTTCATAATAACACATATAATGAATTAAAACTATAAATCTATTGAGATTTAGTGTGGGGTACACACCTGATTTGCTTAACAATTTCACTGAAATCCCGAAAATCCAATCTAAAGCCTTAGATCTCAAGTCCCTACATTCGGCCAACCTTAGTATGATAGCATAAAGCCTATTTGACTATAAAACCAAATCCTAGTAGGATTAGTACACTAAAACTTACCTTGGTGCCAAATCTCAAAATCTTCACTATACTCTTTCTTGTATTCGGCAAAGCTTTAAATCACTTTAACAAATTAGTTTCGGCTTTTGAATAAATATGAACTAGATCTAAAACACCAAAAATAAGCCTTGGCTGAATATTCGCATGTCTTACCTTGTGGATTTTAAATCCAAATTCACCGAATAACTAGGGAACACGCTGACCTATAGTGTACCTTCGGAAAAGAACTTCTCCTTCTTGTAGTTGACTTAAACAAATCCGAAAAGATCTCTTCAAAGTTTTGGCAACAAGATATTAATGGGGCTAGTCCTAGATTTGACAAATCTTAAAAGAAAAAGGATGAAAATCGAATGATAACTAGTTCTTACCCTTAATACAGAAGTCAACAACCCCTTGTTTGAAGTCTCAAAACAATTCGGCTATGGTCTTGATTTTAGCAAACTTTCGACTTTTGGAAGATTATGAAAGAAGAAGAGAGAAGAGTTTGAGCAATTTGGTAATAAAGCTTTGGCTACACAAGGTGTATTTTGGCTTGGCAAAACAATGAAGAAAGGAGATATTTGTTAGAGAGAATTTAATGAGAGAGAGTTAGAAGAAAGAATGAATGGCCCTCTTTTCCTTTTATAGCGAAATTACTAACTTAGAATCCCTTACTTGGCCATCACTCTTCTATTTTGATAGCTTTATCTCTTTAATTAAAAATTAAAGAATAATCCTTCAATTATCTCTTTGAAAATAATCTAAAATAAATCATCATTTATCCACCTATTTATCCGAGTTTTAAGGAGAATTAAACTCTTCCTTAAGAGTCCCTATTGCCGTCCATTGCTTCCTCTTTAAGTAATTAAATAAAAATCACTTAAAGTCTTAGCTATATGCCGTCCACCCCTTCCCTTGATGAGCCAAATTTAAACTTATTCTATTGGACTCCTTGTGGCCATACGAGGCCCAAATTATCCACCTAAGTGGCGCCTCCCTATGATTAGTTTAGCTTTAATAACGAATTAGGCCACAAGCCCAATTCAGACGTAAAAACACTCTCAGAAATGCTCTCCTTGCTGCTCGAACCTAAGCTTGCACACATGCTGGTGGCGACATTTACTAGGCTTTAAGTGGTGCCTCCTTGTCACTTTTCCAAGCCCGTTTTTGTGTCAAATTTTTTTTTCTATTAATTTTCTTAAGGCCACCTTGCCTTAGTTTCCTCTTTTTAAACTTAACATTTCCATACATTTCCAGGTTTCCAAAATGTTCACTTTCCTCTTTTAACTTAAGTTTCCAAAATGTTCACTTTCCTCTTTTAACTTAAGTTTCCAAAATGTTCACTTTCCTCTTTTAACTTAACATTTCCAAGTTTCCAAAATGTCCACTTTCCTATTTTAACTTGACATTTCCAAGTTTCCAAAATGTTCACTTTCCTATTTTAACTTGACTTTTCCATACATTCCCAAGTTTCCAAAAATATTCAAAATACATTCATAACACATAAGACATGTCATTTCGTACAATTAAACCAAAAATACATAGGCCCTTTTCAGGATGTTACAATTATTGTGGTAAATCGGGACATTTCAAGAATGAATGTCAATTTTTAAAAAAGAAATCATCTTCTAAGGCTAATAATAATGAAAAGTTCGTTGCAATGATATTTGAAATTAATATGGCACAAGATGATAATACATGGTGGATTGATACCGGAGCAACCAAACATGTGTGCAAAGACAAAAGCATGTTCACAAAGTTCACACAATGTGAAAATGACAATGTCTTGTACATGGAAGAATTGGAAAATTCTTCCACCGCAGCAATCAAAGGCAAAGGTTCTGTTGAACTACAATTCACTTCAGGAAAGTTTTTAACCTTAAATGATGTATATTATGTACCGGAAGTTAGAAAAATTTAGTGTCTGGAAGTCTATTGAATAAGTTTGGTTTCAAACTTACTTTTGAGACAGATAAGTTTATTTTGTCTAAAGGAGGAATTTTTTTAGTGAAAGGGTATATGTATGAGAGTATGTTCAAACTGAATATTATTAATAATAATAATACTATTTACGCTTATATGGTTGAATCCTTTTGTTTATGGCATTATAGATTAGGTCATTTTGAATTATAGAAAATTGAATGACATGTATAAGTTAGATTTAATTCTATTTTTAATAATAATATTGAAAATGCAATACATGTATGTTGACTAAAATTACAAGAAACCCTTTCCCTAAAGTTAAAAGGAAAAAAATTGTTTGATTTGATACATAGTGATTTATGTGATAAACATAATACTCCTACATTAGGTGGAAAGAAATATTTTGTTACTTTTATTGATGATTGTTCTAGATATTATTATGTATATTTATTGCATTCAAAAGATAAAGAACTTGATAAATTTAAAGTTGATAAATATGAAGTTGAACTTCAATGTGAATCATTTATCAAGTGCTTAAGATCGGATAGAGGTGGAGAATTCTATAATCCAAGTTATTTTGAACCCACTGGAATTGTCCATCAAGTTTTTTCCCCTTACACACCACAACAAAATGGTGTAGCTTAAAGGAAAAATAGAGTCTTGAGCGAAATGGTAAATTCAATGTTATCATACTTAGGTCTTGAACAAGGTTTCTGGGGAGAAGCTATTCTAACAACTTGTCAGATATTGAATAGAGTTCCTAATAAGGAAACTAAAATAACCCCTATGAACAATGGAAGAAAAGGAAACTAAATCTTAATTATTTTAAAGTTTGGGGTTGTAGAGCTATTGTCAAAGTTCCGACACCTAAACGTAAAAAGTTAGGTGAAAGAGGAATTGAATGCATATTTATAGGATATGCACATAATAGCAAGGCATCTAGTTTCATGGTAATTGAACCAAATGATTCAATTTCAATTAATATTGTTATTGAATCAAGAGATGATATTTTTAATGAAAATAGATTTAATTATATTTCAAGACAATTGCAGCCACAACAATTGATTCATTCTTCAAATGAGAATAAGGTTCCATTGGAACAAATTGATAATAATGATGAATCTTATCAAGAATTAAGAAGAAGCAAGAGGATTAAAAAGTTTAAAGATTTTGGACCAGATTTCATTATGTTTCTTGTAGAAGGAAAAGGTGAAAGTATATGCAATAAGATACCTTATTGTTATAATAAAGGAATCTAATCCTATTACATTTGAAGAGGTAATGAAATCCCAAGACTTTACTTTTTGGAAAGAAGTAATAAATGATGAGAAGGATTCAATAATAGAAATCAAACTTGGATCTTAGTTGATCTTCCACTGGGTTCCAAACCAATAGGTTGTAAATGGGATCTTCAAAAAGAAAATGAAGGTCGATGGAACCATTGATAAATTTAAAGCAAGGTTAGTAGCCAAAGGTTTTACACAAAAACAAGGAATTGATTACTTTGATACCTATGCTCCAATAGCAAGAATTGCTATAATTAGACTCTTAATATCACTTACCTCTGTATATAATTTGGTTGTTCACCAAATGGATGTTAAAACTGCATTTTTAAACGGTAAATTGGAAGAGGAAGTGTAAATGTAACAATCGGAAGGATTTGTTGTTCCAAGATAAGAGCATAAGGTATGTAATCTTGTTAAATCTTTATATGAACTTAAACAAGCACCAAAACAATGGCACCAAAAGTTTGACAAGGTTGTTTTAACTAATGGCTATAAAATAAATGAATCCGATAAATGCATATATAGCAAATTTAAAAATGGAAAAGGTGTCATAATTTGCTTATATGTAGATGACATGCACATTTTTGGCACGGATTTGGAACAAATAGAAGATACAAAGAAATTCTTGTCTAACAACTTTGCTATGAAGGATATGGGTGTAGCAGATGTTATTCTTAGGATTAAAATAACCCGATATGAAAGCACTATAGCTTTTCACAATCACATTACATTGAAAAGGTGCTTAAAAAGTTTGATCTTTTCAACTGTATATCAGCATCTACACCCATGGATCCTCAAATAAAATTAGTCTCTAATGCTAGTAAGAAACTTGATCAATTGAAATATGCAAGTCTAATTGGTTGTCTTATGTACATAATGACTTGTACAAGACCAGATATTGCATATGCTGTTGGGAAATTGAGTAGGTACACAAGTAATCCAAGTAGTTTGCATTGACAAGCTTTGAATAGAATACTTAGGTACTTAAAGAAAACTATTAACTATGGATTGTGTTATAATAGATATCCTCCAGTTTTAGAAGGGTATTCGGATGCTAGTTGGATTACAAGTTTGGAAGATCATGCATCTACTAGTAGATGGATCTTAATTCTTGGTGGATGAGCCATTTCTTAGGGTTCTAAGAAACAAACATTTATTACTGATTCCACCGTAGCAGCAAAATTTATTGCATTAGCCGTTGCATTTAAAGAAGCTAAATGGTTAAGAAATTTGCTTTATGATGTACCTTTATGGCCTAAGCCAATTTCACCAATTCCTATCCGTTGTGATAGTGAGGCTACTCTAGCAAAGGCATATAGCCAAGTATATAATGGAAAGTCTAGACACATTGGATTAAGACATAGTTATGTCCGACAATTAATCTATGATGGAGTGATCATTATTAATTATGTGAGTTCCAGTGAAAATTTGGCGGATCCTTTGACAAAAAGTCTTGCTAGAGATGCAGGGAAAAAGACCTAAAAAAGGATGGGACTCAAGCCCATTAATTGGAGTCACCCATGATGGAAACTCGAATCAACGCTTGGTATAACATCAAGTCTTGAGTTCAATAAGACAAAGTACATCATTAGTATGTGACTGTTAGCACTATAAATAAGTCCATCTTAAGATTAAAGTGCTACGTACCCGTAATGATAAGGGAAAGATGAGTAATGTACTCTTAATGGACCCATAACTTAAATATTTAGAGTGTTATAAATACGAGAACACTCTTGATGGGATCTACTTATGTGAGTGGAAGTGTGGTCGCTTCTAAGAGCTCAAGGGCTTGGCTCTGGCAGCATTCATGAAAAGAGGACACAGACACATAGCCATAATGGTGTGCCTAGATACTATGTATTGATCGATGTTGAAATCATTGTGTGAGTTGTGTTTGATTAATCAAATGGAATAGTTGGTTCAAAGCTTTGTCTACCATGCAATTTCGATTAACTTTAACATGTTTTCACTAAGTGAAGTTTCAATCGTAAGATACCTTCATTTATGCAAATTAATTTCCAAGAATATCAAAATCTAAAATATTTTGAAAATGGGGGGGAGATTGTTGGAACATTTTCCAATATTTATAGTGTTCCAATAACTATAAACGAATGAGAGTAATTAATCAAAAGTTATATTATTTGATTTTTGAAAAGAATTTGACTATTTAAATATTATTATTTGAATAGTTATAATATTAAATGAATAATCATGTGTTTATTTTAAAGACATTATTATTGAGAAAGACACCTATTGAAAGATGTCTCTATGAAAAGACATGAAAATTCCTATAAATAAGAATGAGATTTCATTTGGAAAACACACCAAAAAATTCTAATATTCTTTATTTCCTTTCTTTATTTTCTAATATTATTATATTATTCTATAAAGTATTACTGTAGAAATCCTTTGTAGAAATTGAGTTTATTGTTATACGTTGCTCAGTGTGTAGTGGATGATTCTCGTCAGTGCAAAACGAAAATAGTCATTGGTTTCATTGTATCCTCGAGGTTAATTTGCTTGGAGCTCATTTGCACACTGAAGATAGGTGGGGATGGATATAACCTTAAAGATAGTTGCTTGATACATGCTTTGGAGCCTTGTCCTATTTCTTCTTTTTCTGTTCGAGTTCCGTTCGTGTGTTCAAGATTTTCCTCATCTGAGATTTGGTAATTCAATTACTCAAACCCCTTTATTACTCAATTTGAAAAACCTATGCATATTGGAAGGCTCATATAAGGATTTTTATCATGTCTATTAATGAAGTAGCTTGGGAAGCCATTGAAAATAAGTGGACTTGACTAATTGCTACTGCCACTGATGGTACCACACAACAAAAGCTTATCATTTCTCCATTCTTAATTTCTACACAAAGTTATATAGTGGCCCATCACAATTGGATACTAGAATAATGAGTATAAATGAATAAAGCACTAAGTAGGTTTCTAGGAAAGAGAGGTGGTGTACATGACATTCTTAAGTACCAAATCTTTCCCAGCCAGAATCGTTCCTAAACATACACTTTCACGTCATTACAATTATTTCCAGCAACTAGTTATTAATTTACCACACGCAAAACAATTTTCCCTTTTTTTTTCTTCTTTTCTGAAATTTTGTTTTGGGCTTGTAACCAATCCATATATATTCATAATAAATCATGTTTAAAAATAAATTCAACTCACACATATAAAAGCATATAATTCAAAGTAAGTTTAAAATAAACAAATTAAACTTGTATACGCTTTCAAATATGATAACATGACAAACAAGATTTTATCATCATAATTAAAATTTAATACAACTTTAAATAAAACTCAAGTTTAACTTAATGTTCAATTTAATATTTTATTATTACAAATTTAATTTGTTAACTTGGGTTTGGCCCGACCCATATTAAAGATAAAAATAATATTAATCAAATCTAAAGTAAATTCACATTATTACTATATTAGAATTTCACTTTATTAAGTTCTAATTTAAAACCCACTAATTTTTCAATAATAATAAATTAATTCATGCAACATAAAATCATGGATTGATGCTTCATTCAAACAATTTATCATAGACACAACATACTTTAAACGCAATCAAAATTTTTCAAAATTAAATCAATTCTAGCCATTTGGAAATATCTAGATCTCACCGTTTTTTTATACAATCAACTTTATTTATAATAGTCTCAATTGTCTATTAAGATTTTGCATGTTATAGAGAGGTAAATGATATATGTCTATAATAGTATGTTATTATAGAGAGATACTTGTTGCAAGCCTACCATAAAATTTATATCGAGAATTTCCATAAAATGAAGAAATTGAGAATTATGTTCAAAAAGAAAGAAAGTGAAAATCAAATCAATAAAATTAAAAGATAATAGGTGTATGCATTATTGCTTTTATGCATATTTTATTTTACATTCTTTCACATAATTAATTATAAAGTTCATAAATCTAACAAGCTCAATTAATTAATACGAGTCATCAAATTTAATTAATTAATTTATCATGAGTTATTAAATTCAAGTAATCAATTTATAAGTTTGTAGAATACATTCTTTCACACGATTAATTATAAAGTTCATAAATATAACAAACTTAATTAATCGGTACGAGTTATCAAATTAAATTAATATATCTATCATGAGTTATTCAATTTAAGTAATTAATTTATAAGTGTATGATGTTCCAAACTCATAGTAGAATATATAATTTGGGAAGTTAATAGTTTATTGAATTAATATATTTAATTTCACTCTTTCAAATTTATTTTCATTTAATAAAATATGATTAATAGATTTTTCATGAAAAATTAAACATTTTATTAACATTTCACTCTTTCAATTTTATTTTCATTTAATAAAATATGATTAATAGATTTTTTCATGAAAAATTAAACATTTTATTGAGATAATATTTTATTAAGATTTTTATTTAATAAATTATGGTTAATAGGTCTACTTACATGAAATAACTATAATTTACTTAAAATTTTAAACAATATGCTCTTATAGAGAACTAATTTATTAAAGAATATACTGTTGGAAAAAAATCCAATTCGAAAACGGTTTTCTTGCACAGCGAAAAATAAAAATTTTGAAAATCGAGCCTATTTGTGATATTTATAGCAATAAACCTTTTACCGAAATAGCACACGTGTTTTCGGCTAGACGAATCCTTATCGTTCCTGGCTTTCAACCAAACAACCTTCTCTACCATTCTTGCACCATGAAATGCTTCTAGTGTGGGCTCGAGCTATTCGAATCAAACACAGAACCAGAAATAGTTTTCTTAACTTTAAGTGTGAAAATGAAAATCTCTTTTCAATAGAAACAGACAGAATTGTTATTCCAGAAAATAGATTTAATATTCAAAGAATAAAACTCTTACTATTTTAGGGCAGAGTAACAATATCTTAAAAGTTATGTAAATAGCCTTATCGATATAATCTATTTATAGGAGAAGAAGTAAAACCCTTGTTGAGTTGTAGAAGTTTATTTCAATAAGAAAAACGAACTCATAGTCTAACAAGAATTATAAAGGGTGACAACCTTAGTTAAATAAATTAGGGTTTGTCGCCCCTCTCATTAAATATGAGAGCTTTTGGACATCTCCCATATTGGGTCCAATTACAAGTACTTCTTGGACTTTTAACTCAGTACTTAATAATTCGATCCAACTCGATATTTGTTTTTCTATTTCCCAAAATAAACATCGTAGTTAATTCCAATTAAATAATCTTCTCAACCCAATTCTAATTCCGTTAAAATCATGACGCCTTTACCATAAAAGAATCTATGAAAAAATATATTTAATATTTCTACATTCAACGATTCACTATGACCAAATGATTTATTTTCATTTTCAAAATTCATTTTATTCGAAAAACATATATTTATTTCCAGGTCATTTTCATTTTCATTTTGGAGAAAAGCACATTCATTTCCAAATGATTTCATTTCTCCACTTTCATTTTCATTTTGGAGAAAACCATAATCATTTCCAAATGTTTCCCATTTCCTTATTTTCACAATTTCTATCCATTTTCATTCATTTGATTCAACATGCAATTCATTTATGGTTTTAACGAGCTAGTGTAGGGACCAATTGGACATATCTGATTGATGCTCAAATGATTTATAATTAAGTTCTAGCGTTTTACCTATTAATTATAAACTCATTTACTCACGAAGTTATTCCCTATAGTATCGTAACTGAGCTCTCCCCCAACGGCATACCATTACAAAAGCAACTCAATCAGTATTCATCCAATGACCTTGTCATAAGTGTGTTACCCTCATAGGATATTCTTAATCTCTTTGGGACAATATTCATTCTCCCAATATGATCATATTTTATCTCATGATAATCATTACATCTTCCTTAATAAAAAGTCAATTACTATCAAATAGTAATCAAGTCATTCATCACAAAGACGAACGATTCGTGGTCACATTTACTTTTCATTAACCATGTAATGGCAATGAGATACTATCATTTACCCATGTTTCGAGCCATGAATTCCACTATTGTGAATGACGCTACATATTGCAGAAGTTGTATGCCTAAGGCACCAGCTTTCGGTTCCTTATCTATTTGAACTCAAGCTTTTACTTACATCAAAGTATATGAGTCATGCATAAATAGTCCATCATCCACTCAGGATTTAGGTATGCTACACTATGAACGTCATAAATGAATAAATCCATAAACGAATTTAGGATCTATTCTTCTTTGGTTTTGCCGATGTATTGTCAGTCCGGTTAGCCACATCTATATCTCTATCTTTTAGGAGTCATTTGCTCCGATGCCCAAAAAAAAAACATCTCCCCAATTGAACTTGATAGACTAAGTATATTAGTCTTTCAATAGGTTTGCTCATTTCCGATTAGACTAAAGACATGTTTAGGTTCGTTTGCCAATATAAATTGTCTTTTCGTATTACGATATGACCACGTAATATCACTTAGTATTAGTTTAAACATTAGACAACCAGTGAGGGTTAAGATAAAACATAAAAAATCAGTTCTATTAGAAATTTGGCTTTTATAATGAAATATTATTATAGTGGGTGGTTGTTATAGAGAGGTCTGACTATACATGTTATTGATGCATAAGAATCTCGAGAAATAAGAATATCGATAACATTAGGATATGGGTAGCAAGATGATTGTAGCAGCAGACGCATGGTATGTTTCATGGGAAACATGACATAGGTAGCATCATGACAATAGTGGCAACAACGACCATGGGCGTCAACAGTGTAGGCAACATCCAAGTACGAAAATATTCTTAAGATTGTTGGAAAATATTGCACCAAGCCCATGAACCAAGAATATGAGTTGAATAACTTGAGGTGTGTTGGACATTCTTTAAGGTTTTTTCGTCATATAGCGTATCCCTTAAGATTCAACAGGCTCTTTCGCTATAAAACATGAACAATGATTAACAATCAATTACAATAGAAAATATTCAGCAAACTCAAAAGGAGGACAGGAAGAGCCAAAGGAGAATGAAAGATTTTTAAGGTGTATCTAGAGTAAAAGTAGGTCATGGTATATATAGGACCTTTATTGGCATAAAAATAATAAAAATAAGTGAATTTGACTTGGCCAAAAATAGTTTAAAATGTTCAGCGAATCTTGACTTGACTAAATATAGCTTCAATCGATTAAGTTATTTTTAACTTGGTTATTCTAAGTCTTACTAATTAAGTAATTTACTTTTATTTTACTCTAAAAAAATATGGCTTCAATCGATTAAGCTATTTTCAACATGGCTAATTATAGATGTTATGAAGTAAGTAATTTACTTTATTTGTACTCTAAAAATTTAATAAAAAGAAGTTAAAAAACAAAAGGGTTCAATTGTATATTACAAAAGCTTTTTAGGACCAACGTGCAAGTTCATCTTTTCAACTTAGTTATTATTAACCCTATATAATGTAATGACTTATAAATAAAAATTTCAAAATTTTCTTGAAGTACGTGCGACTTTATTATTTTGAAACATCTTAATTTTCCAACTTAAACTTCCACTTGAAATCTTAAAGTAATTGTTTAAAATAATATAAAATATCCTTATATTAATATCCTATTATACACTTATACGTGTAAAAAACACAGCTTTAAAACACAGATGTCTATTTAAAAGTAACATGTCGAAACATTTTTTGAAAACAGGAATCGACTTTAGTTTTGAAAACACAAAATAAAACGGGAGTCGCCACCGATCTTTATTAAGTGTGATCGGATCACCTTTGTTTTAATAAAACGTTTTGATTCACTAAAACAGTGTTTTTGGTCTACAAAATTTGAGAAAATAGGTTCGGGAGTCGATTACGTGCGAGGAAGGATTAGCACCCTCGTCACGCCCAAAATTGGTACCAAATCGATTAAGTAGTGTCTTAATGTGAAAAATTAAAAATTGAGAACGAATATAAAAATACGATCATTTTTTATTAATGTTGATTTTAAAGCACTTGAATAAATTGGAATAATCGTAAAAGACCATCTCATCTCAAGGCGACGAAATACCACATCCAATTAGTTAGGACACGGTAGCTCCGAATCCTTGAGAATGAGCCCGCCTTTTATCTAAAAGCATGTATATTTTAATTTTAAAAGAATATTCGGTTATTTAGATTAAACGAGAAAAAATGAAACCCAGTAAGTTAGGGCACGGTCTCTCGAATTTCTAAATACGGAATATTGTCATTTTTTAGAAATTCTTATCTCGAGGTAACGAGATGTCAGTACTTTCGAGAATAAGCTTTTTATTTTAAATTTGTATTTCGTTTTAAAATGATATTTCGATATTTAGGTTAAACGAGGAAAATCGAAACCCAGTAAGTTAGGGCATGATTTTCTCGAGTTTTCAAAACACGAAATATTACCTCATTTTTTGAAACATTTTTATTTTAAAACGGTAGTGGATACAATATTCGAAGACATGTATGATTTGTTTGGATTTTAAAAAACGATGATCTAGGTTGAAATAATATTTTAAGGTTTAATTTCAATGTAATGACATAATACAAAAATAATAACGATCATGGTACAATAATACATGAACACGAAATTATATAATGAACTATAATAATATGACAATACAAATAAATGAATTATGGCACATGCAATAGCAATAAATAAATAATAACATTAATAAACAAAGACCAATGAATTAAACAATTTAAAGAGAAATAATACATAAATCAACTTAAAATAATTAGCAAAACAATTTAAGTAAAGAAAACATAGTAAAATAAAATAAAATAAGCTAATGTATGAAACAATTTAAAAATGTCAAAAGTTTGAAATAAATAATATCTAAAAGGAAATTTAAGATACATAATATATGAAAATATAAGAGTGATTTAAAATAAATAACATAATATTTAAAATGAATGGAGTATAAGATAATTTAAACCAAATAATACATAGAAAATTCTTAAAATAGAAAATATATATATATATATATATATATATATATATATATCAAAATCTAAAATAAACAATATATATATATATATATAGTTTTAATAAAGATAATATACAAAAACTCAAAATAAATAATAAAAATAATAATACAATTTTAAGAAAATAAATACATAAACTGTTTAAACAGGTTAGGAACTAATTTGAAATCAGAAATAAAAATGAGGACCAAAATTGCAATAAATCCAAGTGGAAAAGGGACAGGGACCAGATTAAAACGCAATAGAAATAATATGGTAAGATTTTAAGAAAAGAAGAATGCGAATGGGACCTGATCAACAGCACCGCAAAAAGGGAGGACCAAGCGCGAAATTATCCCTTTTAAGGGATATGCGCAGATCCCCCTTAGCAAACGGCGCCGTTCGCTCAAAGTTTAAAACCCCTTTTTGTTCTGTTTCAAACTTAATCCAGAGAAAGAAAGAACAAAAAAGCTTTGTAGTTTTTTCTCCTCTCCTCTCCCCTCTCTTTTGGGCTCCTCTGGTGAGTTTATCTGCCGGTCGTCGCACCACCACCGCACGGTGGCCAACGGAGCACAAAAGAGGCGTTTAGCCTCCGGTTCAAGGCGCCCTCGAAGCCGAGCCCTTGAACCCCGTTTTCGAACCCAATGACGACGACAGAACGAGTTCTCCGGCGACGCGTTTGTGGGTTCAGGTAAGGTCCTTCCCTTTTTTTATTTTCGTTTTATGATTAGTATTTGTATTAGATTTCAAAAACGGTAAGTAAAAAAAAAAATTAAAAGAGCAAGAACAGTGTTAAACAATCAGAGTATGAAAAAGAAAAAAAATCCACCTTCTAAAATTTCTTTTCTATTTTGATTTCTGAATGTGTGTAGTACCTAAAAAATCCGAAGAGAGGATTACAGGGGGTTTATCTCGGTTTTTATAACCGATTTTACAGATCCGATTTTGTTTTTTTCTGTTTTGTTTCTCTGTTTTTTTGTTTTTCTTCCTTGTTTTGGTGTTGTTGCGTGTTCCATTCGTTGTTGCAGGTGACGGAAGCATGGCAGAGGCGCATGGGGCAATAGCATGCGGTGGCTAGGCCACTTAGGGTTTCAGAAATCCTATGATTTCTGAGAAGTTTTGATATTTTGGGCTAGTTGGGCCCTTTTTTAGCTTGGTTTGTTATTGGGTTTGGGATCAAAATTGGGCTTCGGGTCTGATTCAATTTGGGTCTGTTTGGTTTAATTTTGTAAATAGACATTTGAGGGACTGTTATTATTTTTGGATTTGTTTTGTTTTTGGACTCGGGCCAAAATTGGCTACTACTACAACTTCGGAGGATAAGATCTGATAATTCAGCTTTAATTTGTTCCATTACAACTTCAAGGAAATAAGATCTGCTATCTTCGATCTGCTCCACTGCAACTTCAGGGAGATAATACTTGTATCTTCAACCTGCTCCACTACAACTTCAGGGATACAAGGTTTGTCTCCTCAACCTGTTCCACTGTAACTTCAGGGAAATAAGGTTTGTTTTAATCTGCTCTACGACAACTTCAGAGAGATAAGATCTGATAATTTAGCTTTAATCCGTTCCACTGCAACTTCAGGGAAATAAGATCTGCTATCTTCAGTCTGCTCCATTGCAACTTCAAGGAGATAAGACTTGTATCTTCAACCTGCTCCACTGCAACTTCAGGGAGATAAGGTTTGCATAATCTGCTCTACTGCAACTTCAGTGAGATAAGATCTGTAATCCTTGATATTACTACACTGCCCTCTTGGGGACCTATCCTGTAGACTCGATTCTTTATGCTTATGTTTATGCCAAATGATTAGGACGCAGTGATCAGAATGAATCTAATGCTCCTAACTAAATGTGTTATGGATGACATTTGCATGAATGTAGAATGTTATGAGAATGATCCTTCTTATTTAAGGTGTCATTGCTCGTTGTTCATTTCTAGCACTGACGTATTACGCTGTCTTCTTACTTGTATGGTACTCTGACAGAAGATGTGAGGAGATGGTCCCAATCTATATCATTCTTTCTCAAATGTTCCCAACCCCTGATCTTGATTAGTTCTGAATAGTGGTCTCACTTCAAGTTCTTGTAATATTTAGAAATTTTTAGAGTAGTATGCAAAACTCTTTTTAAATATTAATAGTCCATTAATCGTTATTTCAACGAGAAATGCTTGGAAAAGATTATCACAATGGACAAAATGGGATTGTAAGGAGAGCAATGCTCGATGTGAATAAATTGATCGGGAAATCGAACTTTGTTGAAGTACAAGATGAGAACAGGTTAAGATAGCGAATTTTGCTAAGAATACAACAATGAATAAGTTAATCAGGAATAGCAAATCTGCTAAAATGTAAGATGAAAATAGGTGCCCCAGATATCATAGAATGAGCTTCTCTGCACAAAACTTCTCGAAGACCCCTTTCGAACTTGATAGGTGTATGGCAGACTTAGAAGACTTCTTTGACGTCCCAAGACATAACGTCCCTCCTTTTTGTCAAGTTGGGCATAACAAGACTACGCGTGTCTCCCCTTTAATCATAAATTTGAATTGCCCATTCTTGGGTTTTCAATTCAAAACCCCTTTGGTTGCAAGGCGCCCTTTGCGGGTTTTCACCTTGGCCTCTCCCCACCCTTTTTTTTTTACTTAAGACGCCCTTTGCGGGTTTCGCCTTAAATCATTCCTTTTTTTTTTTTTGCTCAAGACGCCTTTTGCGGGTTTTCGTCTTGGCTTTTTTTTTTTTTGCTTAAGACGCCCTTTGCGGGTTTTCGCCTTAAATCGTTCCTTTTTTCTTTGCTCAAGATGCCCTTTGCGGGTTTTGTCTTGGCTTTTTTTTAGGCAAAGTATTTCTTGGTGAATCGAGTTTGAGGATTAGGCAAGCTTTTTCCACCCATCTTGGTCAAAATCAGAGCTCCTCTAGAAAAGGCCTTCTTTACCACATAAGGTCATTCCTAATTTGGCATCCATTTTCCTCTGAAGTCCTTCTGTATAGGAAGAATCTTTTTCAAAATAAGGTCTCCTCATGGATTTCTCTAGGACGAACCTTCTTATTATAAGCCGCATCATTTGCTTTTAGTACATTTGACCATGATAAATGGCTCTTAGCCTCTTTTCTTCGATTAGATTCAGTTGATCATACTGGGATTGAATCCATTCTGATTCATCCAATTTCGATTCGAGACAAGACCCATGAGGAAGGGATCTCAACTTCAATAGGAAGTACCGCCCATTCCATAAACCAAGGAAAAGGAGTTGCCCCAAGATGAGGTTACGATGATGTTCGATAAGCATAAAGAGCAAATGGTAACTTCTCATGCCAATATCTATAAGTCTCAATCATCTTTCCCATGATTTTCTTGATATTCTTATTAGCCGCTTCTACCGCACCATTCATTTTTGGACGATATGGCAATGAATTGTGGTGTTTGATCTTGAATTGACTGCAGACCTCTGCTATAGAACTATTGTTTAAATTCAGTGCATTGTCAGATATGATCCTTTCGGGCATTTTATATCGGCATATAATCTCTTTTTTTAAGAACTTACTGACCACCGACTTTGTGACACTTGCGTATGAAGTGGCTTCCACCCACTTGGTGAAGTAGTCGATGACCACAAAGATAAACCGATGCCCATTTAAAGCCTTTGATGAGATTGGCCCAATGACGTCCATGCCCCACATGGAAAACGGCCATGTAGAAGTCATGACATGAAAAGGTGGGGGAGGTTCATGAATTTTATCTCAATAAATTTTACATTTGTGGCACATCTTGGCATAGTTGATGCAATCTCCTTCCATAGTAGACCAATAATACCCGAATCTCATAGTCTGTCTGGCCATTGTAAAACCACTAGCATGCATTCCACAGACACCCTAATGGACTTCTTCCAGGATTTTCTTAGCTTCAACAGCATCCACGCATCTTAAAAGCACATAATCATTCCTTCTCTTATACAGGGTTTTTCCATCTAAGATGTAATCACCGGCCAGTCTTTTCAGCGTTTTCTTATCGTTCTAAGTTGTTTGGTCAGGGTACTCACGATTCTTCACATATTGCAATATATCATGAAACCAAAAGTGATCATCTTTTTCTTCTTCTTCGTCGATGTTGTAGCAATGTGCCGGAGCTTCATAAATGCTCATTTGGATAGGCTTTACTTTCTCTTCCTTGTTTACTTTGATCATAGAAGCTAAGGTAGCCAAGGCACCAGCCATTTGGTTTTCTTCTCGCGGGAGGTAACAGAAAATGATGTCATCGAACTCTTTCATCATCGACAAAACTAGCTTTCGATAACTGATCAACTTGGGATCTCTTGTTTCCCACTCGCCTTTGAGCTGATAGATCACTAACGCAGAATCACCATATACCTCTAACACTTTGATCTTGCGTTCAATGGTCGCACGGATACCCATGACGCATGCTTTATATTCGGCCATGTTATTTGTGCAATTAAAATTCAATTTGCTAGTAAAAGGATAATGGTCTCCATTTGAGGATATTAGGACTGCCCCAATTCTGTTTCCCACTGCGTTTGAAGCTTCGTCAAAGTTTAGTCTCCAAGGATTACCCTCATTCTGAGCACCCTCTTTAGTGATTGCAACATACATTAGGTCTTCATTTGGGAAATCAAAGTCCACTAGCTCGTAATCTTCCAAAGCTCTACTGGCCAGAAAGTCTGCTATTGCACTTCCCTTCACAGCCTTCTGATTTAAATAGACTATATCGAACTCAGAAAGTAGAATTTGCTATTGGGCTATTCTTTCATTCAGTGTAGTCGACTCTATCATGTACTGTCTTGGTATAGCATGTACTGTCTCAGTCTGCGGGTCGTCCAAATCAGAGCGCAACACAGCTTCTCAATTGGCGAATATCTTGTTTCGCATTCAGTGAACTTCTTGCTGAGATAGTATATCGCTCTTTCTCTTCTTCCCGACTCGTCATGTTGACCTAGTACGCATCCCATAGAATTTTCAAACACTACTAAATACAATATCAGTGGTCTATCTAGGCAAGGTGGCGTCAGTACTGGGGCTTTAGACAAGTAATGTTTGACCTTATCAAAAGCTTCTTGGCACTCTTCATTCCATACACCTGGGTTGTGTTTCCTGAGAAGACGGAATGTAGGGTCACACTTCTCCGTTAGTTGTGCAATAAACCGGGCGATGTAGTTTAGTCTTCTTAGAAAACCTCGAACTTCTTTTTGAGTACGTGGTGGAGACAACTCTTGTATAGCCTTTACTTTATCTGGATCAATCTCAATTCTCTTTTCACTGACTACAAATCCTAGCAACTTTCCCGACCTAGCCCCAAAGGTACATTTTGCTGGATTGAGCTTCAATTGGAATTTCCTCAACTTTAGGAACAATTTCCTCAAGACCTGCACATGCTCTTCCTCAGTCTTGGACTTTGCAATCATATCATCCACATAAACTTTGATCTCCTTATGTATCATATCATGGAAAAGGGTTACCATGACTCTTTGATACGTTACCCCCACATTTTTCAGTCTAAAGGGCATTACCTTATAACAGAATATTTTTACGAATGTGGTCTTCTCTATATCTTCAGGGTGCATCTTAATTTGGTTGTACCCGGAGAAGCCGTCCATGAAAGAGAAAAGTGAGTAACCAGCTGTGTTGTCCACCAACGTATCAATGTGAGGTAGCGGAAAGTTATCTTTTGGGTTGGCCCTGTTCAAATCTTTATAGTCCACGCACATCCGTACTTTTCCATCCTTCTTAGGAACGGGTACTATGTTGGCTACCCATTTTGAGTATGTGACTGCTTGCAAGAAGCCAGCATCGAACTGTTTCATGACCTCCTCCTTTATCTTTAACAAAACATCAGGCCTCATCCTTCGGAGCTTCTGTTGAACTGGTCTACATTCCTCCTTTTTAGGGAGTCAGTATACCACAATATCAGTGTTTAACCCCGGTATGGCTTGATACGACCATGCGAAGACGTCTTTGAATTCTTGGGGTAACTCAGTGAGGTCTCGCTTTGTTTCTGCAGCAATGCTAGCTCCAATCTTCAACTCTTTTCCTTCTCCTAAGCTCACAATTTCCACTGACTCTTTGTGAGGCAAGATTTGTTTCTCATCTTGCTCTACCATCCTTAGCAAATCAAGAGATATGTTACAATCCTGGTCATCTTCAAAATCTGAAGAATCCTCCATACCCGTATCTTGTTCAAAAGGAGATTCTGAATTGATAACAACGTCACTCATATCATTGATATCTAGGGACCTATTAGAAGGGCAAAAGAAGGTGCAAAAGTAAAAGAATCTGAGAATGATTATTTGTATGATTGATTATGAATGAAATGTAAAGAATATTTCTGTTATGAATGAAAATAATAAAAGAACATTTGCTCGGAATGATTCAAAAAGGGCATTTCATTGAAATAAAGACATTTGGACATATGCCTATTTAACAAAAGAATTCTTATTGCTCCTAGGCTTAGAGCAATAAGTGTATTTGGGAAAGGTTATAGGAATCTCTTCCATGGTCCAATTGTTTAGGACACTTCCGAGAGTGTAAGGGCAAATTCCAGATAAATATCTTTCTTCAGTTCCTTCCTCAGATACGGCGTTAATGCTCAATCTTCTCAACGTTTCCTCTGATATTTCTCTTCTTGCCATCCTTTGTTTAGGGTATATGGTTCCTCCCGAAACAAATGTTTTGGATAAATGAGGAAAAGCCATTGGCTCCCATTTGACCTCTTCTCTGCTTAAGCGCGCCCTTCTTCTTTCCTGCTTTTTTTCTATCTCTTTATTCTTTTGCTTTACATCTGGCTTGAATCCTAAGCCCAAGCGGTCTCATTTTTCTTTCAGTATTGGCACCTCTGTCTTCCCTTGAAGACATTTCCCAAGTCCTTTTCCAGGTAAGGCTCCCTTCCCGATTGTCATTTGCAGGCCCATCTTTGTGGATTTAGATACTTTGGGGATAGGGATTTTGTTGTCTTCGACGACGAAGGTTGCGTTGACAAATTCTAGTGATTAAAAAGAACATTCTATCATTTTGTCGTCTGTCCCTATGTACGGAGCATCACTGGTAACAGATGTTATGATATCCTCCTTCGTATTTATGGTGATCAATCTACCTTCAGTCACCAATTTTAACTTTTGGTGCAGTGAGGATGGTACTGCCCCGGCCGAATGAATCCAAGGTCTTTCTAGCAAGCAGTTGTAGGAAGGCTTGATGTCCATTACTAAAAAGTCTACCTCGTATGTATTTGGATCAATCTGAAAAGGTATCTCGATCCTTTCCATGACCCTTCTTTCGGTACCATCGAAAGCTCTCACGATATTTGGCATGTTTTCATATGAGAACTATCCACGGGCAACCTGTTTAGTGTGGATGAGGGTAAGACATTTAGGGCCGATCCATTATCAACTAACATTCCTGGCAACG
Source organism: Gossypium rotundifolium (assembly GCA_025506655.1). Classification (NCBI taxonomy): domain Eukaryota; kingdom Viridiplantae; phylum Streptophyta; class Magnoliopsida; order Malvales; family Malvaceae; genus Gossypium; species Gossypium rotundifolium. The sequence goes on from CP106726.1 coordinate 89,918,404, forward strand.
TGTATCATTTGCAGCGTGTGGTTATATGTAGAGCCTTTGTAGATCCCATACCCCCCGAAGGTATCTCATCGTCATTGAAAAAAATGAAATTGTCGGCACTTATGTTACCGACCAGACGGTCTACCTTGTTGATAGATATCATCCTTGATGTATGTTTCATTCAATACTTTCATCAATGCACTACGGTGGGCTTCTAAGCTCATGAGCAAAGTCAGTATTGATATGCGAGCCGACTGCTTGTGCAATTGCTCCACAACACTGTATTCGCTGTGCTTTAGGAATTTTAAGAATTCCTTAGCCTCTTTTTCAGTCACTGGCTTCTTAATGGGTAGTTCCACACCAATTGTCTTTTCTTTTTGTTGTTCCACCTCTAAGGCTTTTCCTTTATCTGGTTCTGCTCTTGCTTTTGGGGTATAACACCTTTCGCTGCGTGTAAAAAAGCCTACATCTTGACCTTCCTCTAATGTATTAGCTGGGCTCTCCTCTCTTAGGATCGTTACATTACAATCATAATTTCACGGAACCCTTTTACTATCCTTAAAGGGGAAAGCTACAGGCTTCTGAATTATAACCCTTGGCGCAATTGGTATTCTAGCTTCACCAACTCTTGGTCGCGAGATAATTATTACAGGGTGGTTAACCCCATAAACCATCTTGGTTGATCCTTCTTCTGACGCGTGGACCTCTCCTTCTTCCGATCCTTTGATCTCTTCATAAAATTCCATCTCTTTAATATCCATGATATTTTACACCGTGGCCCTGAACTCGATGCATTTTTAGATGTCATGACCCACCTCGACGTGGAACTCGCAGTATTTTCCTGCTTCCTTGGGCTTTTCCTTTGGCTCTTGCTTAATTAAACCTTTGTTTACCATTTATTTCCATACCCATCTCAGTGGGGTTTTTACTTCTGACACATCGGCCTTGATTCTTTTCCCACCATTATCGACTATCGTGTTTACCCCTTTATCAGAATAGTTGGGTAACGGATTTCCTGCTACGTTGGGTCTTGATAGGTCATCAAGCTTTACAATCCCCATTTTGATAAATCTTTCGATCAACTTTTTGAACGTAGTACAGTTCTCGATTAAGTGCCCCACTACTCCTGTATGGTACTCGCACTGAGCATTTGCGTCAAACCATTTTGGGAATGGGGGTTGCATCGATTCTATGTAGAAGGGGGATATCATATAGGCGTCGAATAGATTCTGGTACAGCTCCCCATATGTCATTAGGATGGACATAAATTAGAGCCTTTCCGTGTTTGGTCTTGCATTGGATTCCTGCCTCAGGGGGCCTTGATGGGTAGTAATTAATGTCTTTGGCTGGCTTACAGTGACGGGTTTTGAATAACCCTTGTTGTATGCGTTCACAGTGTTTACTTCATTGTCTTTTTTTCTCGGGGCCGGTCTCTTGGCGCTTTCCTCCACGTTTATCTTCCTACTTCGGATTGTGTTTTCAGTCATCTCTCCTGACATCACTATGTCTAAGAAGCTTTTAGTAGTGCTTCCCAACATGTGGTTGATGAATAGAGCCTTCAGCGTGTTGATAAAAAGCATGGTCGTTTCTTTTTCTAGAAGGGGGGTTGGACTTGTGTGGCTACCTCTCTCCACCTTTGGGCGTACTGTCTGAAGCTCTTGCTTGGCTTCTTCTGCATATTTTGTAATGCTATTCTGTCCGGTGCTATGTCTGTTACGTGGCCATATTGCTTCATAAAAGCCTGTGCCAAATCACTCCATGAATTAATTTGAGCACTGCTGAGCTAGTTGTACCACTTGGCCGCGATCCGATCAAGCTGTCTTGAAAGTAGTGAATCAACAACTGATCATTATTGACATAACCTGTCATCTTTCGACAGAACATCGTAACATGAGCTTCAGGGCAGCTGGTCCCATTATATTTTTTAAACTCTGGAGTCTTGGATTTTGGTGGGAGTATTAGGTCTGGGACCAAGCTCAAATCTTTAGCACTAACCCCACTGTGGTACTCTGCGTTCTCCATTGCCTTAAACTTCTCTTCTAACCATTTACATCGGTCCTCAAGTTGTTTAGACACATCTACCATTACCTTATCCGTTTTTGCTAGGTCATCGAGGTCGGGAACGACGGGATTGGTTGGGTGATCTCCCGATTAGATCCCGAGCCGGTTGGAAAATTTATCAGTATTGAAGCATCATCCTGATATTGGGGTTTGACGGTAACATGTACCCTTTGTGGGTTTACATCTGGTGGTGCTTGGGTGTTTGGCGGGGTAAAACTTGGAGGGTAAACAGGGTCGTCATTATCATTTCCTGAACTAGTAGCAATGCCTTTTCCCCTTTCGCGTTCATTAGCCAGCAACTGCGCCAGTTGGCTGATCATATTATTTTAGAATTCTTGCATTCACTCTATCATATCTTGCTGCATTTTGACTAATCGTTCTTGCATTTGATCCTGCATGTCTTTCGCATCTTCTTAACTTCTAGTCTCTCGATCCATGGCTTTTGTTTTGTGGCCGTCAATCTTGTAGCGATATATAGCTGGTGGATTTTGTTGGTTTCGAGGTAGCGTCATAATTTTAATCAATTAGAGTCTTTTATGGAACATAATGCAAATGATGCGATGTAATGCAAATGAATGAGATGAATGCAAAACAGGCATTGATTTTGATTCAATTCCACTAGATAAAGTTTACTAGAAATTAAATTTCTTTACATAGAACGGACGATTACATATATGGCCTCGCCCTAATACCTAAATCATTGACTTTTCTAAGAAGCCAAGTTAAGTTTCGGCCTCGATCCGATCTTGACTCGTATATTATACTTAATATATCAGCCTCAATAGCCAAAGTCTCTGGAACTTGAGTCACTGCTTCGCTCATAACATAATCTCTATCTCTGATCTGTTCTTGCGAGCGGTGGAGCTGCTCTTTCCAATGTTCATTATTTGCTTCAAAGAGCTCAACTCGAATCTTACTATCTCGTAGTGCAGTCTCGAGCTCTTCTATTCTAGCTTTCATCTCCTCGATCTTGTTCTGGCTGGCTCTTAATTCGATTACCAAGTTGCGACTACGTTGCAGATGCAGTGACTTTTCCAATTCTGCTACTCAGGCTCGTAACTTCTCTCTTTCACTTTGACTTTCCAACAGACTCCTCTTCAAAACATCTTCCTGTACTAGAGCATATTGGAACTTCTTTTCTCACTGATTGGCTCTAGTCTTTTCTTCATTGATTTCTTGGCGCCATTGTTTTGATGTCTTACCTAAACCAGAGGTTCTGATTGACATGTGCAACTTCTTGTAGTTCGTCTTTAAACTATTCAAATCCTCTTCAGCCTTATTTTTAGCTTTTCTCAATTTTTCAGCCTCGAGCTTGTGGATGTCGACGTCTAACCCTAACTGTATCTTTTCCTCCTCTAGCTGCTCTATTTTCTTTCCTAATTCTTGACTCCTTTCCTCAAAGTCCTGCTTGATGATTTCTAATTCAGATGGGACAACTCGTAAATGCTCTTCTATCGACTGAGTACTCTTTTGACTTGTCATAAGGATGTTGCCGTTGACTCTTTGCCTTCGCCACCTATCATATTCAAGGGTCGCCATAGGGTTTGTGGCAAATATCTTCATTCTGCGAGTTTAGTTCCAAGTGCTCGACATTTCACGAACTCTCTTTTTGTAATTGTCGTCCTTGTATGTAAACTCGCACTGAGCTAATCCCTGCATCACCAGTATGAACTGTCTTGATCGATACTGCCTTAGTACGAGTAGTGGAGCGTATCCAACAGCTCTCCATATCCCAAGTAGAGGGACCAAGATAAAATCGCCGCACCGGTACAAGATTTCGTCTGGGATCAACCATGGAGCCCTCCATTCAACATCTTCGTCCTGTAGATTTCGGAGAATAGCTATCCATTTCTCTCCTGAGATGTCATCTCACCTCGGTGTAGCCTCTATTTCTCTCAATGGAAAGTAGTTCACAAAAAAAAAACTCGATAGGAGACCTTTTCCAATTTCCAAAAGTGGCTATAGAACCAAGCTAACAAAAGTTGCGCGCACCCTATGAATCTGCCCTCGCCCGCTCTCCAACATGCATTCAAGGATTTGAAAGTTTCTGCTAAGGTTACCGGGATGGGTGTGACCCCTTTGTCGAGTTGGTCAAACAGATCTGAGACTGCTTCGTCTACATGCCCTAAAGCCTTGAGAAAGATCACCAATCCATAGATACTAAGAGCGAAGACATCGACCCTCTTCTTTATATCAGGATGTGCTAAGATCAAATCTTTCAAGTTTTTCCAAAGAATGCACTTACTATCACCCTTCTGCTAACTTCGGGCTGCAACCCACTGTTCGCTCATCTCCGTGATATTCATCAACTTAGGGTGCTAGGGGATTTGGAGTAAACTCTATTAGCGTGAATCTTGAACAGCGAACAAGGTAGTGTATTCCTCTATGGTAGGCACCAAATCTATCTCTCCAAAAGTAAAACAGCTATAAGTAGGGTTCCAAAACTGGGCGAGGGCTCGGAACAAGTGCTTGTCCACTTTAATGTCGAACAGGTAGGGTAAGTCACCGTAATTGCAGTAGAATAGTTGTTTGATCTCATCATCCCATCGATCCCATATTTTTTTCATCTCTTGAAGATCATTTTGGACCACGCTGATGCGAGTGAAATCCCATAAATCTGAAAAGTACCCTTCTGCAAGACTATTACCCGTCTCTTCTTGCCTTTGTCTCGACCATATTGGACGGTGCGTTATCCTCCACTCTATCAAGAAACCGTATTTCCATGTCAAGCTTTTCTATCTAGTAACCGAAGGTGAATCAACACCTTTTATGATGAAATGCATTGCAATAACAGTAAACACGACAAGTTAGTATTATATACAAAAAGAACTCAAATATAACAGGGAATAATCAAGCACCTATTCAGGTAACCACTAGGGTTTGCGCGGCTCTACCTAAGGTGGGCTCTTAAGGTTCACTATATGTGGTTTGGTTCTAAAGTAAGGGTACTTAAACCAGCGGATTCCTCGATCTTCACCCATTATAGGATCATATAGACCGAGTTCAGTTCAGGGGGATACATTTCTCTATGGCCATGCGGAGATGAAAATCTCACGAAGACATAGAATGCGGATGTATCCGGAAGCGTCCACTAGCCCATGCGGAGGTGAAAACCTCACGAAAGCATAACTTCTCACTCCCACTTAAAAGGGTAAATTGGCGAATCGATGTGATGCAATATGCAAAGATACACCAAGATATTTAAACCACATAATAGACATATCATCGGAGAAACCATAGAAGTAAAGAATAACGTGCAATGAAATGGTAGTAATTTAAATCGAATTTTCAAATTTTGACAAAAGATAAAATTAATCGATTTCTAGCTCGACTCTTGTGTCCTCGATTGGAGTCAACATAAATAAACATAAGATACATACAATAAAAATAAAACATATGGTTTGAAACTAATTAATCGTAATAACACATGAAATATATACGATGTTAAAATTAAAAAATAGATTAACTTATGAGTAAAACGAAATTTAAACATATAAATAATCACATAAACAATACTAAATGTACTATAATTATTTATCATGATTTTGTCATCAATTATGAATTAGTGTCAAATTGACTTATGATACAAATTTAGTAAATATTATTAAAATATACAATTGAAAGAGATAATAAATTGTATATACTAAAATAAAAACATATAAAATACATCAAAATAAAACTTTAATTAAGTAGTAAATTTAATTTTTAATAATCTAGTAAGTGTGAGTTTAAATCTTATTATATGCATATTTTAATTATTTTTTAAATAAAGAGACTTAAATGCCCTTAAATAATAGAATATTTTTAATTACAAAATAATTTTTTATAATTTCCTCATGAAGTCGGTGGTGACTTGACTGAAGTGACGCTAACTTAATTAAAAGTTTAATAAATAATATAAATAAAAACCAAAAGACTTAATCATTTGTAACAAATATTTTTATTGGATAAAATACTTGAATTTTAAATTTTGTCGAGTAAAAGCGACATAATTCAATTAATGCTATGATTGATAAACTGAAAAATTAAATGCGAAAAAAATTAGTGTTGAATTTAAGTTAAAAATATATTTATATATCATTTAAATTTAAATAGTAAATATAATTAAATTGTTTGATAAAAATAAAATAATCTTAAATAAAATAAAAACAAATAAATTAATTCTATATTAAGTAATAAGTAAACCTCAATTTATTTTTCCAATATTTTATAAAATAGGACATAAGTATATCAAAATTAATTTTTTAAAGTTAAAATAACATTTAATAGCCAACCATACTACAAATTTAATGACAAACTTACATGAATTTCAAGTTGATTGACATAAAATTTAAATCACCATCTTTATGTTTGTAAACACTTTCCTCTTCCCCATTTGTAATGTAAAAATCATTTAATATATATATATATTAAATTTGACTCAATTAAATAATATGTAATATTAATATCCAAGAAAAAAACCAATACCAATAAATAAGTAACTTAATTCTCAAATCTACCTTCCAATATCTCAAAATTTTGGGTTTTTTTACTTTCCCTTCCTTTTGATAAACTCAAGTGAAAATTTTCCAATACAACAAAAAGTTTATTAAAAAGAACTAGGAAGAATTCAGAATTAATATACAAACCAAATACAAAGTTCATCAAAGCAGAGTAATGAGAATGAAAAGAAGAAGAGCAGCAATGAAAGAGTACTTAAGAGCAGCTAAAAGAATAGCCCCTGAGATAAAAAACAACTGCCACAAAACCTGAACACTGGCCCACGTTAGCAGACCCGTCAATCCAAGGGCTACGATGTTATCAGGATCTGGGTCCAACAAATCACCCAATCTGAAATTAAACATCGACCGTCGTTCATTCCTCGATTCCCCTCCGTCATTCCCGTTAAAGGACCCCTCCGGTTGAACCTTTGATTGTTTTTCTTCTCCTTGTGGTTTCTTGTTGGGTTGTTTGGTTAAGTCATCCTTGTTCCCGTTTTGAGCAAAGAGAAATGAGCGTGAAGGATGTTTTGGGATATGGATTTGGGGTTTCAGAAATACAGGAGCATATTTGAAATTAAAATACAGATTTGGAGAAGTTGATGGGATTTGGGGATGTATACAGGAGACCAACCCTAACATTTCCTCCCCCTTTTTTTTTTCCTTAGATTTTGCCTGGTTTTCTTGGGAGAAATAGAAACGAAGGTAAATTATGTAATTATAAAAATAAATAAATTAATAAACAAAAAGACAAAAGTATCCTCGAAAGGCAAAAGAAGATCCGACAAAACAATCGACCACAGTGGGAGTCGAACCCACGACCTTTTGATCCGAAGTCAAACGCGCTAATCCACTGCGCTATGCGGTCAGATTGAAACATGGGGACATAAAAAATAAACCAATTTTTAAAGTTGAAAATTTCCCAATAACTCGACTATTATTTGTTTTAAATTTAACATTTTTTTGTGTCCTGTTTGTATTTATTGACATTCAAAATAATTTTTTTTAAAAAATCGAAAGAATGAAAGGGTAAGGAAATAAGCCATATAAGTCCGAAGTAATTAGCTGAATCAAAGTGATTTAAGGATAACAGGGTTAGTTAATTAATTAAGGCTTTGAGGAAACTATTATAAGCCCCAAACCATATGACTTATAGTAATTAACCAACATTTTCTTTGTAGGCCATTTATGAAAGGATCAGCTTAAGCATGATTGAAAAAGCTGTATTATAGTCTACTCAACCATTTATGCTAAAACACTTGTGTTTAACTCTTCAATAGTTATTTGTTCAGGCTTGACTGTTGCACAATTTCTGCCTGTTAACTCATAAAAAAAGTTGCTGTATTATAGTTTAAAGTGTATGACAAATAGAGTAATTTTTAAGGTATTATGAATCAATTAATTCATAAATTATATCTTCAATTCACTCAATCGATTCCTATAAAAATCTGTAATAGATGAAGGATGATTTTAAATAGAGAAACATTACAAAGAATATTCAGTAAAAATTAACTCGTAAATTATATTTAATAAAAATTATTACTAGATCATCCAATGATCTGTCACATATCATTGTTAAAATAAGAATATAATAATATAAGCTTTAACCTATACTTTTATCTTATTATATCAAATATATATACACAACATCCAACAAAAACGCATAATATCATTTTATTAGTTGATATTATTTTCTAAGAATACTGCAAGAACTTTTGTATCATAAAACCATAACAAAACCATATATTTTCCCTTTTATTGTCTAAACTCTCTTTCTTTTCAAATATGGTTTGGACTTCAGAGCAAGAGATTTGCTAATCATGACTCCACATAAAGATTGTCTACCCTTTCCGTCTCTTTTCAATTCTTTCTTTTTAATACCTTTTAAGGAATCCTATAATGCGATGTATTTAGTTTTTTTATTTCACACTAAATAATTATATAAAATTATAATTTTACATCATTATTTATAAATAAAAAGTAAAAAGTAAAATTTCATTTTATTTTTTATTTTTATTAAAAAGTGATAAAAATGATGTGAAATAAAAAAAATTAAAATTTTAGTTGAAAAAAATCCGGCTCCGACAAAACCAAGTTTGAAATCGGAGGGAAGGGGGGGTCAAATCTATTAGACCCGAGGAACCCAATCAAGAGGGGGTCCGTACGACCATATTGACATGATGATGATGGTGATGATGAGGATGATGTGTGTGATGTACAGCTGTGATTGTAGGGTCCCTCTTCCTTCCCCTACTACATTTCCCATTTAGGCAAAGACAAACCCCACTTTCCCTCCTTTGCCTCTGCCTTCATACCCTTTCCCCATTCACCCCCCAAATATTCTTCTTTAATCTTTTCTCTTCCTTTCTTTTTTTTTCCTTTAAGCATTTGTTAATCACTGCCTTTCTCTGATATTCTTTGCCACGTCACCCTTCCACATTTCACTTCTTATTCATTTTGCTTCGGCTCCGCTCAGCTTGGCTGAATTTTATAATTTTTTTAGGTTAAAATATCTTATAAGTCTATGTACTATTTGTAAATTTAAAATTTAGTCCATATACTTTTATTTTTAAAAATTAAATTACTCTACTTATCAAATTTTAAAATTCAAGTCTAATTGTTAATACTATTTAAATTATCATTTTAACTTTTATCCAAAACTATTTAAAAATAAAATAAATAATGCAATATTAATAAGATTAAAATTATGAAATAATGAATTTTCAAAACAAAATTTACTATTATCAAACAAATTAATTATATTCAGTTTCTTTTACTAATGTACCAAATATTCTATAATATAAATTCAACATTTATAAAATTAAATATTCAATATTCAATAGTTAATTTTCAACATTTAATTTTCTGTTTATCAAATACACCCTAAAACTCTTGTCAAGCACCCGTTTAACACATTTTTAAATCTTGTCACCCTCATACCTCACCTTAATATTATATATATATATATATATATATATGAATTCTTAGATATTTATATATTCAAAATTATTATTTAAATCCCCATTTTATTTATGAAAAAAACAAATTCTAATATTCAAATTCACTATTTATATAGTTCTAAATTAATATATATTTTTAAGGGTAAACTATAGCATTAGTTATTAAACTATAAGTAAGTTTTCGTTTTGATCATTTAACTAAAAAAAGTTACAATTTGGTTAGTGAACTATTTGAAAGTTTTTATTTAAGTTACTGAACTATTCAAAAGTTTTTCTTTAAATTATTGAATTGTTAAGTTTTTATTAAAGTTCTGCTAGTGAGCTGCAAGCGACGTTTCGGCGATGAGTATAGTGGATTAGTACCCATTGACAAGTAGAATAACTTACCTTAAATCCAAGTCAATTTGATAGTCAATGTCGAAGATCGAAGAAAAAAGCTGTTTGAATTTTGATTCACACATTCGTGACGTCCAAAGCTATTTCATGAAGAAAAAAAAAATTGAACTATAAAAAGAAGAGAAAAGAGAGCTTTCAAGTAGTGCGAACAGAGAAAGCCGTATAACATCGATTTTAACAACCTAGTGACTCAAATGAAAATTATTTAATAATTCAATAACTAAATTATAATTTTTTTAGTTAAGTGACCGAAATAAAAAATTATTCATAATTTAATGAGTTGGAAAAAGAAATAAATGAAATTAAAACAACATTTTAAAGAAAAAGTTGGAATAGGTATTTGAATATAAATACAGTTGTTTCAATGTTGGGAAACAGTAGCTAGTACATTTAAAGGTCAAAAACTGAATCAATCAGTAAGAATCTAGTTCGAATAGATTAAAAGTTTGATCTTATATATTATTCTTAACTAATGACATTTAATTTATGTTGAGAAAATTCTCACTTTACAAAAAATTTATATTATTTTAAAGATATTTTTATGGTTTTATATCTTTCATATAAAAAAATAAAAGATACACATAACAAAAATTGAATCATACCACTTTAATATACAATAATTATACTTTACCATTATAACAAATCACCCTTTATTATTTATATATTTGATAAATCTAAAAAATACATTATTAACATACTATTTCTACCAAAAATACATTTGATTTTATATATTCTTTTTATAAATTTGTTACCTAATATGCCATAATCTAGTGGAATAAATACAAGTCAAACATATATTTAATTATTAATTATTTTATTATTTATTCTATGTTAAATATGTGCGAAACATTACAAAATAAAAGAAATTATTAAATTGATAGTAGATTGTATTATATATATATATAAATTTATTTTTAAATAAAATGAACTTGTTCAAAAGTACCTAGTTGGTATCTGAATTTTTTTACTTAATTGGTACTTGAACTTCTATTTCGCCACATAGGTTGGTACCTCCGTACTAGTACTATTAGTTTGTGTTGATGTGTCACTTATCACCAATCCGATGATAATACATGGCAACTTCTTAGTATGATATGAGGTAGACATAAATTAAAAAAATTAAAAACCCTTAAAATATATAAATTAATTAAAAAAGTATAGACATTTTTTCACATTAAGAATGAACCTAGATATATATGTCTAGATACATTTGAAGGCACTTGTCCGATTTATTCTAGATATATATTTTAGTATTATATATATTATTATAAAATATCGATTTTTTGTTAATATTATTTTTAAAATAAAATATATAAAACGTATAATATTTTGAAAATATATAAAAATTACAATAAATGAATATATAAAAGAATTAAAATTTATAAAAAATATATAAATATATAAAGGAACTAAAATAACACATGGTTGTTTAAATGCATTTGAATTCTTCTAGGTTCATTGTTCATGTAAAACTTTTTTATTAATTTATAAATTTATAAATTTCAAAATAATGATAATAACATTTTGATATTTTATAAAAATTAAAAATATATAAATTTACTAAAAATACATTTGGAATGAATCTAGATAAATAGGTGTCCAGATTCAGATGTATCTAGAGACTAGACAATAATTTTCTAGGTTCATTATTGATGTAAAAAATATATGCTTTTCTTTATTTATTTTTAAATTTTAAAGAATTTTTAATTTATGTTTGCCCCATGTCATATTGAGAGGCTGTTATATGCGGAAGTACAATTTAATAGTTGTGAAAAGTATAATATCGGTAATGACAATATATCGCAAAGAAAAGAGAAATAAAAATTAAAGAACACACAGATTTTACGTGGAAAACCCTTTTGGGAAAAAACCAGGGGCAGAGGAGAAGAAAATTCACTATCCCGAATTCAAATTATTACAAGAGGAATAGAATATGTCTATTTATAGGCTTGTAAAACCATATTCTAATAGGAGTGTAGTAAGATTGAAACAGCTTATTCTAATCAATATCAAATAGATGGAGTTTAATAAGGTTTAAAAAACCTTATTTAAAATAAAATAAAAGAAGTGTAGTTCTATAGGGATTCTTATTTTATTTTATTTTACCATTGTATTTTATTTAAATAAGGATCCGGGTCACTTAATTCTAACAATCTTCATCTTGACATGAATTCTCAATGAACAAGTTCTTCATCGCGAACTCTCAACGAACAAGTTCCCCACCTCTTCCATAAAACCCCTTAAGGGTTTAACTTCAACAATGAACACTAGCCAAGTCTAAGCAATTCTCAAACTTGGTTATAGGAAGTGACTTAGTCATCATATCTATAGGATTTTCATGAGTACTAATTTTGCTCACAACAATATCATCACGAGCAATAATATCACGAACAAAATGATACCGAACATCAATGTATTTTATTCTCTCATGAAACATCTGATCTTTTGTAAGGAAGATGGTACTCTGACTGTCACAAAATACTGTGCTGATTTGAAGGTCTTCATTGAGCTCATTAAAGAGTCACTTCAACCAAATAGCTTCTTTACAAGACTCAGTAATCGCCATGTACTCAGCTTCAGTGGTAGACAAAGCGACTGCAATTTGCAAAGTAGCTTTCCAATTGATTGCACAACCTCCGATTGTAAAGACATAACCAGTGAGATATCTTCTTCTATCAAGGTCTCCAGCAAAATTAGCATCAACATACCCAATGACTCTATCTCTAGTTCTTCCAAACTGTAAGCAAACATCAGTAGTACCTCGTAAGTATCTTAAAATCCACTGAACTACTTTCCAATGTTCTTTACCGGGATTCGCCATGTATCTCATTAATCTGACCTTGTGCATATGATAAATCTAGACGTGAACAAACCATAGCATACATGAGAGATTCCACTGCACTAGAGTAAGGAACATGTGACATGTACTCAATCTCATCATCTGATTGTGGAGACAAAGCCGATAAAAGTCTAAAATGGGCTGCTAAAGGAGTACTAACAAGCTTAGCACTCTGCATATTGAACCTGCAAAGAATTTTCTCAATGTACCCCTTCTGACTTAGGTACAATTTACTTATTTTTCTATCTCTGAGAATCTCCATACCAAGTATCTTCTTTGCTATTCCCAAATCTTTCATATCAAATTCTTCACTTAGTTGGGCTTTGACATTTCTTATCTCTCCTTTATCTTTTGCTACTATCAACATGCCATCAACATAAAGAAGTAGATACACAAAATAACCATCATTATTTTTCTTAAAATAAACACAGTTGTCAAAACTACATTTTTAAAATCATGAGAAGTCATAAATGAATCAAACCTATTGTACAACTGTCTTGGTGACTGTTTCAAACCGTAAAGGGACTTTTTCAGCAAGCAAACATAGTCCTCTTTTTTTTTTGGACTGTAAAACCCTCTAATTGTTGCATGTAAATATCTTCCTCAAATTTTTATACAAAAATACAGTTTTTACATCTAACTGCTCAAGCTCCAAATCATGCATGGCCACAATACCAAGCAAAGCTCGAATCAAACTATGCTTCACAACTGGGGAGAACACATCTGTGAAGTCCACTCTTGGAATTTGACTGTAACCTTTTGCAACAAGCATTACTTTATATCTGGGTTCTTCAACTCCTAGAGTACCTTCTTTCTTTTTAAATACCCATTTACAACGAACAACCTTTTTACCTTTAGGAAGTTTCACAAGATCCCATGTCCATCTCCTCTTGCATAGAAAACATCCACTTTCTATGTTTTCACAGCTAACCACCTCAGAATAATTAGACGGCTCTTGGTTTACATCTATATCTTGACCACATTTAAAGCATAAACTACTAGATCAGCCTCGGCACACTTCTTTGGAGGTTTAATTTCTCTTCTAGTTCTGTTTTTGGCGATAGAGTATTGTGGTGAAGAAGCAACTCTATTCTCAATTTTTGTACTAGCTTGAGGAGTCGACTTTGTATTAATCTGATGCTCCACTTGCTTTTGATTTTCTTTATTGGAAGATTCTTTAAGAGATAAGTTAGGTAGCATAGTAGTTTCATCAAAAACATCTTTGCTAATCACAACTTTTCTATTTTCAGGTTACCATAACTTATACCCTTTTTACACCAGCTTTATAACCAAGAAAAATAAATTTAATGGATCTCGGTTCTAATTTTCCATTATCAACATGGGCATACGCAGGACACCCAAAGATCTTTAAATTAGAATAATTATCAGGATTACCAGACCATACCTCTTGTGGAGTCTTTTTCTCAATGGCAATGGATGGAGATCAGTTGATAAAAAAACATGCAGTAGAGGCTGCTTTGGCCCAAAATGACTTTGGTAAGGTTTCATTTGACAACATACATCGAACATTTTCTTAAACACCCCAAACCCGGCCCACGAGCCTCGACCAGATCTGGTGTGTTCCTTAAGAAAAACCGGTTCAAATTCGTTTGTTCTTTGGAAAACTTTGAGTGATTTTGGGAGAAGAGTTGAGTTGGGTTCAAAGTGGAAACATAGCTAATTTTGAAATCAGGGATTTATTAAAATTTTGCCTTTATATTAAAAAGACATGCTGATTTTTTTGTTTTAAAGTTTTTACCTTTACAATAAGAATCAACTGAGTTTAAGTGTCAAAACATTTAAAGATTTATTGTTTTTTTATAAAATGGTTTTAACTTCGCTTTAACATTAATCATATCGTTATAAAGGAATTAAAGTGCATACATAAAACAGTTCATACTAGGGCCTTATTACATCAAAAACAAACCCAAAATAAATTTAAAGTACTTAAATAAAATAAAATGTCCACATAATAAAATTCGTGCTGAGCATGGCCACCACTAAGCTCCTGCCGACCCAGTCCATCACTGATCATCACCTGAAAAATATTCTCACAACGGGGTGAGTCAAACAGACTCAATGTGTACATCCAACACTAAGTCCTAATGATTCAGACATATCAAATCATACATATATATATATTACAATTTACATTTAATGATGCATTCCCGAACCCAAGCCTAGTTACCATCCGCTACACATCACCCGTACTAACTCGCACACCGTAGGGACTACTAAGTCAACCCTCCATCCGCTACACACCATCGAAGGCGTCATTTGCGATCGACGTGCTCATTGCTCTTATATATTGTGGCATGGCCACCAGATAATTATTTTGTGTCATGAGACACCACATTCGATAATGTGACCAAGCCACCACATTCGAGATATCGTGGTATAAACCACCGATCACTTCCTTTTCAAATTCACCCACATGCCCCATGTCATACATATCATGTAATATAATGCCTTATTTCACATTCCTATCATATTCACATACATGGCACATTCCACATATTCATATCTTGTATTAACTTAAAGTTAAAGTTACGTACTGAGTACTTTGTACCATAGCATAGTACCTTAGGCCACATTCACATTATTATAAACACATATATTAAAACATTGCCATACATCTATTAAGAGTTAGTGTAGGGGGTACACACCGTATACTTAGGAAATTCATCAAGTCCCAAAACCCGATCTAACATCCTAGATCCTTAGTTCCTTGTTGCCGATTTGACTACTAGTCAAATCTCAAAACTTGTAGTGTTTCCTCCTTATAATCGGCTAATCACTAGATCCATTGACTTGGTTAGTTTTCACTTTAAACAAATAAGAAATAGATCTGAAATACCACTATGGCCTTGGCCAGAATACATATGTCCACTTACCTTGTGATTCAATTCCAAATTGATCCTTGCTTTCTTAATGATGTCGAGTTTCCTATAGACACATGTTAGATTAAATCTAACATTAAAACACAATAGAATGGCCTATGGCGAATCTTATATTCACTACCTAGGATATTGAAATCCCAAAATAGTCACTTGGCGTAGATTTTGAGATTCGAATGATCTCCTCCTTGTAGATCACAACACCAAATCTAAAAAGACCCTTCAAGGTTTCGCCAAAGAATTCTAAAGGGTTAGATTCCTATATTTCGCTAAAAAGAGATTGAAAATCAAATAACATTGATCTTACCTTTAATACTATAGTCAACGGCACCCTTGTTTACACCCACAAGGATATTCGGCTATGGGTAGATAATGGTGACTCAAGTTTCAGCTTTTGAAGAATCGAAAGAAGAAGAGAAGGGGGTTGAGACTTGTTGCGATTTAGCTTAGATGCCAAGAGGAAGGTTCGGCCAACTGAGAGGAGAAGAGAAGGGATACTTAGGAGAATTCGGCAATAGTAACCTTTGGGGGGAAAGATTTCGGCTAAAACTAGTTAAAAGAAAAAGATGAAAACGATGAGATAGGTTTTTTTTTTAAAAGAAAAAGAGAATAGTTGCAGAGAAAATTCGACAGAGCCTTCAAAAAGAAAAGAATGTAGAATGGCCTCACTTTTCCCCCTTTTGCCGAAATTACTAAGCCTAGAGTCCCCTATTCGGCCATCACTATCATATCCCTTGTTTTCCTCTTTATCTCCTCATTTAAAATTTAATAAAATAATCCCACATTTATCTCTTATCTTGGCTGAATTTTAGAGAATTAAACTCATCCCTTTAGTGCCTTGGTGCCGCCCACTCTTGCTCAATCTGCAGCAAAAATAAAAACTCTATTTGCTTCCATTGTGACTCGAACCTTGGCCCATCTACACCTGCTTGTGGCGTCATTCCCAAAGGCCTTAAGTGGCGCATCCAAGCCACTTTTCCAAGCCCAATTGTGTGTCATGTTTCACATGTGACACATCTAATTTCTCTTAAAGCCCTACCAAGCTTAGCTCCCTTTTTAAAACTTAAAATACGATATTTTCTAAATCATTCTCCTATATTCTAGGGTTCCCAAAATTCATAAAAACACATTCATACACACAAAGGCATGCTTTCACATTCAATTAAGCAATTATGCATAAGCCATAATCCAGGATATTACAGTTCCACCCCCTTAAAATAATTTCGTCCTCGAAATTACCTAGCTGAAATAAGTGAGGGTATTGTTGTCGCATTGCTTCTTCCGGCTCCCATGAAGCTTTCTCCGATCCATGATTGCGTCATAACACTTTGACTAGAGGCACTGTTTTCCTCCGTAGCACTTTCACATCTCGTTTCAAGACCTGAATCGGCTCTTCCTCGTAGGATAAATCTGGCCTTAGTGCCACCTCTTCAACCGGAACCATATGGGATGTATCCGATCGGTAACGACGTAGCATAGAAACATGAAATACGTCGTGCATCTGTTTTAATTCCGAAGGCAACTCCAACTGGTATGCCACTGGTCCAATTCGCTTCAATACTCGATAAGGTCTTATGAACCTTGGACTTAGCTTCCCTTTTCGACCAAATCTCATCACCTTCTTCCAAGGCGAAACTTTAAGAAACACTTGGTCTCCCACATCAAATTCTATTTCCTTCCGTTTGAGATATGCGTACGACTTCTGCCTATCAGATGCTTCCTTCAACCGTGCCCGAATTATCTCAACCTTCTCCTCGGATTCGGCCACAATCTCTGGACCCAAAACTCGACGTTCTCCTAATCCCGTCCAACACGTAGGAGTTCGACACTTTCAACCATACAACGCTTCATATGGTGCCATCCGAATACTAGCCTGATAGCTGTTGTTGTAGGCAAACTCTGCTAAAGGCAAATATTCCTCCCAACTTCCTCTGAAATCCATCACACAGCCCCTCAACATATCCTCTAAGACTTGGATTACTCGTTCAGACTGGCTGTCCGACTGTGGATGAAAAGCCGTACTGAAATCCAATCTAGTACCCAAAGCTTGATATAGAGCTTTCCAAAATCGAGACGTGAACCTCGGATCTTTATCCGGGATAATTGACACCGGTACTCCGTGTAACCTTACAATCTCCGCTACATACAACCTTGCTAACTTTTGTAGGGAGTAGTCAACCCGCACTGGAATAAAATGCGCGGACTTTATCGGTCGATCCACTATCACCCATACCGAGTCCTTCTTAGTAGGCGTAAGGGGAAGCCCACTAACGAAGTCCATGGTAATTCTCTCCTACTTCCACTGCGGAATTTGTATTGGCTGAAGCAATCCCGACGGAACTTGGTGTTCAGCCTTAACTTGCTGACACGTTAAGCATTTGCCAACATATTCGATAACTTCCGCTTAAGACCGTGCCACCAAAATTGTTCCTTAGATCTCAGACATTTTACTACCTCGGAATGTATAACATAAGGGCTACTATGCGATTCTCAAGAATTTTTGCCTAAGTTTTCATCCTTCGACATACAGACCTTACCCTTGAAGCACAATACTCCCTCGTCATTCATACCATAACCTTCCAACTCCCCATTCTGCACTTGTCGAAACTTAGCCCTTAGATCTTCATCTGCTAACTGACTTTCCTTCACCTCATCAACCATGTCGGCTTAACTTGCAGCTCTGCCAGCAGACTTTCATCATCATACAAGCTCAGATGTGCAAACATCGCCCTCAGATTCGACACTACTTTTCGACTTAGGGCATCCGCCACTACATTTGCCTTGCCCGGGTGATACTCTATTGAACAATCATAATCCTTCAATAGTTCCACCCACCTTCGCTGTCTCAGATTTAGCTCTTTCTGAGTCAGCAGATACTTAAGGCTCTTGTGGTCTGTGTAGATTATCGACTTCTCTCCATAAAGATAGTGCCTCCACACCTAAGGGCAAAGACCACTGCCGCCAATTCCAAATCATGCGTCGGGTAGTTAACCTCATGTGGCCTTAGTTGTCGAGACGCATAAGCAACTACCTTCCTATCTTGCATTAACACGCATCCCAATCCTGTATGAGAAGCGTCACAATACACCACGAAGTTCTTTCCTACCTCAGGCTGAATCAAAATTGAAGCTTCAGTTAAAACCCTTTTAAGCTTCTCAAAGCTCTCCTGTTGCTTATCTGACCAAACGAAAGGTACTTCCTTTCTCAGCAACTTCGTCAAAGGTGCGGCAATCGATGAGAACCCTTCTACAAACCTTATGTAGTAGCCTGCCAATCCCAAGAACTACGAATCTTAACCACAGACTTAGGTGGTTTCCAATCCAACACCGCCTCAATCTTCCTAGGATCCACCCTTATTCCTTCTGCAGACACCACATGTCCTAAGAACGTAACCTCCTTAAGCCAAAATTCACACTTGCTGAATTTGGCATAGAGCTTCTTTTCCCTCAACACTTGCAACACAATCCGTAGATGCTCATCATGCTCTTCTTCAGACTTGGAGTACACAAGAATGTCGTCGATGAACATAACGACGAACCTATCCAAATAGGGTTGGAAAACCCAGTTCATCATATCCATGAACGCGGCTGAGGCATTCATCAATCCAAATGGCATTACCACGAACTCAAAATGCCCATACCTTGTCCGAAAACCCGTCTTATAGATATCTGCCTCCTTCACCTTAAGCTGATGATATCCCGACCGTAGATCTATCTTCGAAAATACTGCTGCCCTTTTCAGCTGATCGAACAAGTCATTGATCCTTGGCAAAGGGTACTTGTTCTTGATGGTCAGCTTGTTCAACTGACGATAATCTATGCACATACGCATAGTTTCGTCCTTCTTCTTCACAAACAAGACCGGTGCTCCCCATGGAGACATACTGGGTCGAATAAACCCACGATCAAGCAATTCTTGGATTTGAGCCTTGAGCTCAACCAACTCCTTAGGTGCCATTCTGTACGGGGCGATTGACACAGAAGCTATACCAGGTAGCAAGTCAATTCCAAACTCCACCTCTCTATCTAGGGGTATTCCAAGTAATTCCTCCAGAAAAACATCCATAAATTCTCCTACGGTCCTAACTCCTCTAACGCCCTCTTCCTTTGCCTCCAATGCACTAATGAAAGCCAAGAATGCCTTGCATCCTTTCCGAATCATCCTATCCGCTTTTAATGCCGAAACTACGTTAGACAAGTAATTCCTTTTTTCTCCTATCGTAACTATCACTTTATCCTCTAAGGTCCTTAACTCCATTCGTTTAGCTGCACAATCTAACACAGCCCAATGCTCCACTAGCCAGTCCATGCCAAGTATGAGGTTGAATTCTCCGAAGGGTAGTTCCATTAAGTCACAGGAAAACTACTCCTTGAATCTCAGAGGTACACTCCAAAGATCTTATCCACCACTACTGAGTTTGGCCTAATGGGCTTACTACGATCATCTCCCTATTAGAAAGTTCAGAGGCTATGCCTAGTGTTTCAACTACACTACATGTAACATAGGAATGGGTCGAGCCCACATCAATCAAAGTAAAATAAGGCTTGCCACAAATAAAGAACGTACCGGTTATGATGTTCGACACGTTTCCATCCTCCTTTCGGTGAACCGCATAAACCAAACCTGGCTGTCTAGCCTCAAGATACTAACACCTCTCGCCTTGCTCCACGCCCCTTCCAAAGATCTGTTACCTCTACCATTCGGACCACGACCTCACCGAGGTTCTTGTGCCCACCTCTACCAGCCTGATTAACATTCTGAGCGACTGGTCGATTCCTATCTGGTTTCATAGGACAGTCCTTAATTATATGGTCCTTGGACCCACACTTAAAGCATCCTCCTGTCTTCTTCCAACACCCCCCTAAGTGCTTCTTCCCACGCTGATCACAAGTACGATACTGCCCTCCTGTACTAACTTGCTGACCTCGCGGCCCATCAACTCTAGGCCTCTTTTGAATATTTTCAGACGATCCTGACGGCCCAAATCCTCTTTTCTGCTTACTCCGGTCCGTGTTCTGCCTTATAGTGTCCTTAATTCCCTCGGCTACCTTAGCTTTCTCTACTAATGTAGAAAACTCCCGCTCCTGATGTGGAGCGATTAACAACCTCAGGTCATCCCTTAGTCCGTCCTCAAACCAGACACATCGCTCATGCTCCGTAGCCACTACTCCTCGAGCATACCGCTCAACCTCGAAATTCAACCAGATTCGCTACGGACTTGTTCCCTTGAACCAGCCCCAAAAAAGCCTTCCTGTGTACATCAGTGTTACGCGTGCCGACATACTTCTTCTGATATGCCGCCTTAACATATTCCCAAGTAAGATCCTCAGCTATGGCACCATCCCGAACTGTGAGCCACCATTGATACGCTTCATCGCGTAGCAGCGCCACCATTCCTTTTAGTTTCTCCTCAAGAGTCAGATCCAACTCATCCATAATTCGTTCTGTCGCCTCCAACCAATACTCAGCCGTACTGGGTGCCATACCAGATACTCCACGGAACACCTCAGCTCTGTTAGCTCGGAGTCACTCGGGTATAGACTTCCGAGCTTCCATATTTCCACCTGCTCCAGCCACTATTTTTAAAACTCGCAGTACAGCCTGCGATACTACATCACCCCCCGTCTGATCTTGTTGCTCAACACCAACAGCTGGTGGTGGCGGTGGTGGTACCTCATTATCGGACCCTTGACCCGATCTAACAAGTTTTGAAACAATCATTCCTCATCGACCACGTCCTCGTACATTACGACCACGTCCCCTAGAGCTCATTTCTACGATCACGCTTTAATCTAATTTAAGAAATTTTATGCATTAGTATTTTGTTTCACTGATTATCCGAGTAATTTTATGAAAAAGAGCTTAGTAGTGGTTCTTTCGTTCATTCAGAGTTTTCGTTCAAGTTTTCTACCCTATTTCAGAGGAGTACATTCATTCAAACATTCATTCAGTATTACCTATCACACACATTCACTATTTAAACATTCTTGTCTATTCCTACCCTAGGGGTATTTTCGTCATTTGTCCTACAGGGGTATTTTGGTAATAAGTCGGGGTCAAAATAAAAAAAATCTCTAGAATCAAAGGTATTTCAAAATTTGTAAAACTTGGGGTTCTTTTTGAGAATTTGTTTTTCAAATCGATGTTGTTGTAGAAATTTTAAAAATCGGGGGTCATTTTGGTAATTTTGTAAAATAGGGGTAATTTCGTAAATTTCCAAATCAAGGTGCCTTAGAATTTTGTAACGATAAAGTTTTTGGATATTTTTGCAAAATCAGAAATTGTTATTGAAATCGGGGGTAGTATGGTAATTTTAAGAAATCAAGGGCATTTTAGTAATTTTACCACTAGGGGTATTTAGGTAATTTTGTAAATAAAAATATTTTGGAAAATTTTCAAACTAAGTTTTGCCACAACTTAAAGGGGTAATTTGGTGATTTTAAACCAAGTTTTATGAAAATCTGACTAATCCTTTCGGGTTTTAGTTATTGAGTTTAGCAGTGAATAAGTCCTCATGGTTAGGGTGAACCGTAGATACGCACCATGTAGGATTCCAGCCAAGAGGAGGTGAGTCACTAGGACTGCTTAAGTACTAGGCTCTTCGGATCCAATCCTAGACATGCGCACAATGGTTGCCACACCCTAACTCGGCGACTTAGTCACAGGTTTGTTTAATTAGGCTTTAAAGTTTTATGTAATTGTTGGGGTAACTAGTCCTAAGGTTCAAGTACTTAATATACTAATCTACGTTCCATTTATACCCATCTACAAGTCATACTATAATTCACACAATAGATAGGGGTACTTACCTGGTGGACTTCGGGTCGGAGACTTGGGTGCCATGCCAGAAAACCTGCTCAATTTTGCAAAACTTTCACAAAAATTCATTTGGGCCTAAATTTTAAAACATTGTGGGCTTTAAACCCAAGGCCGAGAGTTTAAAACCTGGCTCTGATACCAAGCTAAAACACCTCAAACTCGACCCACGAGCCTCGACCAGATCTGGTGTGTTCCTTAAGAAAAACCGGTTCAAATTCGTTTGTTCTTTGGAAAACTTTGAGTGATTTTGGGAGAAGAGTTGAGTTGGGTTCAAAGTGGAAACATAGCTAATTTTGAAATCAGGGATTTATTAAAATTTTGCCTTTATATTAAAAAGACATGCCAATTTTTTTGTTTTAAAGTTTTACCTTTACAATAAGAATCAATCGAGTTTAAGTGTCAAAACATTTAAAGATTTATTGTTTTTTATAAAATGGTTTTAACTTCGCTTTAACATTAATCATATCGTTATAAAGGAATTAAAGTGCATACATAAAAGCAGTTCATACTAGGGCCTTATTACATCAAAACAAACCCAAAATAAATTTAAAGTACTTAAATAAAATAAAATGTCCACATAATAAAATTAAATCTTTGAGCATGGCCACCACTAAGCTCCTGCCACCCAGTCCATCACCGATCATCACCGAAAAATATTCCCACAACGGGTGAGTCAAGCAGACTCAATGTGTACATCCAACACTAAGTCCTAATGATTCGGCATATCAAATCATAATATATATATATATATATTACAATTTACATTTAATGATGCATTCCGAACCCAAGCCTAGTTACCATCCGCTACATATCACCGTACTAACCGCACACCGTGGGGACTACTAAGTCAACCCTCATCCGCTACACACCATCGAAGGTAGTCATTTGCAATCGATGTGCTCATCGCCTTATATATTGTGGCATGACCACAGATAATTATTTTGTGTCATGAGACACCACATTCGAGATAATGTGACCAAGCCACCACATTCGAGATATCGTGGTATAAACCACGAGATCACTTCCCTTTTCAAATTCACCCACATGCCCCATGTCATACATATCATGTAATATAATTTCTTATTTCACATTCCTATCATATTCACATACATGGCACATTTCACATATTCATATCTTGTATTAACTTAAAGTTAAAGTTACATACTGAGTACTTTGTACCATAGCATGGTACCTTAGGCCACATTCACATTATTATAAACACATATATTAAAACATTGCCATACATCTATTAAGAGTTAGTGTGGGTACACACTGGTATACTTAGCAAATTTCTTGAAGTCCCAAAACCCGATCTAACATCCTAGATCCTTAGTTTCTTGTTCCGATTTGACTACTAGTCAAATCTCAAACTTGTAGTGTTTCCTCCTTATAATCGGCTAATCACTAGATCCATTGACTTGGTTAGTTTTCGGCTTTAAACAAATAAGAAATAGATCTGAAATACCACTATGGCCTTGGCCGAATACATATGTCCACTTACCTTGTGATTCAATCCTCGAAATTGATCCTTGCTTCCTTAATGATGTCGAGTTTCCTATAGACACATGTTAGATTAAATCTAACATTAAAACACAATAGAATGGCCTATGGCCGAATCTTATATTCACCTACCTAGGATATTGAAATCCCGAAAATAGTCACTTGGCGTAGATCTTGAGATTAGAATGATCTCCTCCTTGTAGTCGACAACCGTCAAATCCAAAAAACCCTTCAAGGTTTCGCCAAAGAATTCTAAAGGGTTAGATTCTATATTTAACTAAAAGAGAGATTGAAAATCAAATAACAATTGATCTTACCTTTAATACTATAGTCGACGACACCCTTGTTTACACCCACAAGGATATTCGGCTATGGGTAGATGATGGTGACTCAAGTTTTAGCTTTTGAAGAATCGAAAGAAGAAGAGAGGGTTGAGACTTGTTGTGATTTAGCTTAGATGCCAAGAGGAAGGTTCGGCCAACTGGGAGGAGAAGAGAAGGGATACTTAGGAGAATTCGGCAATAGTAACCTTTGGGGGGAAAGAATTCGGCTAAAACTAGTTAAAAGAAAAAGATGAAAACGATGAGATAGGTTTTTTTTGAAAAGAAAAAGAGAATAGTTGCAGAGAAAATTCGACAGAGGCTTCAAAAAGAAAAGAATGCAGAATGGCCTCACTTTTCCCCCTTTTGCCGAAATTACTAAGCCTAGAGTCCCCTATTCGGCCATCACTATCATATCCTTTGTTTTCCTCTTTATCTCCTCATTTAAAATTTAATAAAAATAATCCCACATTTATCTCTTATCTTGGCTGAATTTTAGAGAGAATTAAACTCATCCCTTTAGTGCCTTGGTGCCGTCCACTACTACTCAATCTGCAGCAAAAATAAAAACTCTATTTGCTTCCCTTGTGACTCGAACCTTGGCCCATCTACACCTGCTTGTGGCGTCATTCCCAGAAGCCTTAAGTGGTGCCTCCAAGCAACTTTTCCAAGCCCAATTGTGTGTCATGTTTCACATCCAATTTCTCTTAAAGCCCTACCAAGCTTAGCTCCCTTTTAAAACTTAAAATCGATATTTTCTAAATCATTCTCCTATATTCTAGGGTTCTCAAAATTCATAAAACACATTCATACACACAAAGGCATGCTTTCACATTCAATTAAGCAATTATGCATAAGCCATAATCCAGGATATTAACCCAAGCTGGAATAAAATCATGAGACTTTATCGGTAGATCCACTATCACCCATACCGAGTCCTTCTTAGTAAGCGTAAGGGAAGCCCACTAACGAAGTCCATGGTAATTCTCTCCCACTTCCATGCGAAATTTGTATTGGCTGAAGCAATCCGTGAAACTTGGTGTTCAGCCTTAACTTTAACGACACGTTAAGCATTTGCCAACATATTCGGTAACTTTCCGCTTAAGACCAGGCCACCAAAATTGTTCCTTTAGATCTCTGTACATTTTACTACCTCTGGGATGCATAGCATAAGGGCTACTATGCGATTTCTGAAGAATTCTTTGCCTAAGTTTCTCATCCTTCGACATACAGACCTTACCCTTGAAGCACAATACTCCCTCGTCATTCATACCATAACCTTTCAACTCCCCATTCTGCACTTGTCGAAACTTAGCCCTTAGATCTTCATCTGCTAACTGACTTTCCTTCACCTCATCAACCATGTCGGATTAACTTGCGGCTCGCGGTGAGACTTCCATCATTATACAAGCTCAGATGTGCAAACATCGCCTCGGATTCGACACTACTTTCCAACTTAGGGCATCCGCCACTACATTTGCCTTGCACGGTGATACTCTATTGAACAATCATAGTCCTTCAATAGTTCCACCCACCTTCGCTATCCCAGATTCACTCTTTCGAGTCGGTGAGATACTTAAGGCTCTTGTGGTGCGTGTATATTCCGACTTCTCTCCACAAAGATAGTGCCTCCACACCTTAAGGGCAAAGACCCGCCGCCAATTCCAAATCATGCGTCGGTCGTTAACCTCATGTGGCCTTAGTTCTTTGAGACGCATAAGCAACTACCTTCCCATCTTGCATTAACACGCATCCCAATCTGTATGAGAAGCGTCACAATACACCACGAAGTCCTTTCACGCCTCAGTGAATCAAAATCGAACTTGATCAAAACCCTTTTAAGCTTCTCAAAGCTTTCTGTTGCTTATCGACCAAACGAAAGGTACTTCCTTACACAGCAACTTCATCAAAGGTGCGGCAATCGATGAGAACCCTTCTACAAACCTTCTGTAGTAGCCTGCCAATCCCAAGAACTACAAATCTTAGCCACAGACTTAGGTGGTTTCCAATCTAACACCGCCTCAATCTTCCTAGGATCTACCCTTATTCCTTCTGCAGACACCACATGTCCTAAGAACGCAACCTCCTTAAGCCAAAATTCACACTTGCTGAATTTGGCATAGAACTTCTTTTCCCTCAACACTTGTAACATAATCCGTAGATACTCATCATGCTCTTCTTCAGACTTGGAGTACACAAGAATGTCGTCGATGAACACAACAACGAACCTATCCAAATAGGGTTGGAAAACCCAGTTCATCATATCCATGAACGCGGCTAGGGCGTTCATCAATCCAAATGGCATTATCACGAACTCAAAATACCCATACCTTATCCGAAAACCCGTCTTATGGATATCTGCCTCCTTCACCTTAAGCTGATGATATCCCGACCGTAGATCTATCTTTGAAAATACTGCTGCCCCTTTTAGCTGATCGAACAAGTCATCGATCCTTGGCAAAGGGTACTTGTTCTTGATGGTCAGCTTATTCAACTGACGATAATCTATGTACATACGCATAGTTTCGTCCTTCTTCTTCACAAACAAGACTGGTGCTCCCCATGGAGACACACTGGGTCGAATAAACCCACGATCAAGCAATTCTTGGATTTGAGCCTTGAGCTCAACCAACTCCTTAGGTGCCATTCATGCGGGGATTGACACGAAGGCATGTACCGGGTAGCAAGTCAATTCCAAACTCCACCTCTCTATCCGGGGTATTCCAAGTAATTCCTCCAGGAAAAAATCCTAAATTCTCCTACGGTCCTAACTCCTCTAACGCCCTCTTCCTTTGCCTCCAATGCACTAATGAAAGCCAAGAATGCCTTGCATCCTTTCCGAATCATCCTATCTGCCTTTAATGCCGAAACTTCGTTAGACAAGTAATTCCTTCTTTCTCCTATCGTAACTATCACTTCATCCTCTAGGGTCCTTAACTCTATTTGTTTAGGCTGCACAATCCAACACTGACCCGATGCTCCACTAGCATCCATGTCAAGTATGAGGTCGAATTCTCCGAAGGTAGTTCCATTAAGTCGTAGGAAAACTACTCCTTGAATCTCTAGAGGTACACTCTGAAGATCTTATCCACCACTACAGATTTGGCCTAATGGGCTTACTACGGTCATCTCCCTATTAGAAAGTTCGGAGGCTATGCCTAGTGTTTCAACTACACTACATGCAACATAGGAATGGGTCGAGCCCACATCAATCAAAGTAAAATAAGGCTTGCCACAAATAAGGAACGTCTGGGTTATGATGTTCGGCGCGTCTCCATCCTCCCTCAGTCGAACCGCATAAACCAAACCCGACTGTCTAGCCTCAGTATTACTAACACCTCTGCCCGGTACTCCATGTCCCCTTGCAGTACCGTTACCTCTACCATTCGGACCACGGCCTCGCTGAGGTTGCTGTCCACCTCTACCAGCCTGATTAACATTCTGAGCTACTGGTCGATTCCTATCTGGTTTCATAGGACAGTCCTTAATTATACGGTCCTTGGACCCACACTTAAAGCATCCTCCTGTCTTCTTCCAACACTTCCCTAAGTGCTTCTTCCCACGCTGATCACAAATGCGATCGCGCCTCCTGTACCAACTTGCTGATCTCGAGGCCCATCAACTCTAGGCCTCTTCTGAACATTTCCAGACGATCCTGAGGCCCAAATCCTCTTTTCTGCTTACTCCGATCCGTTTCTGCCTTACAGTGTCTTTAATTCCCTCGGCTACCTTAGCTTTCTCTACTAATGCAAAAAACTCCCGCTCCTGATGTGGAGCGATTAACAACCTCGAGATGATCCCTTAATACGTCCTCAAAGCGGACACATCGCTCATGCTCCGTAGCCATTACTCGCCGAGTATACTGGCTCAACCTCGAAATTCAACCGACTCGCTACGGACTTGTTCCTTGAACCGGCCCGGAAAAGCCTTCCTCAGTGCTCGATTGTAGCGCGTGCGACATACTTCTTCCGATATGCCACCTTAACATATTCCCAAGTAAGATCCTCGGTGTGGCACCATCCGAGCTTGAGCCACCATTGATACGCTTCATCGCATAGCGGTAGCGACCATTCCTTTTAGTTTCTCCTCAAGAGTCGGATCTAACTCATCCATAATTCGCTTCGTAGCCTCCAACCAATACTCGGTACGTCTTGGGTGCCATACCGAGATACTCCACGGAACACCTCATTTCAGATTAGCTCGGAGTTACTCGGGTATGACTTAGAGCTCTCATATTTCCACTGCTCGACCACCATTTTTAAAACTTCGCAGATCGACTGCGATACTACATCACCCGTCTGATCTTGTTGCTCAACACCAACAGCTGGTGGTGGCGGTGGTGGTACCTCATTATCGGACCCTTGGCCCGATCTAACGAGTTCTGAAATAGTCATTCCTCATCGACCATGTCCTCGTACATTAATACCACGTCCCTAGAGCTCATTTCTCGATCACGCTTTAATCGATTTAAGAAATTTTATGCATTAGTATTTTGTTTCATGATTATCCGCGAGCAATTTTATGAAAAGAGCTTAGTAGTGGTTCTTTCGTTCATTGAGTTTTCGTTCAAGTTTTCTACCTATTTAGGAGGAGTACATTCATTCAAACATTCATTCAGTATTACCTATCACACACATTCACTATTCGAACATTCTTGTCTATTCCTACCCTAGGGGTATTTTCATCATTTGTCCTACAAGGGTATTTTGGTAATAAGTCGGGGTCAAAATAAAAAAAAATCTCTAGAATCAAAGGTATTTCAAAATTTGCAAAACTTGGGGTTCTTTTTGAGAATTCGTTTTCCAAATCGATGTTGTTGCAGAAATTTTGAAAATCGGGGGTCATTTTGGTAATTTTGTAAAACAGGGGTAATTTCGTAAATTTCCAAATCAAGGTACCTTAGAATTTTGTAACGATAAAGTTTTTGGATATTTTTGCAAAATCAAAAATTGTTATTGAAATCGGGGGTGGTATGGTAATTTTAGGAAATCAAGGGCATTTTAGTAATTTTACCACTAGGGGTATTTAGGTAATTTTGTAAATCAAAAATATTTTGGAAAATTTTCAAACTAAGTTTTGCCACAACTTAAAGGGTAATTTGGTGATTTTAAAATCGAAGTTTTATGAAAATCTGACTAATCCCTTTCGGGTTTTAGTTATTGAGTTTAGCAGTGAATAAGTCCTCATGGTTAGGGTGAGCCCGTAGCTACGCGCAGGTAGGATTCAGTGAAGAGGAGGTGAGTCACTAGGATTGCTTAAGTACTAGGCTCTGCGGATCAATCCTAGACATGCGCACAATGGTTGCCACACCCTAACTTCGTGACTTAGTCAGGTTTGTTAATTAGGCTTTAAAGTTTTATGTAATTGTTGGGAGTAACTAGTCCTAAGGTTCAAGTACTTAATATACTAATCTCGTTCCATTTATACCCGTCTACAAGTCATACTATAATTCACACAATAGATAGGGTACTTACCTGGTGGACTTGAATTGGAGACTTGGGTGCCATGCCAAAAACCTGCTCAATTTTACAAAACTTTCACAAAAATTCATTTGGGCCTAAATTTTAAAACATTGTGGGCTTTAAACCCAAGGCCGAGAGTTTAAAACACAGCTCGATACCAAGTGAAACACCTCAAACCGACCCACGAGCCTCGACCGGATCTGGTGTGTTCCTTAAGAAAACCAGATTCAAATTCGTTTGTTCTTTGGAAAACTTTGAGTGATTTTGGGAGAAGAGTTGAGTTAGGTTCAAAGTGGAAACATAGCTAATTTTGAAATCGAGGATTTATTAAAATTTTGCCTTTATATTAAAAAGACATGCCAATTTTTTGTTTTAAAGTTTTACCTTTACAATAAGAATCAAGCTGAGTGTAAGTGTCAAAACATTTAAAGATTTATTATTTTATATAAAATGGTTTTAACTTCGCTTTAACATTAATCATATCGTTATAAAGGAATTAAATTTGTTTTGGGAAAGGGGGAAAGTTGGGGTTTCTTTAAACATAAAAAAAACCCCAAAAATTTTTTGGCCTTTTTTTTAAAAGAAAAACCAAATTTTTGTTTTTGAAACTTTAAATAAGGGAAAATTTTTTAAAGTTTTTGAAACATTTTTAAAAATTTTTTTTTTTTAAATTTTTGGTTTTAAGTTTCCCAATTAAATCAAATTTTTAAAAAAAAGTTTATTGAAAAATTTTTACCTTTTTAACCAAAAACAAACCCAAATTTTTAAAACCCTAAAAAAATTTTTTCCAAAAAAAAAAAATTTAAAAACCTTAATTTTAAAAAAAATATGAAACCCTCCCAAAAAATTTGAAAATTTAAACGGGGAAAATTGGTTCATCAAGTAATTAATGGCAACCCCTAAAATTTAAAATTTTAAAATTACAATTCATTTTGTAAATGCAACCAGAATAAAATCACCTCAACCCTTTTTAAAGCCCTTGGGCCCCAAAATTTTAATTTTTCCCATTATTTTGTTTATCACCCGGGAATTTTTTGGTTATGGAAAAAAATTCCCCAAAATTCCCCCGGTAAAAAAAAATCCTTTTTCAAATTCCCAATCCCCAAAGGGTTCTATCATTTTTTTCAAATTTTAAATTCCTTCAATCCCCCTGGACTTCCCTTTCCTTTTTAAAACCAAATTAAAATTCCCACTTTAAATTGTTTTCCAACGGTTTAACAAATTTTAAAACCCCAAAAAATCCAACACCAAAAGGTTTTTTAAATTTCACAGGAAAATTAATTTTTCCAAAAGAAATCAAATTTTTTATTTTTTTGGTTTTAAGTCAAAAACCCCTTTTTAATTTTCCCCTTTAACCCCAATAAAGCCCCAAAATTTTTTTTTAAAAAAGGGTTTTTCTAAAAAAACCCACCCCTTTGGGAATTAAAATAAATTCCCCATTTTAAATCCCAAAAAATTTTTTTTTTTTAAAAAAACCAAAAGACCCCGTTAAAAATTTAAATTAAAAAAAAAATTACAAATCTTTTTTTAATACCCAAAATTTTTTCCCAAAAGAAATTTGGCTGGGTTTGAAAATTGGGAATAAATTTTCCTTTTTGAAAAAAAAAAACGCCCTTTTGTTGGAAAGAATTTAAAAAAGGGGAAATTTAAATTTTGGAAAAATTAAATTTAAAAATTTTAAAACCTTTAAAAAAATAAAAGGGATTTTTTAAAAAAAGGAATGCAGGAAATTGGGCCTTAGAAAATGGGAAAAAGGGTTAACTTTGCGGGTTTCCTTTTTAAATCAAAATTCAATACCGGGGAAAAAAATTTCCCCAAAATTTTGGGAATTTTGGGAAAAAATTTTTTGGCCTTTAAACCAAAAAAAATAAAAATTTTTTTTTTGGAAAAAAAGGGAAATTCCCGGAAAAATTCCCCAAAACCCCAAAAAAGTTTAATTTCCTTTTTCCTTGCCAAAAAAAGCAAAGCCCTTTTAAAACTTTAAATCCCTTTTTCCCCAAAATTTCCTTTTTTTTTTAAAAAACCCACTTTAAACCAGGGCTTAATTTTAAAGAAATTTCCAAACCAGGTTTTACCCCCCCAATTGGGCCAAAAAAAAAATTTTTTTCATTTGGGCCCGAACTTTCCCCATTTGCTTTTCCCAAACCCCCTTTTAAATTCAAGCACCTTTTTCCCTTAAATGCATTTAAAAAAATCCCTAAAAAACAAAAACTTCCCAAAAAACCTTTGAATTTAAATTTCCCCTTTCCAAAAAAAACCCCCCCAAATCAAAACCCCTTTTAAACCCCCAAAAGGGTTTCAATTTTTCAAATTCCCAATTAATTATTCCAAATTTCCGGGGTTCGCCACCCTTAAAAAATTTGTCCCAAACCCTAAAAGTTAAAATTTTTTCCCCGCCCCCCCGTCCCCAAATCCCCCACAAATATTCCCTTTCCCAAAAACCAAAACTCCTTTTCCCTTTTAATCCTTTTCGGGCCCTCTTTTCCCCCGGGAAATAAACTTCCCCCTTTTGGCCCCCCCTTTTTGTCCGGATTTTAAAAAATGAAACCGTGCAATTTTCCCTCAAACCCCTTTTGGGGGAATAACCCATTTTTAAAACCAGAATTTGGTAGCCCCTTTCAAACCCCAAACCTTCTTTCCCCAAAAGCCCAAACTTTAAAACCGGTCTCCCTCCCAAATTCTAAATTTTGGGGGAAAATCCAAATGGGTTTTCCCTTAACTTCCCTCAATTTCCAAAAACCCCTTTTTCCAAACGCCAAAATTTTTAATTACAAATTTTCCATCCCAAGCTGGGCAAACGATTCCCGACCCCTGTTTAAAGGAAATTTTCCCCAATTTTTCCCCTTTCCCCCTAAATTTATAAAATTAACCTTCCCCCTTATTTTTTTGAAACCTTAAAATTCATCGTAAACCCCCAAACTATTAACTTTCCAAAACCCCTCCCGGCTTTTAAAAAATTTAAAAAAAACCGGGAAAATTTTAAATTTAAAAGTTGGGTTTTGTTATTTTTAAATAGTAAATTAGAAAAATATATTAAGTTTTTTAAAGATATTAAATAAAATATAAAAATAAAAATATTTGTTGATTTAAAAAAAGTTTTAGGATTTTATATAGAATAGATTTACAATGATATTTAGAGATATTTTTTTAGAAATTTTTATAAAAATGAAATATAGAGAGCGGAAGAAAAGCAAATAAAAAAAGTGGAAAAGAACAGGGCATAGGACGTCATTCAAGTCACAACCATGCTTTGAAAGCAATGGCTCAGGCGCTTAGCCGCTTAAAAGGTGAGAGCAACAACGCAACATTATTTACAGGCAGAGGCAGATGGGGTAGGGGCCGAGCCCCCAACACCATCCTTTATCCCATCCAAAAATTCACTAGCCAGGTTTTTGATTAATAATAAATTTGGGTACCTTTAAAATAAAACCAGACTTCTCAGCAGGTAAAATACAGCTTATTTTCACTTCAAGTGATTACAGGTCAAACCTTAAAAAGATACATTAGACTTAACTCCAATGTATAAAGCTTCGAATCCGGTAGTCCTAATATTTTCTTCTGAAATTTTAAAAAATAGTTTTAAGGTTAGAATTTTTATAAAATTGAAAAAGAAAATAGAATCATATCCTGGGTCAAAAAAGACAAAGTGGAAAGGCACTGCAACACGCGTCGTTTGATCAGTTTCTGGGCTTTCGTATATCTCATAGTCTTCGTGTAACATTGTGACAAATGGAGACGATGCATTGGTCCTCAATCTACCTATGCTTTCTGTATTACAAATGTACAGGAGAGTGAAAGCTAAACATGAATTTAGTGATGAAAGAGTGATGCAAGTTGCGGTAGACTCGGATCCTGTCTCCCATCAAAATGGTCCAAACAAAGTCCTCTCCTACACCACCCACACCCCACATTTTGACTCTCTCACTCTCTCTTTCTAAAAAAACCTAAAGGAAATGGGTGATCAGTACGGCCTACCTGATTTCCAGCGGCTTTTAACGAGGAGAACCCATTTTCCGGCATCCCTGCTGCCCCAACCTTCTGACTCGCCTTACCTTGTTCATCATAGGAACATGGCTCCATCACCACCTCCTTACCATGAACCACCCTACGTGTTGAGCAATGGGAATATTGCAATGCCTAGTGGTTTGCTTAGGTTTAACACTACTGGCGCCACTGATTTTACTGCTGCCGCTTCAGCTTCTGCTGCTGTTGGTGGTGGAGGATGGAGTTTGGGAAATATCGACGGCGGAAACAGCCGGTGGCCGAGGCAGGAGACTCTTACTCTTCTTGAGATCAGATCTAGACTTGATTCCAAGTTCAAAGAGGCTAACCAGAAAGGACCCTTATGGGATGAAGTGTCTAGGTATATAATATATTTAGTATGATTGCACTAAACCCATTTCAGTCTTCTTCTTCATCTTTCACTTGGATTTCCATTTTTACATCATGTTTTTGTTTCAATTCCATGCCATATGGTTAATCAAGAAACCCTATTTAGCCTACCCAACTGAAACCCACTTTGTCTTTCTTTTTATATGAAAAGTCACCCCAAGAGTTTCCTATATAAAAAAAAAAAGATTTTAATTAAATTTCTGATTGATTGAAAGTAACAGAGCTGTGAGTTAACTCAGAGTTCCAGATGTTTCTTTTACTTAAAAAAAATCACCCATCTGTTCACAACTTCTTAAACTAAAGATTATCTTGTTTTGCTAAAATGGTTAATCCCTGGCATTCCTTTACTTCAATTTCAGCAACTTAAAATAATATTAATTAATTAATTATAATATATATATATATGGAATGGAATGTTTTGGAATATTTTAATCCTTAAGCTATTAGAGGAATGTTGGGATATATTGATTCTTCTTCTTGAGACAAAAGAAGATCATATCATGGAAAATGTGGAGTTAGATTTTGTTTGAAGTTTTGGGGTTAGGTTTCTTCTTAGGGTTTGTATTCCACATATATAATAACTTATACAAATATTATTAATTAACTTTTTATTGTTGGTATTATATATTTCATCTTGGTTTAGAATAATGGCGGAGGAATATGGATACCAGAGAAGTGGAAAGAAATGTAGAGAGAAGTTTGAAAACCTTTATAAATACTATAAGAAGACCAAGGAAGGTAAAGCTGGTAGGCAAGATGGGAAGAATTACAGGTTTTTCAAACAGCTGGAAGCCATTTATGGTGAAACAAGCAACCAAAGTTCAGTCCCAGAAACTAACAACATTAATTCTGTTCCAAGTAACCTGCCGGAGAAATATCATGAATCCATGCAAGAACAAAAGATGAGCGAGAGCCTCGGTTTCTCCGACCCCGAATTCGAGGCTTCGTCGTCGGAAAAAATGAACGACGATGAATGCGAGCTTTCGGGTATTGCTTCCATGGTGAATCAAAAGGGTGTTAAGAAGGGTTGGAAAACCAAGGTGAAGGACTTCGTGGACTTACAGATGAAGAGGTTGATCGATTCACAGGATGTTTGGATGGAGAGGATGTTGAAGGTGATTGAAGAGAAAGAAAAAGAAAGGGTGTTGAGAGAAGAGGAATGGAGGAGACAAGAGGCTGCTCGGTTCAAAAAAGAACATGAACTATGGGTTAAGGAAAGAGCTTGGATTGAAGCTCGGGATGCTTCTTTAATGGCGGCTTTGAAGACGTTAAGACCCTTGACGGCTAAAACCCAGAACGAGATCAACGCCAACAGAGGGACTGAGCATGAAATCTTGGAACGGAGGTTGCAGGAAAATGGGTATTCAACGAGGCAAAGCACGTGGGAAGACATAGAAGCGAAAATGGTGAACTTGGGGTATGGTTATGAACATGAAGCAAACAATGCAGAGTGTTACAAGAAACGGAAAGAGGATTACTTGAGCAGCTAGACTCCATTGATGGTCAAGAAGAAAATAAGAGCGTTTACGGCGTGAAACAAAGGGTAAACCAGGCCGCCGCCGCCATGGAGTCATCATCATCATCAACATCAATTCGTTTCAGATATCAGCAGTAAACAGGTATGGATTGAAGATGATGAGAAAGGGAAAGAATCAGCAATTATCTTCTCTTCTTAAATATTGTACTAGTAGTAATGTAGATGTAGGAGCTGATACTTTGTATGGTGAATGGAAAAGAATGGGCATGAGAATTTATTTTGCGTTTAGAGTTTCACTTTACTCCATAATGTGAAACAATGGATTCATCTTTGTAAATTATAAACAATGGATCCATAATGAGTTATCAACATTGATTTATTTTCCTTGAAGCTTGCCCTACTCTATTTGTTCCTTCAATTACCTTCATCTCATCTTTTAATCTTCAATTTTTATTTTATTTGCTTTTATAAATTTTGACAAGAAAATTGGAGATTATATATTTAAAATGTAAAAATTTCCAAAACTTGTATTAAATATAAGCACCAACAAATCCATAAATTTAAAATAATAATAATAAATATTACATTACAACTTACTATTTTTTAAAAATCCAAATTATATCCATTGATTAAAAGATATTTAATAAAATTAATTTATTTTTAATAAAATTTTAAACCCTAAGAGTTGTTTAGATGAAAATTTTAAATTTTTTGGGATTTTTAGAATGCTTGTATTTTAGAATTAACCGATTCAAAAGGCTAGCATTTTGATTTAAGAAAAATTAGGTTATTCTAATTTTATAAATTAAAATAATTATAAAGGAAGAATAATTATATTAAAAATATATCAGTATATTTGTAAAATAAATAGTTTTAATAAAATAATATTTACAAAATTAAATAAAAATAATTTTGAAGTTTATGTTTTTATCTTATAGTGGGATCATGTGTATTAAATTAAATAAAAAGAATTTTGAAAAAAAACAGTGAAATTTGGAAAAGGAAATTATTTTATTGAAATCCTTCTTGAAAATTATAAAATTTTCTTGTATATTTACTTCAAACAAGCAAATTCAATTTTAAAATTCTGAACACATTGACGAATGAAGTTCCTTCAACAAATTCTTCACAACTATATATTTTAGGTTTAGGATTAGAATTTTAATGTTAATATATTTTTCCTTTGCTTAGGCCAATAAAATAGTTTTTATAATAAAATTGAATCCAAGAGGGTGTTTAGGTGCATGGAAATTGAAAGCAAAGAAAGCATTTGTTGGTGCAAGCCACGGTGACAAAAACTATTTACATTTATTACTCTTTCCTCTTAAAATAACATTTCCTTTTTCCCCATATGTTTTCAACTTACTGTTACTTACAAATGGAGGATGAAAACAATTTGTGTGAATATGTTAAATGTACAGAAACTGAGTGTACTATAAAAGTTTATTTCTCTTTTCTTTTCTTACCCTTCATTTTGGCATTCCCTCAGTTTTAAACAATTGATATATATTAATTTCATTTTGTAAAATTATTTTTTAAAAAATAAATATCGATATGAGTTATTTGTTTAAAATTTTTACAGTGATCCATTTTGATATTTAATTTTTCTTTTGGATTATTACGGTAAAAGAACTATATTATACAAATGTTGAATATATATTAGGTAATAAAAAATTGTTATTAGGATAAAAATGAAAAAAAAAAGTGATCGTTTTGAAAAATATGTGTAAAAATATTAGTAATTCTTCAAAAATAATAAAACAGTACAAAATTCACTCTTCACCATTTAGACCGTAGTTTTGCACCAGAAAATACTAGTGTCGCTTATCTCTCTCCCTTATATTGATGCTGCTCATTTCTCTCCCTCCACCCTTCAAGAATTATTTTAAAAAAAAATACATCATTTTGTAATGATGTTTCAATTATTGTGTCAAAAAAACATGAATGTCGCCCATCTCTCTCCTTCCACCCCTTAAAATTGTTTCAAACACCCCATTTTGATAAATAATGATATTGAGATACCATTTTAATATTTAATTTTTAATATTTTTATTATACAAGTAAAAATGCCCGTTTTTGAACTCCATAATATAAGAGTGTACTATAATATTTTAAAAATAAATATTTAAAAATAAGAAATACATAGCAATTTTTCCTTTATGCCAATAGTTAAGGATATGTTGGTTTTATTTAAATATTAGTAGAGATTGATATGGATGCTATTATATTATTTTAAAAATATTATATATATTTATAGTATATTTTTATTTTATAATTTTAATGAAATTTTATTATAATACACATTTTAATATACACGTTTATATATAAATATAAAATTTAAAAAGATTATATTTAATTTCTAATATAATTATTAAAAATTAGCTAAAACCCAAAATTTTAGAAATGAATTTAAAATATTAAAATTTATATAAATCGATATAGATTAGTAATGATTGAAATACATCAAAATAATCTAAAATTTTAATCAAAATAAAATTTAAATGTACTATGGATTTAAAACTGAAATGAGTGGCGAATTTACTAAAATATACTAAATTTAAAAAAAAAAATTACGGAAAAAGGGCTGAAAATTTAATTATTTATTGGAAAGGGCTATTTTCCCCCAAAAGGCGTCCACGTTAGTGCGTTTTGGAGAATCACGATAGAAAGCGGCGTCCACGAGAGCGCTTTATGTCACATCGATAAAAATCGTCCTTGAAGGCGCTTTCTTTGATGTGGCAAAAGCTCCTCATGGACGCGCTTTACCGTCTGTGATAAAAAAAACTATAAAACCCCTCACCCTTGTATTTTTTTCACAACGAAGTCCTTATTCATTTTTCTCTCAACTTTCTCTCAAATTCCTTGAAACTTCCTCTCAAATTTCACAATAGTCCTTTAATATTTACAAAAAAGCCCTTTTTAAAATTTTTTGAAATTATTTTTTTGATAAATTTTAAAATATTCGATCGTATTAGAAATGGTGAAGGAATTAATTCATCTCGACAATAAACACATTTCCGTCGATCAAATGACAATGGTAAGTTTTAGTTTTAATTTTAATTTTAATTTTAATTTTAATTTTAATTTTTCAATACTATTTAATATTTTTTAAGTTTATGCAATTTTAATTAAATTTTATTTTATAATTTTTTAAACAGTCTGTAGATCGGGTGTTGCAATGCTATATTCGCAATATGGCTGGTTCGCCATCGCCGTTGATCGAGAATTACCTACGAGAAGCGAGTTTTTGGCACGTGGCCACGATAGGTAGGGGTGCAAGTTGGACCGAAGTTAATCGGTGCGTTGATTGAGAGGTGGAGACCCGAGACACACACTTTCCATCTTCCATGCGGAGAGTGTACTATCACTCTAGAAGATGTGCATTTGCAATTGGGATTGCCGATGGATGGGTACGTAGTCACCGGGTCCGCAACTTCTGGTGATTGGGCAGTCGTATGCTACGAGCTTTTGGGTGCTATTTCGGATAACATTTACGGAGGTCGGATCGATATTGGCTCGTTACGAGACACATTCCCGGAGCTGAATAATGATTCGACCGAAATAGAAAGAATACGGTATGCTCAGACATATATTCTTGAGATGATTGGAGGCTATTTGGTGCTGGACTTGTCACGAAACCTCGTACATCTGAGGTGGCTGCTGAAACTTGTTGATTTTAGAGCAGCCGGTGAATTGAGTTGGGGGTCTGTCGTGCTAGCAAAATTGTATCGAGAGGTGTGGCGACGCGCGACCGAATAAAGTGAAAATCAGAGGTTGTCTATCACTATTGCAATCATGGGTTTCGATTTCTATTTTTACGTCCTAGAGTCAACCATTCATATACATTCCCACTCATAACGAGGTAAATTTAATATTAGATTTTACAATTATTACGTAGATTTAAAATATAATTGTATGCTAAAAATTTATTTAATTAGGTGGAACCATTCGGTGAGTTATGTTGGAATACCTACCTCGTTTGAAGATATACGGCTTTTATTAGAGCAACGATCGAAATCACAAGTAAGTATTAAATAAAATATATTTTTGTAATAAAATAGTCGCTTCGTATTTCATATTTAGAATTTAGTATTTAGTATTTAGTATTTAGTATTTAGTATTTAGTATATAACTAATATTTTTATCATGTTAATAGAGTTTGAATGGACACCATACGAGAATCCGTCAATTCGGGCAGTAATTCCAGAGGAGTTCTTTCAAAATCAGAACATTTGACATGTGAATGTCCTATTGATCAACTATGCCACCGTGGAGATGCACTAGTCAGATCGGGTTCTGCGCTAATTTAGATTTTGACAACCGATTCTCGTGGCACCTAAGGTGTTGATGATGAGCACAAAGTCGACTTACGGCAGTTGCATACGGATTGGCCAAGATTTTGGTCAGCATACATCAAAATGTGGGAGAACCGGTATGATTATATACCTACTCGGGAACCGATCATCGTTCCTGAGTTAGCGTGCGTGCCAAAATACATGTCATGGTTTAGGATCCATGGCAAGTCGTATTTATTATCGGAAGAGGAGAGGTGACGGCAACTTCGTGAACAAAGGGAACGATGGAGCCCTTTAAATCTAAGAAGAAGAGGTGATGAGACGGGACTATCAACAGCATCGATAGAACCACCGGGCCCAACACTTCAGCCGACGACACCCGCATCACAGCCTTTTCAAATTATGCCAGGTGCATACCCTAGTCCTTATATGTATCCTAACCCTTATATGTTTCATTTTTCTAGTCCCACGGCAGGTTGGAATGCATGGCTCGGTTCGAGTCCGTTCCCGACTAATCTGACTGGCCAGCCGATCTTGAGGCTATCGTCGCATGAGGGATCGCACGAGGTGTCGTCGGGGAGCTCTTCTTTTTACCAGTCTCCTTCGCCTTATGAGATTCAGACACCCCCGCCATGGTTTATGCAAACATCTCCGCAGTCATTATTTTATCAAGGTGGGTCATCCTCCAAACACCCACAACTAGACCCTACGGAGGAACAGAATCTCACGATGTTCTACAACCCCCACCAAAAGCTAGAAAAAGGAAGAATTAAATAGCGAATCAATTAACCACCCCATGTGGCACCGATTAAACCGACACCAACATTGATTTTGACTTTTTTTTTTTATTTTTATTGTAATTTAACTTTAATATCTTTAATAAAATAAAAGTTGTTTTTTATTTTTTGTATTTTAATTTTAATATCTTTAATAAAATAAAAGTTATTTTTTTGTAATTTAATTTTAATATCTTTAATAAAATAAAACTTGTTTTTTATTTTTTGTAATTTAATTTTAATATCTTTAATAAAATAAAAGTTGTTTTTTGTAATTTAATTTTAATATCTTTAATAAAATAAAAGGTGTTTTTTATTTTTTGTAATTAAATTTTAATATCTTTAATAAAATAAAAGTTATTTTTTGTAATTTAATTTTAATATCTTTAATAAAATAAAAGTTGTTTTTATTTTTGTAATTTAATTTTAATATCTTTAATAAAATAAAAGTTGTTTTTTATTTTTGTAATTTAATTTTAATATCTTTAATAAAATAAAAGTTATTTTTATTTTAATTTTTATAATTTAATTTTAATATCTTTAATAAAATAAAAGTTTTTTATTTTTTTGTAATTTAATTTTAATATCTATAATAAAATAAAAGTTGTTTTTTTGTAATTTAATTTTAATATCTTTAATAAAATAAAAGTTGTTTTTTTTGTAATTTAATTTTAATTTAATAAAATAAAAGTTGTTTTTATTTTTATTTTGTAATTTAATTTTAATATCTTTAATAAAATAAAAGTTTTTTTTATAATTTAATTTTAATATCTTTAATAAAATAAAAGTTGTTTTTTTGTAATTTAATTTTAATATCTTTAATAAAATAAAAGTTGTTTTTATTTTTTTGTAATTTAATTTTAATATCTTTAATAAAATAAAAGTTATTTTTATTTTAGTTTTTGTAATTTAATTTTAATATCTTTAATAAAATAAAAGTTATTTTTTATTTTAGTTTTTGTAATTTAATTTTAATATCTTTAATAAAATAAAAGTTTTTTATTTTTTTGTAATTTAATTTTAATATCTTTAATAAAATAAAAGTTGTTTTTATTTTTATTTTGTAATTAAATTTTAATATCTTTAATAAAATAAAAGTTGTTTTTTTTATAATTTAATTTTAATATATTTAATAAAATAAAAGAATTTGTTTATTTTTTATTGTAATTTAATTTTATATCTTAATAAAATAAAAGTCCAAGATTTTTTTATTGTAATTTATTTATTTTTTGTTTTGCAACTTAGTCCTTCTACAAAAGTTTACAATTTTCATCAAGAAATAAATAAAATTTACATAGCCACCAAGAGAAAAATGCTAAAAAGACTATCAACTATTCCGATTTGGACACGAGCGAGATGTATGGCCTGGGTTCCTACACCATCCGCATAACTTCCGTTGGTTGGCCGTTTCTCGAATATCCATATTGTTGCGTATTCTAGTTGAGCAAGGTCGACTTTTTGGTTTGCGTCGCAGTTGTCTATCCGGTAACAGCTTATACGGTGTAAGCGATACAGACGGTCACTTACGTTCATCTGGGACTGATGGGAATACATGTCTCCACACGTTGTACATGTTTTCTATTTTATACACTTTGTCGACATAACTCATGGGATCCAGACGGAGATTCTGACAAGCCGCAAGTACATGAACGCATTGGTAACGAAGTGCATCAAATATCCCACATTCGCAGGTCCTATTTCTCAAGTGTACACGATATTGCCCGCCAACAATACCTTGGTTCGGTCTGTCAAACTCCATCACACGAAACCATAGGTTGTCGCGATCGTGACACA
The DNA here is from genome assembly GCA_025506655.1 of Gossypium rotundifolium. Lineage (NCBI taxonomy): Eukaryota > Viridiplantae > Streptophyta > Magnoliopsida > Malvales > Malvaceae > Gossypium > Gossypium rotundifolium. The sequence continues at coordinate 89,960,849 of CP106726.1, forward strand.
CTGTGTGCATGGTGTTGGCCTGTGCCTTCGCCTTGTTAATTTCTCGCAAGACCTTCACGCACCATACATGGCCTCCTTGCATTTGGCCTTTATAACTCGCTGCTCGCTTCGAAAATAGTGCTGCTAAACGAAAATATGTCTCTCACACAACCGATGTTATCGGCAAATGACGCGTTCCTTTTAGAACAAAATTTATGCATTCGGCCAAGTTTGAGGTCATATGACCATATCGTAGGCCGCCGTCGTATGCTTGTGTCCACTGTTCGGAAGGAATATTGCATAGGTAGTTTACGCCTTCTTCGTTAACTGATCGTAAAGTCGCCAACATCTCCTGAAAACGGTCTTTATTGATCTCGTACCTTGCCAATATAAGTTGATAGCAAATATTACATACCACTCTTCAATTAAGAATAAATTGAATATTACAAACGGAATTATATTAATAGATATTACATACCCATATTGGTCACTTACAGTCGTTGACTTGTAGATCGATGTTGCCTGTGGTAGTTGGACGCAACATGCCTTAGGCAATATCGATGGTTTGTACGATGCCACAGGCTTTCTTGTCGCTCTATTGCGGCTAGTATTCTAGGGCCTCGATATGATACAACGCATATATCAGGTTGGGGGTAGACATGCGTCCTTAATCTAGATAAGAAGAAATCCCAGTCATCAGCTGACTCTCCCGGTGTTATTGCAATCGCAATTGGAAGGATTCTCCTACTGCCGTCCTGTGCCATAGCTAGCAATAGCCGATGCGTATATCTACCATACATAAAGGTACCATCAATTTGTACCAATGACTTGCAGTATATAAATGCGTCTTGGCATTGCTTAAATGTTTAGAATAGACGCTTGAACACTTGGCATCCACGGAGCAATCGATCGTTGTAGTACGCCGGTTCCGTTTCAAGGTATGTTATGCTTCCTGGGACATATCTTTCCAGCACCTGACACCACTGCCACAATTCATTATATGAAGCGTCCCACCGACCATGCAACTTTTCCAACGCCTTCTGCTTGGCTATCCAAGTCTTCCGATAAGAGCGCATGTACCCCAATTGGCTACGAATATTGTCAATTAAGGCCGGCACTGTAGTCTTGGGATTCGCCTTCACCGTCGGTATTATTAAGTTAGCCAACATCTCTGAATCCATCTTTGGATGATCTTGTGAAACACCTGTTAACGAAGTACATTAAATAATGCAACATTACATAATATTAGTATTATTCAAAAACCTTGAACACCTAGTGATACTGTACCGACAAGACATGTATGTGGACCTTTGTACTTTTTGATCTCCCACAAGCCTGTCCTTTTCCTCAACGAGGCCATGATTTTCCATGAACATGTACCGTCTTCCACTGCACACTTTGCCTCGTACTTATCGAGTTTGGATTTAATCACCATGTAGTTAACCCCGTTCTTGATGCTATATTGTTTCAATGCATCAAGAAAAATATCCTTGTTGGAAAACTCTTGACAACTTCTAATTCGCCTGAATCTAACGACGAACTTGTACGGTCACGCGTTCTGGGTGGTAGTTTAGGAAACTCCAATGCATCGTCTTGAGATAGATCGACATTATGTATGTGGGCTAGAGGCGAGTACGCCATGAATAGTGGATTTTCTTCTTCTTCATCTGAACCGCCTTTAACATCTTCAGGTACAATTAGAACAGGCTCCGGTTCAAAAAATAATGCAACTTCTGCACCATCGGGCCTGGGCTCACGAGGTGGATCAACATCGAACTCATCAGTTGACCCACCATCATCTGCAACGAACGAGGGCCCTTCATCGGTGGATGTCGTGGGGAGTACATTATCCCTTCTTAAATAATTTTCGTAACGTTCCTAATCATACGTGGATTTCCAACCACTAGAAGTTGATGACGTTCCCCAATACATATTTCTAGCATCGAACGTTGAAGGAAGGATATGCATGTTCCATCCACCAACCGAGTGTCGTGCAGGGTTGTGTTTTCTATACTACCACCAAATACGGGCACTTCCGTATTCTACCTCCCACTAACAGAGTGTCGGCTTGAGGTCGTGTATTCTCTTCGAACAATAGTAGATGTTGAAGTCGAAGGAAGATCACTTGTCGATGAAAATAATACATAAAATAGGGTGATCCACTGGCAAGATAAGTCTCCACCATTGCCTCCAAGCTCCGAGGACCTTTGATGTCGAATGAGTCATATCTCACTGGATCAACCGAAGCGAAAAATCTATACTTAATAGACTGAACTTTCATTGGAGTTGTTCCGAAGATTTTACGCCTAATTCTTTTGCGAAGTTCTGTCAAATCTATGTTCGATTAAAACCCAGTTGCGCTGTGTTCTCCGATAAAAAAATAACACCATTTTTGGTGTCACAAACCTCACCATCGTAGTAAATAACAACATTAATACGTTCACTCATCTTCAGTTTCTACTTTACTTTTGTCTCAATTTACATTATACAACCCGAGAATGAAATTTGGTGATTTATAATCTAAGGATTGCGGATACTCATCAGCAAAAGAGCGTCCACGTGGGAGCTTTTTGAAGACTTTCTCGACAAGTGCATCCTGCTTGAAGCGTTTTGGTCACTATTTGTTCAGAAACGTTTTCTCAAATTTATTTTACCAGATACTACTATAGTAAAAGAGCGTCCACATGAGAGCTTTTTTCAGTACTCTTGCTGACAGTGAATCCTGCTTGAAGTATTTTGGCCACTATTTGTTCAGAAACGTCTTCTCAAAATTATTTTGCCAGATACTACTATAGCAAAAGAGCGTCTACGTGGGAGCTTTTTTTAGTACTCTTGCTGACAGTGCATCTTGCTTGAAGCGTTTTGGTCACTATTTGTTCAGAAACATCTTCTCAAAATTATTTTACCAGATACTACTGTAGCAAAAAAGCGTCCACGTGGGAGCTTTTTCAGTACTCTTGTTGAAAATGCATCCTGCTTGAAGCGTTTTAGTCACTATTTGTTCAGAAACGTCTTCTCAAAATTATCTTGCCAGATACAATTGTAAAAAAATTCAAATAATTTTTATTTTGCTGATATATTTTTTCCAAAACCCTAAACTTAAAATTATTCTAATTAATTAAACCCTAAAATATAGTCCATTAATTTTGTCCTAAAAAACCTAAACCCTAAGATCCTAAAAATCCCTAAATCGTAGCCCTAAAACCCTAAAAACTCATACCCTGACACTAAAAACAACTGAAAAGCCCATTGGGGGAGGGGGAGGGCAAAAGCGCATCCACGAGGGAGCGCTTTTGCCACATCAGCAAAGCGCACCCTCAAGGACGCATTTTTTGCTGATGTGGCACAAAGTGCTCCCTCGTGGACGTGCTTTCTTGCTGCATCCCCTAAAACACGCTAACGTGGACGCGTTTTGAAGGTAAATGGTCCTTTCCGATAAATAATTAATTTTTCAGCCTTTTTTCGTAATTTTTTTTAATTTTGGTATATTTTAGCAAATTAGCCGAAATGAGTAGCAGTATGGTATTGCCAAGAAAACTCTTTGTTAGAAGTTACGTTTGGTTGGAGGGAATGGAATAGCCATTCCCTCCTTATTCTTGGATGATTCATTCAGCGAATGGCCATTCCTCTCCTATTCATCTGATTTACCGAATCATCATTCGGTGAAGGGGGCTAAGAATAGCCTATTCAACAACGGACGTAATAGCAAAATTTCCCCCAAACAATTTTACCCTGTATTTGTTCACCCATCGTTCATTAATTTCGTCATTGTTGTAAAAGTGGTGCCTCCGTCGATTCTGTCATTGAGAATCGTCGATTCATCTCCGACTAGTTCCCCGCCTCCGCAAAGCTGCCTCCTTTCCCTTGTGAGAACCTCTGTAAGTTCCCCTTTTTTCTTCCTCTTCTTGTTTTATAATTTCAACTATGTTTGTATTATTGGTTTTGTTTTTCCTCTTTTCTTTCGAATTTTTTTCAATTATCATTGTTATAAGAATGACCCAGAAGAATATTGAGAAATCTAGCTCACATTAAGTAATGATTTTCCATAATTTTCTCGAATTTTGAAGAAAAATGGAATTTTTTTAGTTGCAAAGATTGGAGTTTGGGGATAGGGTTAGAAATTGTAGATTTTGGTATTAAGACTTTTTTTTATTAACCAACTGGTTAAATCCATATGATAGAATTGGTATTTTTGTGATGGATATGATGCGTATGATCTGGTATTTTTGTTTCTTGTGTGTGTATGTACTTCTGTCTTGTATCTCTTTTTCATTAATGTTCTTTTTCCCCTCTGGATAAATTTGTTACTTCTATATATTACTAACATATTTATCCTTCTTGTTACTAATTTTCACGACGTTTTTAATCTGCATGTAGTTTAAATTGGATATAATAAGTTGCATTCTGTGTTATTTAGGGAATGAGATTACATACTCTTCTCATTGTTTATCCTAAAATTTTGGGTAAAAGTTTATAGTAATTAATTTTATTATTTCAAAAAATATTGGTTGATAGAGCTGTTCATGCTGTTGTTAGCCGGTTTTTGCCTTCTGATTTTGGTTATGATGAACACATGAACCCCATGCTAGTTAGGGATGATTTGTCTCATGCTATGCATGAGTTCCTTCTAGTTGCCATGGGTGACATAACTAAATCAACTCTTGATGTTGGTCGCTCTGGTTGGGACAATGTTGGTGGTCTCAATGACATTTAGGCTTCTAAATTTCCTATGATTATATATTTTAATCAATATTTGGATTAGCTTCTAATGTAATCCAGAATGTGAACTTATTTGTATCTATTGTCCCCAACGTGCTTATCTTTTTTATTTATGTGAAGAGAATATGATAAATAAACCTGTACCTTTTGTACTGTTAATATTTTATTCCAAAGGCATTGTAATACTTTCTTTTGATAGATTTAGTCTGGTTTGTAAAAAGATGTATGACAGTTTAGGTTCCCATGTAGAATTTTGGTACGAGCTGATTTGAATGTTGTTATACTTTCTCAATATTGTTCCAGGTTCGAGATATTTTCTCTAAAGCAGTTGCTGCTTCACCTTGCCTCCTCTTTTTTGATGAATTTGATTCCATTGCCCCTAAAAGCGGACATGACAACACTAGAGTAACTAATCGAGTTTTCAAACAAGTTAGTATCTTTTTGCTTGTTGCATTTTATTATTTTTCCTTAACTTTTGATGCCTTTCTCATTATTATTTTGCTTTCAAATAGTTCCTAACTGAATTAGATGGTGTTGAAGTTTTGACTGGTGTATTTGTGTTTGCTGCAACAAGGTTAGTTCTTATGGAATCCAATTGTATTATTTTGCTAGTATCAATTCTTAATCTTCGGTTAATACCCAAAATGTTGAGTTTGGTTCATTATTATCTTCATGTGATCGATTTTGACATGAGATGCATAACCAAATAAGATAAATTTTCAAGTAGCACAAAATTTTAACCACATGTATCAGCTTTGTTATCAGGATTAAGTGGTCAATATTGGATTTTGATGTACATCTGTCACTGATTTACTCAAAAATTTAAAAATTTTCATATATATGGAGAAATAGCTTGTATATTCATGTCCAAATATGTGTAGAACATAAATGAACAATCCAAGCAGCATAGTATAGCGTAATGTGATTTGCTATATATATCGAACTAGAAACTACCTTGATCAAATGTTTTAGTGTTACTTTCCTTTGTAATACTTTGTTTTTGCACATATAATGTAGTTTCCATTGGCCAGTGATGTCGATTTAGATGCCATAGCATATATGACAGAAGGATTTAGCGGAGCTGATCTCCAAGCTATTCTCTCAAATGCATAGCTCGCTGCGATTCATGAACATTTGAGTAGCGCGAATAGCAATGAGCCTGGAAAAATGCTAGTTATAACTGATACTATTCTGAAGTCTATTGCTTCCAATGCAATACCATTAGTTTCAGAAGCCGAAAAACAAATATTGTATGGAATCTACAGTTAGTTTCTAGATTCAAAGTGATCTGCAGCTGCACAGGTCTTTATCCCTTACATACTAAATTCCCTTATATTTGCAGCTTTTCACTTTAGTCACTTACTGAACTGAATAAAATTGAAAATTTCCATGCAACCAAGGGACGCAAAAGGCAAGAGGGCAACTCAGGTTCGAGATATTTTCTCTGAAGCAGCTGCTGTTGCACCTTGCCTCCTCTTTTTTGATGAATTTGATTCCATGGAACTTAGGAAACAAGATGGGCAATCCAGTTTATATACATAAATATACATATATTACATGGTAGAGATTAAGCATCGTGAAAATCTAATCAGCTAACCAACAAACCAAATCATGAATTATTGTAGACTTCTACTTGGTGGGAAGAGGACGTTGAATTGGAGGTATCTTCCGCATGGCGAAGTTGAGTAGTCGAATGATAGCTAAACACAATGATACATTTTGCACATAAATGGCGAAATTTGATGATGCAAAAAATAAATTTTCCGTATATATTTCTTTTTAAACCTTTTCGTTTACATTTCCCTGTAACTAAGACCCTTCTTTACACGAATCAGAGTAACTAACATAGAATTTGTTTTCTGTGTTTCTTGTTATCTCCTTGATTCAGACACCAATGAGGAAGAAAAGTAAAATTAAAGTTGTTCATATCGCTTGATGATAAACTGCAATATATGTAATGTTAAATTTGAATTTTCTTTTCTAATGAAACAACATTTTGTGTCATAAATTTGATCTCCTATTCTAGCAGGTGTAGTGCAAGTGATTGTGATTTGAAAGTTTAAATATCATAATAAACTATGCAAATGCACTACTCTAATCATGTGTTTGATGTGTGCCAACTATAATGGAGATAACTTAAGAAGCACTTGATTCAAATAATAGTGTATTATTTTAAAATGTAGTAAATAAAATATTTTAAATATTTTAATATAATTTAATATAAAAATAATTATATTAAGAATGTCATTAAATTATATTTAATAATGATCTTATTAAAATTTAAAAGAATAATCATCTATTTTAAAAAATTCTATTGAGTGTATCCTGGTTATTTTAATTTTTTTCTTATACTATTACAAGTTTATTCCATTCAACCAAACACAAGAATACTATTACGGTTATATTTCATTACATTCAACCAAACAATTGAATTACTGATTACAACTCTATTCCATTACAGTTTTATTCCATTACAACTCTATTTTATTACAGTCCTATTTCATTCCAGTGAACCAAACATGCCATAAATGTCATGTAGGCTTCATAGAATTGTAGGGCTGGAAAGCCGATATGACTACAGCAACAGATCTCTTGATCTCAACAATCACCGAGTCTATCATAACTGTATTACCCTTGTATTGGGAATGCAATATTTCATTTGATATTCATCATATCTCTAAAATTCTGAAATTTCCATCCATAGATTATATTAATATGTTAGTTTAAGTCTAGTAAAATTAACGTTTTCAAGCCAATGGAATGTGATTATCAGTAAAATTACTTTACAACATTTGATATATTTTGGAAGATATTAATAAAATCTCGGAAAATTTACATTATCACATTTGGTTTATTAAGTATTTTTTAAGAATGTAATGATAATAATTTACTCTTATTAAATAAAATATAATATTTATGTTATAATAAACTTTATTCTTAATAAATATTTGGATTAAAAATTTAATTGGTAAATTTTACATTTTTTTCAAAGCCCCAATATAACATAATTTACTTTGGATACACAACTCCCTTGCTTGTCGTATCTATTTTACTTCTAAATGGACTGCCAGTCATTTGCTCATTTTGAAAATCATTTTAATAGAATTCTCAATCATGTACAACAAACCATAATTCAAGGGTAAATCATTCTAAAAGTTATAATAAAATCAACCTTAAAAGCACTCATAAGATTTATAAATATTATAATAAAATTAAAATTTTCAATTAATATATCAAAAGAAAAAGAAAAAAATAAAATAGAGAATAAATATAATATAAAAACAATGTAATGTATAGATATAAAAATAAAATCAATGAAAAAAAACCTTGTAGCAGAGAATTCAAGTAGTAGGAAAGAAGCAACAATTTATTTTATCTTTTTTACGTCAATTAGATATTTTTTGAACTTTCTAACTAGGTGCTCATGAAAAAATAGCTCCAAAAAAATAAAATAAAATTTAACATACCAAACTAAAATCATTCATTAATATAAAATACATTTCCTATAATAGGTAGACCTGTCAAGTACTTAAAACACAGAACAAGGCTTTTTGGAGAGAGAAAATGAGAGCTACCAAAACTGCCAGAAACCATCTAATATTGAGGATTAAAATTACACCAAAAACATCCAACTTTTGACATATTTACAAATAATCCACCCAAGAAGAACAAGGGAAAATAATCCACTTTCACAACCAGAAGATCTTTGCATCAACTCACAACCAAACATAATTCAAGGGTTTGATGGGCTTTCCACAAGCTTCTTTCTTGGTTCTTTAATGTTGTCTTCATCATCTTCGATTGTACGGGACATGTTTTCCCCCGATCCCAGATTTCCAGTTGCATATGAATTCTCTTGGTTTGGGTCCATCACAGGGCTCTCACGGGTTCTTGAGGGAAATCCGTGCTCTCTCAACAAACAGTTGTACGCATGCATATTAAAAGATTCTGTGCCAAAATGAGAACGAGACGAACTGAACGGTTGCATCAACCGTTTCTTCTCGGGCAATTCACGCAGCGATATTCGGCAAACAGGGCAGGTGGAATGCTGTTGCAGCCATAGGTCTATGCATGTTACATGGAAGGAGTGCCCGCAATACGGGAGGATTCGCAACACATCTTCACGGCGGTATTCGGAAAGGCAAACCGTGCACCTGCAATAGGTAGCAATTTGACATTTTCATTAGCTCGGTTCTAAAATTATGCCTCAAGCAATCTAACTGAAGAAAATAAGTAAAAGTTCTAAAAACAAAAATATCGATGAAATAAAATAAGAACCGCGAATCTTCCATTAACAGAGAGAAAGACGGAGATGCAAGAAGAATTCAAATTGCAATTTTAAAGAAATACATTCTGTCATGCGGAATCATCAATTAGATTATCAAAAGAATCGTGACCCAAAATGATGCCTCATTCTTCAACCATACTATAAGAGTTTTGCTCTATATTGCTCCGGCTTTTCATTTTGTTGAAATATCTGTCAGAAACTCGTGTTCAACACATTTCTGGACAAGGGTAGAGGATAACCTATCCAACAATCACACCGAAATCTGAGTAACATTGATTTTACTCATCAAACACTGTTCAGGCATGACCAGATCCCATTTATATTCCTAGCTAGGTTACAGCTTCACTTGCTTCCTCGACCCACCAAATACCTAATACCAGAAGTATGACGTGTATTGCTAAGTATAAAACTTATAGAGACTAATAAAGAATTCGGGTGCAGTTATGTCGGGATTAAATACTTTTCCCTACTTCAGATCAAAATAGAAATAGTGTTCAGATAAATCACCATCGGGGATGTTCCACTAGGTCCACTCATGCAGCACAGAATAAGACAGGGGGAAATAGAGATGAACCAAGAGGAACATATACAATCCATAATATATCTATCATCCAAAAGCTTAAATAGAAATGTCCAAACCCGAAAACCCGAACTTGAAATACCTTGCATGTGAAATGATACGAACTTAAAATCAGTTGAATTGCCACCTCTAGCCCTTACCAAGTCATTCAGATTTAGTGGAAATAAATAAATAAACAAACAACTGCCTCCACTTCTTTTTGATGGAACCAACCTCCACTTAAAATGACAATTGGAGGCATTTCCATCCATTAAAAGTGGAGAATGTCTTAGCTCAACTTCAAGGTAGTGAGTTAGCAATTATTGTTATAAATAAATTCTTCAAAACCTTCTTTTTTTTTTTGTATAGCAGGTCAATGACTGCTTAAAAAAAGTTAGATCTATTAATAAAATAATACTAAAAGGAAACTATCAAGAATATGTTCTTCACCACTCCTTTAATGAATGACGATATAATTGGAAAATATGGAAACCAGAAGTTTGCTCAATGTCTAATCCAAACAACATTTTTCCGAGCAGTGCTCGTTGCGAGGAAAGCATCTTCCAGTAATTTTTCCCATCTTCCAACAAGTTTCTATTGTTAGTACAAAACTCCGGTGAGGAAAATCTCGAACACACGAACGAAAACTCGAACAGAAGAAGAAATAGGACAAGACTCCAAGGCGTGTATCAAATCATTATCTTTAAGGTTATATTCGCCCCCACCTATCTTGATTGTGCAAGCGAGTTCGAGCAAATTAACCTCGAGGATACAATAAAGCCAATGGCTATTTGCGTTTTACTTTGACGAGAATAACCCACTACACCTTGAGCAATGTATGACAAGAAAACCAATTTCTATAAAGGATTTCTGCGATAATACTTTATAGAACAATCTAACAATATTAGATAATGAAGGAAGAGAGAAAGAATATTAGAATTTTTGTTGGTATATCTCCAAATGAAATTTGATTCCTATTTATAGGAATTTTCATGTCTCTTCTTAGAGACATCTTTAATCAATAGGTACCTTTCAGAATAATAATGTTTTTAAAATAAAATATTATTATTCATTTAATTATAACTATTCAAATAATATTATTTAAATAGTTATAATTCTTTTCAAAATCAAAAGATATAATCTTTTAATTAATTATACCCAATAATTTATAGTTATTGGAAAACTATAAATATTTGAAAATATTCCAACAATCTCCCCATTTTCAAAATATTTTAGATTTTGATATTCTTGAAATCAATTTGCATAAATGAAGGTATCTTACGATTGAACCTTCACTTAGTGAAAACATGTTAAAGTTAATCGAAATTGCATAGTAGACTAAGCTTTGAACCAACTATTTCATTTGATTAACCGAACACATCTCACACAATGATCTCAACATCGGTCAATGCATAGTATCTAGGGACACTATTATGGCCATGTGTCATATCCTCTTTTCATGAGTCTTTGTCGAGCCAAGCCCTTGAGCTCCTAGAAAGCAGCCACACTTCCACTCACATAGGTAGATCCCATCAAAAGTGTTCCGTAATTAAAACACTCTAATATATTTATGTTATGGGTCCATTAAGAGTACATTACTCATCCTTTCCTTATCATTACGGTACCTAGCACTTTAATCTTAGGATGGATTTATTTATAGTGCTACTAGTCACATACTAATGATGTACTTTATCTCATTGAACTCAAGACTTGACGTTATACCAAGCACTGAGTCGAGTTTCCATCATGGGTGACTCTAATTAATGAGCTTGAGTTCCATCCCTTTTGAGGTCCTTTTTACTGCATCTCTAGCAAGACTTTTTGTCAAAGGATCCACCAAATTTTCACTTGACCTCACATAATTAATAGTGATCACTCCATCATGGATTAATTATCGGACATAACTATGTCTTAATCCAATGTGTCTAGACTTTCCATTATATACTTGGCTATATGCTTTTGCTAGAGTAGCCGACTATCACAACTGGATAGAAACAGTGAAATTGGCTTAGCCATAAAGGTACATCATAAAGTAAATTTCTTAACCATTACGCTTCTTTAGATCAATGGCTAATGCAACAAATTCGCCGCCATGGTGGAATCGATAATACATGTTTGTTTCTTGGAACCCCAAGAAATGGCTCCTCCACCAAGAATGAAGATCCATCCATTAGTAGATGCATGATCTTCCAAACTTGTAATCCAACTAGCATCCGAACACCCTTCTAAAACTGGAGGATATCCATTATAACACAATCCATAGTTAATAGTCTTCTTTAAATACCAAAGTACTCTATTCAATGCTTGCCAATGCAAACTACTTGGATTACTTGTGTACCTACTCAATTTCCCAACAGCATATGCAATATCTGGTCTTGTACAAGTCATTATGTACATAAAACAACCAATTAGACTTGCATATTTCAATTGATCAATTTTCCTACCAAGCATTAGATACTAATTTTATTTGAGGATCCACGGGTGTAGATCTTTGGTATCGATTGAAAAGATCAAACTTTTTAAGCACATTTTCAATGTAATGTGATTGTGATAAAGCTACGATGCTTTCATCTCGGGTTATTTTAATCCCAAGAATAACATCTACTACACCTATATTTTTCATAGCAAAGTTGTTTGACAAGAATTTCTTTGTGTTTTCTATTTGTTCCAAATCCGTGCCAAAAATGAGCATGTCATCTACATATAAGCAAATTATGACACCTTTTCCATTTTCAAATTTGCTATATATGCACTTATCGATTCATTTATTTTATAACCATTAGCTAAAACAACATTGTCAAACTTTTGGTGCCATTGTTTTGGTGCTTGTTTAAGTCCATATAAAGATTTAACAAGCTTACATACCTTATGCTCTTGTCCCTGGAACAACAAATCCTTAGGTTGTTCCATGTACACTTCTCTTCCAATTCACCATTTAAAATGCAATTTTAACATCCATTTGGTGAACAACCAAATTATATATGGATGTAAGTGATATTAAGAGTCTAATTGTAGCAATTCTTGCTCTTTGGAGCATAGGTATCAAAGTAATCAATACCTTGTTTTTGTGTAAAACCTTTGGCTACCAACCTTGCTTTAAACTTATCAATGGTTCCATCGACCTTCATTTTCTTTTGAAGATCCATTTACAACCTATATGTTTGGAACCGGTGGAAGATCAACTAAGATCCAAGTTTGATTTTCCATTATTGAATCCATCTCATCATTTATTGCTTCTTTCCAAAAGCGAGTCTTGAGATTTCATTGCCTCTTCAAATGTAATAGGATCGATTACGTATTATAACAATAAGGTATCTTATTATATATACTTTCACCTTTTCCTTCTACAAGAAACATCATGAAATCGGTCCAAAATCTTTGACCTTTTTAATCCTCTTACTTCTTCTTAATTCTTGACAAGATTCATCATTATTATCAATTTGTTCCAATGGAATCTCATTCTCATTTGAAGAATGAATCAATTGTTGTGGCTGTAATTGTCTTGATATAGAATTAAATCTATTTTCATCAAAATAGCATCTCTTGATTCAATAATGATATTAATTGAAATTGAATCATTTGGTTCAATTACCATGAACCTATATGCCTTGCTATTATGTGCATATCCTATAAATATGCATTCAATTCCTCTTTCACCTAACTTTTTACGTTTAGGTGTTGGAACTTTGACAATAGCTCTACAACCCCAAACCTTCAAATAATTAAGGTTTGGTTTCCTTTTCTTCCATTGTTCATAAGGGGTTATTTTAGTTTTTTATTAGGAACTCTATTCAATATATGACAAGTTGTTAGAACGACTTCTCCCAAAACCTTGTCCAAGACACGAATATGATAACATTGAATTTACCATTTCAGTTAATACTCTATTTTTCCTTTCATTACACCATTTTGTTGTGGTGTATAAGAAATTTGAAACTTGATGGACAATCCCGGTGGATTCAAAATAACTTGTATTATAGTATTCTCCACCTCTATCCGATCTTAAGCACTTGATAAATGATTCACATTGAAGTTCAACTTCGATTTATAAACTTTAAATTTATCAAGCGCTTCATCTTTCGAATGCAATAAATATATATAACAATATTTAGAACAATCATCAATAAAAGTAACAAAATATTTCTTTCCACCTAATGTAGGAGTATTATGCATGTCACATAAATCACTATGTATCAAATCAAGCAATTTTATTTTTCTTTTAACCTTAGGAAAGGGTTTCTTGTAATTTTAGTCAACATACATGTATTGCATTTTCAATATTATTATTAAAAGCAGAATTAAATCTAAGCGATAAATGTAATTCAATTTTCTATAATTCAAATGACCTAATCTATAATGCCATAAATAAAAGATTCAACCATATAAGCGAAATAGTATTTTCATTTTTATTGATAATATTTAGTTTGAACATACTCTCATACATATACCTTTTCCTACAAAAATTCCTCCCTTAGAAAAATAAATTTATCGCCTCAAAAACAAGTTTGAAACCAAACTTATTTAATGAGACTTCAGGACACTAAATTCTTTCTAACTTCGGTACATAATATACATCATTTAAGGTTAAAACCTTTCCGTAAGTGAATTGCGTTCAACAGACCCTTTGCCTTTGATTACTGCGGTGGAAGAATTTCCCATGTACAAGACATTGTCATTTTCACATTGTGTAAACTTTGTGAACATGTTTTGTCTTTGCACACGTGTTTGGTTGCTCCGGTATCAATCTACCATGTATTATCATCTTGTGCCATATTAATTTCAGATATCATTGCAACGAACTTTTCGTTATTATCATATAGAAGATGATTTCTTCTTTAAGAATCGACATTCATTCTTGAAATGTCGACTTATCACAATGATAGCATGAGCCCTTTTGTTTCTTTTTAAACTTAGGTGCTCTATCATCTGTTTGAACTTTCTCTTGAATGGTTTTAGTCTGTACTTCCTCCGTAACATGCACTTTGGCATTTTTAGAATTTAGATTCTGATCTTGCTTTCGATATTCTTCTTCAATACGAAGATGATTTGCCAAAGCCTCAAGAGATATTTCCTCTTTCTTATGTTTTAGACTTCTTTTAAAGTCTTTCCAAGATGGAGGAAGTTTGTCTATTATGGAGGATACAACAATCATTTCATCCATTTTCATATCATATTGTTTGAATTGATTCAGCATCTTTTCAATATCATGAAATTATTCCATAACAAAACGACCATCAATCATTTGATAATTATTGAAACGGCTGACAAGAAATTTCTTACTTGTAACATCTTGGTCATGTATCTTGTCTCCAATTTGTCCCATAATTTTTAGCGGTGACCTCATTTTGGTAGGTGTCAAACAAACCATCGATAAACCATTCAATATGTGACCCATGCACATGTAATCAAGATTGTCCCATTTTTGTCTTTCTTTGTCTTTCTGACACAACAGATTCGTTTCGGTCTCCTCAAGTCTTGGGGTATCCAAAACATATGCAATCTTCAAAGTTGATAATAAGAAGTGCATCTTTTTACGCCATCGTCGAAAATTGCCACCATCAAACCGATCAAGTTTGGCAAAATTGAAGCCAACTCCTTAGTGTTCGACTTTCGTGAGTTGCGGTAGTCATTGTGGATATAACCTTAAAATGGTTAGTACAAAACTCCGGTGAGGAAAATCTCGAACACACGAACGAAAACTCGAACAGAAGAAGAAATAAGACAAGGCTCCAAGGCGTGTATCAAATCACTATCTTTAAGGTTATATTCGCCCCACCTATCTTGATTGTGCAAAGCGAGTTCGAGCAAATTAACCTCGAGGATACAATAAAGCCAATGGCTATTTGTGTTTTACCATTGCGAGAATAGCCCACTACACAATCGAGCAATGTATGACAAGAAAACCAATTTCTATAAAGATTTACTGCATAATACTTTATAGAATAATCTAACAATATTAGATAATGAAGGAAGAGAGAAAGAATATTAGAATTTTTGTTGGTATATCTCCAAATAAAATCGATTCCTATTTATAGGAATTTTCATGTCTCTTCATAGAGACATCTTTAATCAATAGGTACCTTTCCGAATAATAATGTTTTAAAATAAAATATTATTATTCATTTAATTATAACTATTCAAATAATATTATTTAAATAGTTATAATTCTTTTCAAAATCAAAAGATATAATCTTTTAATTAATTATACCCAATAATTTATAGTTATTGAAAACTATAAATATTTGAAAATGTTCCAACATCTATTGCCTAATCTTTTATTGAACATTTCAAAAGAACAATTAACAGTGGCTACAAGCACTAAAATGTTAGAAGGATCAAATTATAATTGAAAACATGGCATGTTTGTAGCAAAAAAAGTAAAAGATGATAGAACATGCGAAGGCAGTCAATATCTAGGTCTGGCAAAACCCGGCAAGTCCAATGTTTCAAATATATCATTATTTCTACCGTGGCAAGTGTTTAAAGTCTTACTTGAACTTGCAAACTAAAACTCTATTCAATTTGGGGAATTTGAGATGCCGGATGAGAAACACTTCACATCTGTACAGCGGTGTGAAAACTTCCAAATCTTAAAATAATAACAAAATGTTATGCAACAACTAAAAAAAGCCTCGACTTATTGCTCTTTAATCTTTCTTTATTGGGACCCGAATGCACCTTGGCATCGGAAACTAGTTCACAAAGCAAATATGACTGGTCATAGCTCATGCGTAAAGCTTCCCAACTTCTAACCAGCGAGGGGAAAAAAAGAACTTTCAAGTGCAGAAAACTTTAGCTAACATTGGAAATCTAGCACTAGCACACTTTGTTGCTCCGACTATTCATTTTTATAGAAGTATCCGTGTTTGATGCATATCCAGACATGAGCACGAGGATATAATCCTCCAAGAATCCTCAAAAGAACATGCCTATATCCAATACTTCCCCTGGAGTCTCAGTAACATAGTTAGCATAGGTGATATATTTTATTTGGAAACAGTAAACAACAAAGGACAGCAAGAAAGAAAAGAACTGTGCTTTCTAGGAGTATCTATGTTTTCCGACTATTTTTTGATTATGGGGCATTAAGACGTGGACATTTATGTTTTCAGGGTTCATATTTCTCCCATTGGTTCAATCTCTTGTTTCTGAATTTCTGCTCTTTCACCCTAAATTTCTTTCCTCTCTGTCATAACCTCAATCGTATTTGTCTCTATTTTTCCTGCCTGTTGTGCATCATGTGTACAACATATGAGACACAACATACATTTTCTAAGGTTTACAAGTTTTTCTGTGGTTTCTGACACTCAAAGAAATTTGTGCATGAGCGAAAACATGCTCCAGAAATTTAGTAAAACAAGAACCTTTGTATCATCTGGGGAAACCGCAGCAAAGATCAAACAACACTGTAGATAGGCAAAACTAAAAACAAAAATATCATTCTTTTATGTCTACAGTGGAATTTATGCACAGCCATTACCGATACGAAAAGCTGCCGAAAGTTCACATTAGAACCAACTATAACTTTTTGAAAATGTTAATCAATGGTTAAAAGAAATAACTTGTATTGATGCAAAGGCACCTGGTACAATCGATATGCCTGGTGGTAAAATGAATACACTTTACCTACAATCAAGGTTCAAGTCTGAAAAAGCATAAACCAAAATTTCTAAAACATCTCAAGCCATTTCAAATGACATTCATTTTCTTCGCCATACAATGCATTTCACCATAACATGTCATCACTATAGAATCAACGTGGCAAATTTTGACAAATTCCCAAATTCCCAGATATTCATACTATTTATATACATACACACAAGGAGGAAACTACCTATGATTTCAACTCTCTCATCTATTTATCTCCCTCCACTTATGCTTTGTCTTCCATTCTAGCTAATCTCATTGACTGCTCTGTCCTATTTTACTTGGATATGAGGGACGATATGAGTATGCCTCCAACACATGTATGTTAATTTTTTTTTCCAAGTTTCCACGTATTTGGATTTTGGAAGATGGGTCATATCTCTACACCATACCTACACATGACATGAGTAATCCAAGAAAAAAGAAGAGCCGGAGCTAGGCTCTGTCTCTTCTTGCATTGTTATTTAACCCTATTCTTTGCAGAGTCCAATAGGGCACAAACTATAACCATTGACAATTCCAACATCTTCACTACGAATAGAAAAGTTATTACACCCAAAATTAATTACTGACCTGCAAATCCTAGGCATCTAACACTCTTTTCACGAAAAAAAGAAAAATTAAAGAGAAATGATCTTCATAATGTTAAATGGTAAAGAAAGATGCAGTAACTTCTGAAATGAAGCAAAGGTTCCGAGAACATACTGAGCATCTTTGTTAGCTGAGAAGCACTCATCACAGAAAGTCTTTGTTGGGAAATTCGCAACAACAACAGGCTCAATACCGTGTAAACCCCGTTCGAGCTGCAAATACAAAATTCAACATCAATAATGAAGAAGGACCACTCCATATTGATGAATGCAACAACTGAAAAGATAAATTACATGAAAATGACATATATTTACTGTTAAAACTTTCTAATTTTCATCGTTGCCTTGTTGGTTGTAACAAAATGTCATTCATATTATGTATTATGTTGCTCAGACTCTTTATTTTTCGTTCTTGAAATACGAATATATATCTGGATATCAGTATGGGGATATAATCTCAAGGGCTCTCTAAATACATGGAAATCTTGGAAAAAAAATTAAACATGCGCATGTCGACACATACCCCTCTCACATGAGTCCAAGTATCTTGGTGTACTGATAACCACTGCTATACCTAAAATTGACAAACATCTTCTCCTTTCAACATTTATTATTATTATTATTATTATTATTATTATTATTATTATTATTATTATCTTCCAACTTTTAGTTCACATATCAACTAAGGCATTGAAGCGTAAAAACCAAAAAAATCCTTCAAAATCAGTAAATCACTTCTAAGAAATTTTCTAAACCTCCCAAAATTTAATTTTCTGTGGAAACCATTTTAGAAGTTTAAATGCAGAAGTAAACGGTTTCAACTATAATTCATACAGAAATTAAAATTTTCAGAGAAGACATAAGAAGATAAAAGGACAAAAAAAAGAGTCAAAATTCCCAAGAAAGAAACTTAAAATCTTCTCTTGAGTACCCTTAAATTCCATTCTTTTATTATTGAAGTTGAACACCCAGTATGAAAAGAAAAGAAAAGAAAATGACAAGCAATATTTATATCAGAAAAAAAACGTTTTTTGAGGAATCTTCATTTTTCATCAGTAAAATTGAACACCCAAAAAACCAGATTTGTTAATAAACCAAACACAAACAAAGAAACAGAACACAGCACAGTTCTGGAAATCTAAGAATTAAGGGAGAATCAACTTTCCTTTAAAAAGAAAGGAAAAAGAAAACCATACCATATTAAGATCAGATCTTGAAGAGATTGCAAAGGGTCTCCGAGAAGCACGTAGCTGAATACGAGCACAAATCAAACGTGTACAAATAAACACTATGAACATAATACTCACTGTGAAACCTATAACAGTCATCACCAAATTTAGCCCTCCTGATATCATTTTTCTCCTCTTTTGATTATATATATTCTCTAAGGAAAAAAAAAAAACTTCGTTTGACAGCAAAGAAAATCAACTTTTCCAGCTTAAAACCATAAGTAGAAACGAAAATGAAGCAATTGAAAGGCTATCCATTTTGAATTGACAGTGTTTAAAAATGAAATTGAAGGGGTTGAGTTGGAGTGAGAACTTGAAGCAAGGAGTGGGAGAGCTTGAGGTTGTACGACTGTTCCATTGTTGGGAACAGAGAGGGAAGAAAAGAAAAGACTTTGTTGGGTACAAACACAGAGAAAGTGAGGGCTGCAAGAAAGATTATCAGGTTATTTGTAGATTTAAATCTTCCAAGTCTAATCCTGGCGTCAAAAAGAAAGAAAGGAAAGTTTGAAAACTGATCCAACTACAATCTGTTGCTGATTTTACCAACATCTATTTATTTACTGTTCATGGGGTTAATATGTAATTTGCTTCAAGTTTAATGGTTTTAAATATTTAAACAAATTATTTAGTTATATTGCTAGTAATTTATTTGATACAAGTAATGCTCGAGTTGACAAATATAGTAAACTATTTTAAAAAGTAAATATTTTTAAAAATTAAACATCAATTAATTGTATTTATCTATTCGTAGAATAAACAAAACACACTCAATGTATCAAATTCTGATTGAGATTGAGTCTACCAAATGCACATTGTTTAAATAAAAATTGTTGCAATATGTTTGGATTGATGATGTAAGTGTTCACAAAATGCTTCTGTTTCCATTTGTTTTTCTTTTATTTTGGGTAAATCCTTTAGTTGGTCATCTAACTTTTACTGTAATTTCATTTTGGTCATTTAAAATGAAATCTTTGCGATTTAGTCACCTAATTTTTAGAGCGCTTTCATTTTAGTCACCCAAGCGTTTAATCTCTAACGATAGATAAATGTGCACGCCACATCATGTTTACACTTTTATTTTGGTCACTTTTATTTTGTCACAAAAAAAGAAGATTAAAGTGAAATGACAGTAGAAACTAAAATAGTATGCAACATTTGTCAAATTCTACTTGTTTATCCCATTGCCGAAAATTCTAAATTTGAGTTTTGAAACATAAAATTTTATTAAGATTCAAAATTATAGTAACAAATCGTTGACATTATTAATGGATAAAACTTTTTCAACAAATTATTTAATTTATTTTGGTGTTTTGAAATTATTTTAAAAAATTATCAATTAAAGAATGAAAATTCCAGCTCTTTTGGTTACATAGGCGGAAAGAAAAAAATTACTTTTGGCTAGACTAAAAGGGATTGAAAAGAAGTTTGGTCAATATCCCTCGAAGTTCTTATTGATTTTAGAAAAAAACAACTCAGATTGAAACTAGAGGAGGTGCTATCTCAAGAAGAGAACTTGTGGCAACAAAAGGCTCGATGTAAATAGGCATGCGACGATTTCATGCCAGTACAATTAATCGAAGAAGGTCAAATAAAGTTAGCATATTAAAGCTCAGTGATAACAATTGGTGTGATGATCAAGAAATACTGCAAAATATGGCCATTCAATTTTATAAATCCTTGTTCACTGAGGATTTAACAATTATCAGTGGCTTTTCTCTTTAAGGTCAGTTCTATAAGATGTTTGTTGTTGAGAATGAGTCTTTGAAAGCCACAATAACTAATGAGGAGATACAAAGGGTTGTATTCGAGATGGCACATTTAAAAGTGCCTAGAATTGATGGATTACACGCAATCTTTTATCAGAAAAATGGCCAGTGGTGGGACATAATGTCTGCGATTTTGTGAGGAATATCTGGAATGGTGGTAAATTTGATAGTTGGATCAATCGAACACTCCTAAATTTTATTCCAAAGGTGGAGAATCCAGAAAATCTAGCCTAATTTTGGCCAATCAGTCTCTGCATGGTGCTGTATAAAATTGTGACTAAAGTCATAGTTAAGAGGTTAAAACCCTTGATGTGGAATAGGTTCTACCGATCAATCAAGTTTTGTCTTTGGAAGGAATATAACAGACAACATTATTGTTGCTTAGAAGGTCATTCATACTATGCGTAGAAAGCAGGAAAGAAAGGATGGATGGCTATTAAAATAGACTTGGAAATAGCCTATGACAAGCTTCAATGGGATTTTATTAAGGACATGTTTGAGGATATTAGTATACCAGATAATGTCTGAAATCTTATTATGCATTGCATTAGTTCGTTGACCATGCAAGTTGTAATATCCTAGATTAGGGGTTATGCGTTCGTGCATAATTCGAGTGATAGTAGGCTTAGAGTATGTTTGGTTATGTTCTAAGGGTTTGAAACTTTAAAATATAAGGAATGCTTTGGAAAATTTTTGGATTTAAGTGTAAAAGGGAAACTAGGTGAAAGAGGTCTTAAGAAAAGTTTTGGGAGTTTAGGACACAAGGAACCATGTGGTAAAGTAGCATGAAGGCGCCCGAGGTGCAAGGGGAAAGTTCGTCAAAGGGGAGTGCCAAGGGGGAGGAGGTTCGAGCAATATAGGAAGCATTGGAGACTTTTTATTTTTGGCGTTGGGCTAAGGAGGCCTTAAGGAAAATTGTGAGAGTGTTTGGACATGAAAAGGGGCTTGGTAAAGTGGCTTAATGGTGCCACTTAAGGGCCTGGAAATGACGCCTGGACAAGAGTCTTGGTTCGAATCCTGTTGGCGGCATGGGCGTGTTTTTATTTTTCTTTTGGCGCTAAGACAAAGGGAACTGGGCTAAGTAAGTCTTAAAAGAAATTCTAGGTGCATTATGTCACAAAAGAACGCCTTGGCAGAGTGGCTTGGGGCGTTAAAGCTTGCGTTAAAGGGGCTTGGTGCAGTGCAGGTCCTGAGTTTAAGACGTAAGGGAAGCAAAATTTTGAGGCTTTTATTTTTGGCTTTTGACGTCAACAGCAGGGTGAGTAGTGGGACGGCATATGGACTCTCAAATGATAAGGATAATGCTTGGTTTTATTTTTATTATTATTGGCTAAGAATAGGAGATAAGTTGTTGTTTATTTTATCACGTTTAAATAGGTAGATAGGGGATAATGGTTGTTTGATTATTTTTTTTAAATGAAGAGATAAAGGTTGAGTTATTTTAATGGGAAGATAAGAGATTAAATTGGGATTGATATGGGATAAGCAATGGCTGAATATAGGACTTCCTAGGGTGGTATTTTCGGCTTTGGAGGTGTGTTTATTTTGTGTGCCGAATTTGCTTCTTCTTTCTCTCTTTTATTTCTTTTGGGTAGCCGAATATTCAATCTTTTTTTTTAAGGGGATCGACCAAACCTTGTAGCATCTTCTTCTCTTCTCTTTGCTTGACACCTTAAAGGAAAACCATAGCCAATATTTTAATTCCATCTTGAAGCCATAGCCAAATAGCAAAAAGGGCTCTATTCTCTTCTTTTTGTCGCAAGTCTTATAAGCCGAAGCAGGAAAGCCGAAACCTTTTTCTCTGGTAGTATTCGCGAACTTGTAGTGGTAAGTTCTCTATCCTAGCAATTGGTTTTATTCTTCTCTCCATAGATGTGCCGAATCCATGAGTGGGCTTAGATTTATGTGAGATGGCCGAATGGCTTTAGTGCCATAATAAGTGTTTTTGTTTTGTAGCTAACGGTAAGGGTGTACTAAGGAGTTTCGGGATTTGATTCATCAAAGCAAGCAAGGTAAGGAAGTGTTGATATCAGGTTTGAGGCTATATATTTGGTATAAGTGATGACTGATTGTGTACCTTGGTTTCTAGGGACAAATCGACAAAAGTGTATAGAAAGCTTTCGGGATTCAAGATTTATTTCGGTAAGGATATTTAGTAAGTGTAAATTTGATTTGATATATTAAAGTAGTAGTGATTAACCGTTTGATCTGATTAAGTATCGTTATGGAGACGAATACCAGCCAAGGAGGACAAGGGGTAGTCCCCATTTTTAAGTTCAAGAGGAGAGCAGTCTCTGCTGTTCGGGATTGGCCACTGGGGTGTGGACCAGCGTCGGAGCAGCAGAATAGGCAGATAGCCGTAGTATCACTTAGTGATAGCGTCGATCTTGAAAGCGTAGTTCTACAAATGATCAAGTGTGTGATTAACCCACCGTTTTTCGGGTTTTTGCTATATTTGCATGTGTGAATTATGTGTTAACCAGTGCAGTGGCAGTTATATGGTGATTACCCTAAAAAGGGGTATATCGATAATCAGGTTAGTATTATCTGTTGATACGAATGTGAAAGTGCCGATGTGAATGTAACTATGCCTATGGAAATATGATGGTCTACCTTAATAACATGTGCATGCATTTATTATTATTATGCCACTATTACATGTTGCATGTGCATGGGTTGGGATATGAAAGAAAGTACAGGTGTACTTGATGCGTGGTTTGATATTAGCCTTGAGCTACATCGTGGATTGACGTTGACTGAGGTCACGTTGTGGATTAATTGCGATTTAGTTCGCGTGGCTTGATAAGTGGCTATGTGCCTCATCGTGGTTGATATCGGCTAAGTGCCATATCGTGGTTGATGAGTGACTATGTGTCCCATCGTGGTTTTGGTGTTAGCTACGGCTACATCGTGGATTGGCGCTGACTGAGGTCGCGTTGTGGAATTTTGTGCTTTATTGCCCGTAGACGGCATTGGTTGCCTTTTGGAGTGAAAAGGAGAGGGTGATTTATTAATCCCCTGGTGTGTGGTAGGCTGGATAAGGGGGTGTGTAGAGGATGGACCCTAGGTTTGGGTTGGGTACACTTTGCATAATTATATTTGATATGTGAATTTAATGTGAAAGTGGGCCAAGCCCAATTGATACATGGACTAATGTGGAAATGGGCCAAGCCCAATATGTAAATGTGGATTTGAATAAGAAATGGGCTAAGCCCAGTATGTGAAAAGTATGTGGTTAATTACCCTATTACCTGATAAGTGTTATGAATATAGGCCAAGCCCAGAATGTGGTAAATTGTGAATATGATATCTTGTTATCTGATATATGGGTTAATATGTGTTAACATGTGGGTGGAATTCAATGGTTTAATTACACACTGAGTCTGTATGACTCACCCAATTTTTATCAACATCACAGGTGATGCTTGGACCGGGTTTGGAGTGGATACGAGGTGGCCCATGCAGAAGACATTTTATTTAATTAATTAAGTATTTATATTTTCAGTATTTTGATTAAGTGTTTATTGTAATAAGGCCCATTAAAGTATTTAAGTATTTTTATTAAGTATCTTTAAAATTATGTTTTATTATGGATTGACAATTGAGATATCTTTCATAAATGGTTTTATTTTCATAAATCTATATATAATAAAGTTTTAATTGGATATTTTATCAAGCTTATATTATTTAAAATTTTAAATGGACATGGTTTTTGAATAAGAACAAAATTTTCAAGTTCCACCACAAGTCGAGGATATTTTCAAACGTTTTCCACGGTGGCATTTCAAATTTGATCAGTAACGAATGGGCCGGGTTTGGGGTGTTACTGATTTAGTATCGAGCAGATTCAAAACTCACTTTGAGGTTTTGGGTCCAAAAGTGTTTTCAAAATGGGCTTTTCAAAATATGAACTTTTATTTGAGTTATTTTGGCATGGCACTTGTATCTCTACCAAGTCCACCGGTAAGTACTTCTAATTATTGAAGTGATTGCTTATGTGAACTGTTATGGGCTTATTTGGGCTCAGATTAGAATATTAGGGCTATTGAACCCTAGGGCTAGTGTACTCAAACACATGCATAAGACTTAAGGACTATTAAACAAACACGTGAAGTAAGTCATTGAGTTAAGGTGTGGCAACCATTGTGCGCATGTCTAGGAGTGGATTCAGAAGAGCTTGGTACTTAGCAGTCCTAGCGACTCACCTCCTCTTTACTCGAAACCTACAGTGCGTAGCTACTGGTTCACCCTAACCAAGAGGACTTATTCATAAGCTAAACCCAAGAATTAAAACCCGAAAGGACTAGTAAATTTTTTATAAGAACCCTAGTTTTAAATCCTTAAATTACCCTTCGATTTGTAACAAAATCTATTTTGAAAAATTTCTCGAAAAATTTTCCGAATTGCCAAATTACTAAAATACCCCTGGTGGAAGAATTACGAAAATGCCCTTGGTTTCTAAAAGTACCATATTACCTTTGATTTTAATAAAATTTCTCTATCTTGCAAAAATGTCCAAAAAAAACTCTATTTTGCAAAAGTCAATGTACTTTGATTTGGGAAAATTACTAAAATGCCCCTGTGCTGTAAATTACTAAAATGCCCCTAGTTTTTAAGATTTTCAAAAAAAAATACCCTTGACTTTTGCTAAAATGTTTTTATTTTACAAAATACCAAAAACTTCTGTTTTACAAATACCAAGGTATCTTGATTTGGAAAATTTACCAAATTGCCCCTAACTTCCAAAATTATCGAAATAACCCCGATTTCTGAAATTTTTGCAACACCTCTGATTTGGGAAACAAATTTTTAGGATAACCCCCGAGGTTTTGTAAATTCTAAAATACTTTTGATTTGTAAAATATTTTTGAATTAACCCCGATTTATTACCAAAATACCCTTATAGGAAAAATAACGAAAATACCCCTGGGATAGAAACGGGCAGAAATGTCCGAATAGTGAATGTGTGTGGTAGATACCACTGAATGAATGTGTTCTTGTTGATAAATAAATGTGCCTCCATTGAGGAATGGATGTGACTCTCTGAATTAGAGTAGTGAACTTGACCTGAAACTTTGTTCGATCGAAAGAACCACTTCTAGAATTTCTTTTCATAAAATTGTTCGCGGTTAAATAGTGGAACAAATACTAATGCATAAAACTTCTTAATCAGATTAAATCGTGACGTTAGAGATGAGTTCTAGGGGACGTGGTCGTCGTGGACGCGATAGAGGTAGAATGGCTGTGTCGGAACCAGTAGGGTGCGGCGAGGGTCGAAAAGGCGTGCCGCGCCAATGAGGGCACGGAGGAGCAAGATCAGATAGGAGAAGACGACGTAGTATCGCTGGCAATGTTACGAGTGCTAGAACGTGTGGCAGGAGCTAGTGCGGGAAATAGAGCTCGAAAATCAGTATCGAAAAGACTTAGGTCGAACGGAGCCGAAGTTTTTAGAGGAGTATCAGGAATAGCTCCGAATATAACAGAGTATTGGTTGGAGGCAGTCGAAAGAATCATGGACGATTTGGACTGTACTCCTAAGGAAAAGCTAAAAAGTGCTATCTCGTTGCTCCGAGATGAAGCTTATCGATGGTGGCTCACTTTGTCGAGCAAGGTCTTCCGCAGATCGAGTGGATTGGGAATATTTTAAGCTTAAGTTCAAAGGAAGTCTACTGGATCTAGCTACTTAGACTCGCAGAGGAAGGCGTTCTAAACTTGGTTCAAGGAAGCAAGTCGGTAGCGATGTATGAAGTTTGAATTTGTGCGGTTAAGTCGAGACGCCAAAAGGATCGTAGCTCACGATTACAAAAGGTGTGTCCGATTCGAAGATGGGCTACGAGATGAGTTCGAGAGTTGATTGCTCATGATGAGAGAAAGAGATTTTGCCATTCTAGTGGAGAAAGCTCGGATAGTGAAGAAGTTAAGAGGATGTAGAGAAAAGCGAGAAAAGAATAAGAACGGAATAAGAGAAGTTTTGGACCGTCAGTATCATTTGGAGATGTTCGAGAAAAGGCCAAGGATCGAGAATTCTGTACGTGTACCTATACCAATTGCTGAGAATCGGAGTCGTCTATGTGCTCAGTGTGGAAGAGCTCATGTAGGAGAATGTTGGGGAAATAGTAAAGAATGTTTCCGGTGTGGATCTAAGGCTCATTTGGTTAAGAAATTTCCTCAAGTGATGGATATGGCTCGAGGCCAAGATCGTGGAACCCCAAGCAGAGGAGCTGAAGGTTCTGATGAGAGGCAACCAAGGTTGGCTTAGGCAGTTAAAGCGAGGAAGAAGTTGGACCAGATAGGATCGGGTATGTTCCCTAAACCTGGAATCTATTTATTGCCTTGATTGTTATAAAGATAGTTAGTTCTTGTGATGTTAGTGAAGTGCATGGAATCTTGATTGTGACTTTTGGGATTGTGCAAAGGAAATGTGTTAGTCTTATTAAGATCGAGTCTTGTGAGAGAATATTGTGATGAGTTAAGGATACACGATTGTTCGATAGTAAGTAATTTCGGGGACGAAATTATTTTTAAGGAGGGTAGAACTGTAACATCCTAGATTAAGGGTTATGCGTTCGTGCATAATTCGAGTGATAGTAGGCTTAGAGTATGTTTGGTTATGTTCTAAGGGTTTCAGGAACTTTAAAATATAAAGGAATGCTTTGGAAAAATTTTTGGATTTAAGTGTAAAAAGGGGAAACTAGGTGAAAGAGGTCTTAAGAAAAGTTTTGGGGAGTTTAGGACACAAGGAACCATGTGGTAAAGTGGCATGAAGGCGCAAGGGTGCAAGGGGGAAAGTTGCGTCAAAGGGGAGTGCCAAGGGGGAGGAGGTTCGAGCAATATGGGAAGCATTGGAGACTTTTTATTTTTGGCGTTGGGCTAAGGAGGCCTTAAGGAAAATTGTGAGAGTGTTTGGACATGAAAAGGGGCTTGGTAAAATGGCTTAATGGCACCACTTAAGGCCCTGGAAATGACGACTGGACAAGAGCCTTGGTTCGAATCCCGTTGGCGGCATGGGCGTGTTTTTATTTTTCTTTTGGCACTAAGACAAAGGGAACTGGGCTAAGTAAGTCTTAAAAGAAATTTTGGGTGCATTATGTCACAAAAGAACGCCTTGGCAGAGTGGCTTGGGGCATTAAAGCTTGCATTAAAGGGGCTTGGTGCAAAGGAGTCCCGAGTTCAAGATGCAAGGGAAGCAAAATTTTGAGGCTTTTATTTTTGGCTTTTGACGTCAACAATGAGGTGAGTAGTGGGACGACATATGGACTCTCAAATGATAAGGATAATGCTTGGTTTTATTTTTATTATTATTGGCTAAGAATAGGAGATAAGTTGTTGTTTATTTTATCAAGTTTAAAAAAGTAGATAGGGATAATGGTTGTTTGATTATTTTTTTTTAAATGAATAGATAAAGGTTGAGTTATTTTAATGGGAAGATAAGAGATTAAATTGGGATTGATATGGGATAAGCAATGGCTGAATATAGGACTTCCTAGGGTGGTATTTTCGCTTTGGAGGTGTGTTTATTTTGTGTCGAATTTGCTTCTTCTTTCTCTCTTTTATTTCTTTTGGGTAGCGAATATTCAATCTTTTTTTAAGGGATCGGTAGAACCTTGTAGCATCTTCTTTCTTCTCTTTGCTTGACACCTTAAAGGAAAACCATAGCCAATATTTTAATTCCATCTTGAAGCCATAGCCGAATAGAAAAAAGGGCTCTATTCTCTTCTTTTTGTCGCAAGTCTTATAAGCTGAAGCAGGAAAGCCGAAACCTTTTTCTCTGGTAGTCTTCGCGAACTTGTAGTGGTAAGTTCTCTATCCTAGCAATCGATTTTATTCTTCTCTCCATAGATGTGCCGAATCCATGAGAGGGCTTAGATTTATGTGAGATGGCCGAATGGCTTTAGTGCCATAATAAGTGTTTTTGTTTTGTAGCTAACGGTAAGGGTGTACTAAGGAGTTTCGGGATTTGATTCATCAAAGCAAGCAAGGTAAGGAAGTGTTAATATCAGGTTTGAGGCTATATATTTGGTATAAGTGATGACCGATTGTGTACCTTGGTTTCTAGGGACAAATCTATAGAAGTGTATAGCAAGCTTTCAGATTCAAGATTTATTTCGGTAAGGATATTTAGTAAGTGTAAATTTGATTTGATATATTAAAGTAGTAGTGATTAACCGTTTGATCTGATTAAGTATCGTTATGGAGGCGAATACCAGTCAAGGAGGACAAGGGGTAGTCCCTATTTCTAAGTTCAAGAGGAGAGTAGTCTCTGCTGTTCGGGATTGGCCATCGGGGTGTGGACCAGCGTCGGAGCAGCAGAATAGGCAGATAGTCGTAGTATCACTTAGTGATAGCGTCGATCTTGAAAGCGTAGTTCTACAAGTGATCAGGTGTGTGATTAACCCACCGTTTTCGGGTTTTGCTATATTTGCATGTGTGAATTATGTGCTAACCAAAGGCAAATGGCGATTATGTGGTGATTACCTAAAAGGGGTATATCGATAATCGAGTTAGTATTATCTATTGATACGAATGTGAAAGTGCCGATGTGAATGTGACTATGCCTATGGAAATATAATGGTCTACCTTAATAACATGTGCATGCATTTATTATTATGCCACTATTACATGTTGCATGTGCATGGGTTGGGATATGAAAGAAGGCACGGTGTACTTGATGCGTGGTTTAATGTTAGCCTTGAGCTACATCGTGGATTAACGTTGACCGAGGTCACGTTGTGGATTAATGCGATTTAGTTCGCGTGGCTTGATGAGTGGCTATGTGCCTCATCGTGGTTGATATCGGCTAAGTGCCATATCGTGGTTGATGAGTGACTATGTGTCCCATCGTGGTTTTGGAGTTAGCTACGGCTACATTGTGGATTGGCGCTGACTGAGGTCGCGTTGTGGATTTTGTGCTTTATTGCACGTGGACGGCATTGGTTGCCTTTTGGAGTGAAAAGGAGAGGGTGATTTATTAATCCCCTGGTGTGTGGTAGGCTGGATAAGGGGGTGTGTAGAGGATGGTCCTTAGGTTTGGGTTGGGTACACTTTGCATAATTATATCTGATATGTGAATTTAATATAAAAGTGGGCCTAGCCCAATTGATACGTGGACTAATGTGGAAATGGGCCAAGCCCAGTATGTGAATGTGGATTTGAATAAGAAATGGGCTAAGCCCAGTATGTGAAAAGTATGTGGTTAATTACCCTGTTACCTGATAAGTGTTATGAATATGGGCCAAGCCCAGAATGTGGTAAATTGTGAATATGATATCTTGTTATCTGATATATGGGTTAATATGTGTTAACATGTGGGTGGAATTCAGTGGTTTAATTACACACTGAGTCTGTATGACTCACCCAATTTTTATCAACATCACAGGTGATGCTTGGACCGGGTTTGGAGTGGATACGAGGTGGCCCATGTAGAAGACATTTTATTTAATTAATTAAGTATTTATATTTTCAGTATTTTGATTAAGTGTTTATTGTAATAAGGCCCATTAAAGTATTTAAGTATTTTTATTAAGTATCTTTAAAATTATGTTTTATTATGGATTGACAATTGAGATATCTTTCGCAAATGGTTTTATTTTCATAAATCTATATATATAATAAAGTTTTAATTCGGATATTTTTATCAAGCTTATATTATTTAAAAATTTTAAATGGACATGGTTTTTGAATAAGAACAAAATTTTCAAGTTCCACAGCAAGTCAGGATATTTTCAAACGTTTTCCACAGTGGCATTTCAAATTCGGTCGTAACGAATGGGCCGGGTTTGGGGTGTTACACAAGTTATATGGAATGAGAACTTATCTGATGCCTTTGCTCCCTCTCGAGGAATAAGACAAGGTGGACCCACTATTGCTTTATCTCTTTGTTCTTTGTATGGAATGACTGGCTCATCTAATTAACTTTGAAGTTCAACGAGGAGGTTGGAAGCCTATAAAACTTGCTAAGGTTGGTCCGAGTATCTCACACCTTTTCTTTGCAAATGACTTAATCTTTTTAGTGAAGTGTTTGTGGATCAGATGTTGGTTATGAGGAAGGTACTGAGCATTTTTGTGAAAAATCTAGTCATCGAGTAAATGCTCAGAAAATTAAAATTTTTTTCTCCAAGAATGTGACACAGGATCTAAAGTTGGGTATCAGTGGTGATCTTGGTTTCTCCCATGTGGATAATTTGGGAAAGTATTTAGGTGTTCCATTACTTCATCAAAGAGTGACAAAAGACACTTTCCAATAAATAGTGGATAACATGAGGAAAAACTGGCAGGATGAAAGGCTAAGCTACTTTCGCTAGTAAGTCGAATAATATTAGCTATAGCAGTATTAGCAACTATCCCTATTTATGTTATGTAGTCAACAATAATCCCGAAAAGAGTTTGAGCTGAAATGGAGAAGATCATTCGCAGTTTTGTCTGGGGTCATTCTAAGAAAAAATGGATAAGTATTGTGAAATGGGAAGAAATCTGTAAAGATACAAAGAACGTAAGCCTCAGTTTCAAGAAGATTGGTTGTCATAATAATGCGTTCCTCATGAAGATTGGTTTTAACATTATTAAGAAGCTGAACCAATTATTAGTGTAAATGATTAAAGAAAAATATAAATGGGTAGGTAAGCTGCCTTCGATTTTGAATGCGAGGAATGCATCTTATTTGTGGAAGGGCATCTACAGAATTTGGAGTATAGTATGAAAAGGCATAGTTTGGAAAGATAATTGGGTGAAAGAGTGGGTTCCCTTGTGGATGTTTGTACACAACCCAAGTTTATACCTGATAATCATGTTCCAGTTTTAGACATGGTATTGCCTTATGGGTATTGGAATTGTTTGTTCAAATTTGTCTTGCCGAGTCCAGTGGCATTGAGGATTTCAACTTATAAACCTCCTTCATCACATGATGTGGATGATTTTGTTAGATGGGGTATTGATAACAAGAACATATTTACTATTCGCTCGGCATACGACTCTATTTGTGGACTGAAAATTAATAGTCGTGATACAATCTGGCATCGAATTTGGATTTTTCGGGTCCTCCAAAGGCACGATTTTTTTTGGCTTTCCAAAGGCACGATTTTTTTTGGCTTACTTTTTTAAACAAAGTACTTACTAATGATGTAAGAGCAAGAATGCACCTTAATTTAGATACAAACTGCAAAGTGTGTGGGAACTCAATAGAAACCATTAATCATGTTCTGAGACATTGTTTCCTAGGTATAGTAACATGGATGGTGATGATCAAACCAGAAAAAAGAGAAGAATTTTTTAATATCAGTATGGAGGATTGGATTGAGATTAACTTATCTGACTCCAATTATTTTGCATGTAGTTAAAATGATTGACTGACTCATTTTGGAGTTATCTATTGGCAATTATGGATAAGAAGAAACAATGTTGTCTTTAATGCAGATTTCATTGAAGGGGTTAGCATATTGGAGAAAAGTTATAGAATGCAAGATAAGTTTTTTCAACTCAATCGAGAAACAATGAGTCTTTTCAAGCAAAGGCAAAACAAAACTTGGAGTTTTGTAGGGTGGCATCCACTTGAGGAAGGATGGTATAAGGTAAACACTGATAGTGCTATGTGTAAAGTGTCTAGTAATGCTTCAGCAAGTGGAGTTATTCGGGACAAGCATGGTACATGGATTTCTAGCTTCTCCAAATATATTGGTTATTGTTCTACGCTAAACGCCAAACTCTTGGGAGCTCTAGATGGTCTTTAACTTGCTTGGAGTCTAGGTCTTCAAAAGTTTGTGCTTGAGATGGATAGTATGACTGCAATTCAGTTAATTCAATTCGAATCAGTTGAGTTACATCATTCAGCAGTGTTGCGAGCTATTAAAGAAATGATTCAACGTCCTTGGAGGATTAGGGAGACATATATATTCAGAGAGAGGTAACTGAGTTGTCGATAGTTTGGCAATAATGGCATTCGTAAGGCCTCTAGGCATGTATAGATATATGTAACTGTAATAGCCTGATTTTGGGGCTAGCCGGAATAGTGGTTTTGAAACCATTAATTCGAGACCAGAGAAATTATTTTTAATATTATTATATATGTTATATCATGATTATATGGGTGCATGAAAATTTTGGTGCATTAATTTTGGTGATTGCATGCTTAATCGTAAAAAAGGATTAAATCGCATAAAAGTTTTATTTTACAAGCTAGAGGTGTCTAAAAGCTATAGAACATTAAATTGGAGGCCCTTAATGTGTAATTAGGCCATTGGAAAAGTGATGGCCGGCCATAGGGACAAAAAAATCAAGTTGGTCAATGGTTAGGTGAGTTTGGTGACTTAATTGAATAAAATAAGATAAAATAAAGAAGTTATCATCTTTTCCTATTTTCATTTCTTCTTCCACCGAAAATTCAAGCAATAATAGGGATTTTGAAGCTCAAACTTTCAGCCAAGCTATCCTCTTGCAAGTAAGTGATTTTAGTGGTCTTTCTTGATAATATTTGTACTTTTGGAACCCCTAAAGCTTAAGCTAGCTAAAGGAGGGACTATTTTGTAAAATAGTTGAAAGTTTAGGGATTTTCCATGAGAGCACTTATGTTTTTTCTGAGTTTTTAGGGAAGAAAATGAATTATGGTTGCTAAATAAACAACTTTTGTAAAAGGTGTTTCCATAAAAACACCTAAAATGACCTTTTTGTAAATGTTGTAAATTGAGAAGTAAATGCATGAAATGATTGGTATTGTGAGTTGTTACAATAGTAATAAATGTTCAGCTAGGCTTGTTAAATGAGGAAATTTGATGAAAAATGATTTTCGAGCCTAGCGGCAAAATCGTAATTTTGTCAAAGTATAAGGGCAAAACGGTAATTTTTCCAAAGTAGAAATTTTGAAGTGTCTTGATTTATGTAGTGATTAAATGAGTAAATTTTATTATTATAGATCAAACAAACGTGGAATCAACCTTGACTAGGGAAAAGGCAAGGTTACGGACTAAATTGCAAACTGACATTTTTGTATCAATGTAAGTTTATGTGTAAACGATACATCCTTAATACATATGTTTTACATATTAATGCATTGTGTGATGTAAATGCTTATTGGTCAGATTTATTGAAAATGGTAGAAAATGGGGAAATTCTCGGGTGAACCTTCGGAATAGAAATATGGGTACGAATAAATATCTGTAAATATATAATTATTAGTGGGCTGTGTGCGATAGCACCTTGTTATTTATTAATAATGGGCTGTGTGCGATACCATCGTATTTATTATCATTATTGAGGGCTGTGTGCGATACCACCGTAAATATCATTGTTAGTAGGCTGTGTGCGACACCACCCTATTATTGATTAATGGTGGGCTGTGTGCGAAACCACCGGGTATCTTGCATCATTTCGAAGTGTTCATCGAGAAACTTGCCTAAGTGAAATTACATGTGGGTTTGTGGTGATAAGTGTAGGGTATAAGTGCAAGTAAATGTGAGCAATGTTTATGATATGTGGTTAGGTTGTGGTAAGGGTTGAAATGAGTAAGCATGATTATGAGGATATGGATTGTTTTTACATAGTATGTAATGTTTTTGGATTGATTAGCATGTGGTATGATGTTAATTGTTTACATATAGACTTACTAAGCTTAAAGCTTACTCCATTCTATTTTCCCTTATTTTATATTGTAGAAGAGCTAGCTCGGGATACGAAGATAATCAGAGGATCACCCACACTATCAGCACATCTTGGTATAGTTAGATTTAGCATTTTGAGTATGGCATGTATAGGGACTAGACTTAGTTGAATGTCATATTATTTTGGCCAAATGTGTTGGCTCATTCAAAGATGAATTCTTTTGTATAAGGCCATAATTGATGGCTCTTTCTTATTAATCTATGAAATGATGAGGTTATTCATGAATGTGCAAGTTGCATGGTTGATTTACTTGGTTTAATTATGCATGAATAAGTTGATGGTTTGATGTGAATTATGTTTGTATGAGTCGGGGTGGTATAAAGAGCTTGGCAAATAGCCTTGTTCTTGTCCATACGAGTAGACACACAAGCGTGTGTTTAGGCCGTATGTGACACACGGTCAGCCTCATGGGCGTGTGGTTAGGCCATGTGTCCCCTTGCATACTAGGTTGGCAAGTCAGTATGCTCAGTAGTAGCCACACGGGCAGAGACACGGCCGTGTATCTCAACTGTA
Organism: Gossypium rotundifolium; assembly: GCA_025506655.1. NCBI lineage: Eukaryota > Viridiplantae > Streptophyta > Magnoliopsida > Malvales > Malvaceae > Gossypium > Gossypium rotundifolium. Next base: position 89,995,786 of record CP106726.1, read on the forward strand.
TGGAAGACACGGCCATAGTACATGGGCGTGTGCCTTGGCCGTGTGACATTTATGGGGTGATGATGTTAGAAGCAGAATGCCAAGGTTTTTGCACACGGGCTAAGACACGGGTGTGTCGTGGCCGTGTGAGGAACACGGGCCATGGACACAGGTGTGTGTCCGGCCGTGTGAAAACCACTGTAGGTTCGAAATGAGAAATAAATCAACCCGAGTATGGAACACGGGCATGTGAAGTTCTACACGGGTGTGTCCTTTTATCCACACTGGCGTGTGGTCCTGTTTTGTGTAAATTTTTTTTAAGTGTTTAAAAGTTTCCGGTTCAGTCCCGAACCACTTCGTAAGTATGTTTAAAGTTTCGTAGACCTATAAGAGAGACGTTATGAATTCGAATGAAGAGTGTTGAGTTGAATGAAATTTTATGGCCCGATGTTGTATGTTTGAGTAAGTTAAGTTCGATAATGCCTCGTGCCTAGTTCGGTGTTGATTACGGGTAAGGGGTGTTTATAGTAACCCTTGGACGAAATCCTACAAAAGCTATGTGATGATTGTTATGGAATGATTTGGCCTCACCTAGTCTAGTAATGGTTTTATCCTTCTTAATGTACCCCCCAAAAAAAAAAACCAAATAAAAAATCTTCCATGTTAATCTAAAAGCAAAGAAAAATCCTTGCAATTAATTAAATTAATTAATTTTGTCTCCTATTTCAAACAAAGCTCATTTTTTTCATCACTCCTTTACCTCGATTGAAGAAAAATAATTAATTTAATTAATTGCAAGTAATTTTTCCTTTACTTTTAGCTTAGATGGAAGATTCAATATGATATAATAAAAAATTTAAGTTTAAGTAAACAATTATAAAATATGAGTCAAATAAAAATTCAACAATTTATTCAATTTATTTTGGTATTTCAAATTTAAAATTTTAATATTTTAAAAAAGAAATTTAGAATTTCGTAATAAGATAAACAAGTACAATCGATAATTTTTTGTATTATTTTAATTTCTATCATTTTAATTCTTAATTTTGTTAACCCAATAAATACTTAAAAATATTTTTAAATAACTAAAATGAAGAAAACATAAAATTAAGTGACCAAATTATAAAATTTTATTTTTAATGATTAAAATAAAAGCACTCTAAAAATTGAACACTTGACCTTCCAATTTTTGTATAGCGGACAAAAATCTGAAGAAAGGTGAAACGATAATAATAATAAAAAAACGTCATTTCTATTTTTATGTTGTTTTATTTCTATCCTATGCTTGGACTTTCAACATTAAAGGGAAAATACTCTTCTTTTCTATCATTCATGGTGACTTTTGCTTTGCTTTTCTTCTGAGTAAAAATATGCTTGGCATTTAGCATTTATTTCTTTTACCAATTTACCCTTTATTTTTAAAAATAGTTCAACAGATCATCAACTTTAAAAAAATTAAATTGATATTTTTCTAATAAAATTATTAATTAAAATTTTAAAATTTTAAAATTGTAGCCTACATGATAATTTACATGTACTTTGTGCTATTTTTTTGAATATCTATCAAATTTTATAATTTTATAATTTTTACATTTTTATTTTTATTTTATAAATTTTAAATTATTTTTGACGTGACTTATAAAATAAATAATGTCATTTCAGTATAAAATATATGTAAACTGTCACATTAACGTTGCTAAAAAAATAATATTTTAGTCAATATTTTATTAGAAAAATAATTTAATTTTTTAAAAGTTAATAATTTATTTTAATTCAATAACAAAAAGAATAAATACTGAATTAATAAAAGATATAAACGTTAATGAGTAAAATTTATATGATAAGAAAACAAATTTACACCCTTTATGGGTTTCTTGCTGATGAAGTTCTTAACTTGTTGCAGTTGTCATACTCAACTCAAAGTAACGAGCATGAGTGGCAGACTTTGGCTTGATGCCTTGACGAATGTATCCAAAGTCACACAAAAAAAGAATACCTTGTATGCACATGCCAAAGAAAAACTCGGGCAATTTCTCGTTGCATATAAAACTTAGATTCCTCTAATGATGGAGGTAGTTAATGGTTATCTCTTCTCTCCATTGGTGTGAACATGTGAGTTTAATCATAATTATGCGTCGAGTCTTATAAATTTGGTTGAGCAATTCTTTGATAAATAAAATTCGATTTGATTCGAAAAAATAAAAAAATAAATTTTGAGTTAATTAAATTAAGTTATTCGAATTATTTGAGTCAATTCGAATAAGTAATTTGAATTTCGAGTTTGAATCGAGTTAAATTTTATAATTTGAATAATAAATTAGTGTAAATACTCTTTTAAGCATTATCAAATTTGAAAATGAATAAATTGGTCTTTTTTCTCAAAAAAATTACAAAGAAAAATCAAAATAATTTTAAAAATTCAAAAATCTAAAAATAGATAAAAATTTAAAATTCAAAATAACAATGGTACTTGCAGTAGTTCGGATTATTAACTTTATCAACTTTTTTTGGCTGCTTCATTTTTGGTAACTGAATGAGCTTGTTTTTAAGAAGTTCTTCCAACATTCTTGCGACGTCAAAATCAGGGAACAAATACTTCTTTTCTTACCTTTACTTTAGAGTAGTTTTCCCTTTGCTTTTGTCTTGAAATTGAGAAGATTGCTTGGATTTGAAGACACCTTGAGAGGTTTTGGGCTAGTTTAGTATTGCTTTTGAAAAGTACTTTTGAAATGTGTCATGGAAAAGTACTTTTGAGAAGTTTAGTTTAAAATTTAAGTGTTTAGTATTACTCTGCCGAAAAGTATTTTTAAGAAATAAAATGTCTATTTTAGACATGGTATTATAAAAATAATGTTCAAATTAATTAATATTATGATATTTTAACAAGAATATACAAAATAATTTATTATAGCTTATTATAAATATTTTAATATATAATATTAATTTTAAATATTTCTAATTAATTAATATTAATTAATTGTTAAATTTAATTAGAATATATAAACTATATTTTAAATATTTAAATATAATCATTAAATATTTGTAATTAGATATTAACACAGTTGTATTATTTTAAAAATGATTTTTTAAATTTTTAATTAATGATTTTAACACAATTTTATTATTTTATTTTAAAATGTAATTTGCATATATAAACCATATTAAACATTAACATAACATAGAAAATATAAACCTAACAAATTAAAATATTACATGTATTTGGATTGAAGTTTCAAAAGCGATAATATTTATATACCAAATATAAATACTAAAATTTTATATTAGCATTTACAGTTTAAAGTGATTCATTAATCTAGAAGCTATAGCATCTCTTGTTAATTCAATTTCAAAATCACTTGAATTTTTTGATTCACCATCATCATTATCATCACTTTCTCCATCATGCACATTTTCTGAATCAATAATATTCTCATATGCCCTATTAATATTTTCGTATTCCATAAAATCCGCATCATTTCGACCGACATGTTTTCAAATAAAATTGTGTATCGCCATTGTAGCAACAACGATCATCGTTTGCTTTTCAAAACTATAACTTGGCATTTCTGCCATAAAAAATGTCTTACAGAAATGAAATGCCAGAGTTTTAAGAATTTACATGACTTATCACTTGAAGAACAAAGAGATGCAAAACGTTTCTAGCCATTTGTTCACAACTCACATGGAGTCAAATTTTTAATGAGTTCATATTATTCCCCAAAAAAAAAAGCATGTTTAAGAACACCAAGCTTTCTTAACTTTTAAACAATTATCATTATCTCCAACAAGTTACTAACATAAATGTAGCAACAACTAAACAACATTATAATTGCAAATAACAACTGCTCAATTCTGAAATACAATTGATTCTTTATCTTAAAACAAAAGACCAAAAGAAACTTCAATCAACTTCAGCTAACAAGTCACTCTTTTACAAAACACATGCCTAGTATCTGTTCCCAAATCCACCTACAAGCAACACAATAGCATTTTAAAAACCTCATGTGCAGAACACCCGACTTTTTGAAATATAACATTACTTTTATGTTCGTCAAAGAAACCTACGGCTGAATGAATGAACTAGAGATTATGCCTAAAAAAATTCATCGCTATAACAGATACCATAATTTTGATAGTTAGTGATAGCTTTACTGCCAAACTTGCAAGTTACTAGAATTTCTTTTCTAACTAGGTTGAATATTAACATATAAGGCAACCCAATGTAACATAAAATGATATTTTCACCAAAAAGGAATGCTAACTAACCTCATAAGCATTTATATTCGAGAAAAGAACCTGTGAAAGTTTAGAAATTCTTTTAGATTGTATTATTAGAATAACTACATACGAACATAGAAACATTTTGACAGGTATCACTTAGCATGAGATTGCTCAAAAAATTCCTGAATTCGTTTACCTTCTTTCTAGACTCCACTTTCCTATTTCGGCACCGACTAAAACTAACTAAAGTTGAAATCATAAAATGAATTAAGACATCTCAAGCATTCATTTGAAAAGGGGAAAAAATTTGTTTAACAGATTGTCATCGTACCTCCCCATCAAGTACCTCTCAAACTTGACAACTGATTTGGGCCACAAAACTCCACCAGCTGATTTCTGTGGTATAAAAATTGCAATTCATTTTCTCAACAATTGGCAACAGTAAGACAAAATAGAAGATATTCATCACATGAGACTAGCACAAAGTAGATAATCTCTCAAAGAGAGCGTAATGATTTACAAGTTTATACACTATAGCCTAGAAATGTGCATTCATCCACCAATAAGTCATCATGAAGATATACTTCTATGCTTAAAATGCTTCACTGAGTTAATGGCAAGAGTTAACAAGATACAAACTCACTTAATGAAACTAATTAACAATCTAAATATAAAGTAGTGAAACCAACATCAATTAAGGATAACAAACTTATGTAACTCAATATTCATATAAACTCAGAGAATAGGGAATGGAAGTGAAAAATAAAAAGATAAAAAATAAAAATAAAAGCCCTTCAACATCATCATTGCCCTTTGAAGGTAAAAGTTTGTCACAAGAAAAGTCAGAAACAAGAAATGAGCCTCATCTCGTTAAAAAAAAATCAAACAAGCAATTGTTGTAAGATTTTTTTTTCTTGTTTCATCATAAACTAGAGATTGAAATATTCCAATCCAATATCAAGAGCTTAAAAACCTGATTCTTTCACAAGCCAAAATAGTTGTAGAAAACAACTAAACTAAGCATAAAGAATAATTAAAGAGAAGAAGAGAACAACTAAAACAGTCGTAGAAGAAAAGAAGCTCACCGGTGGAAGAATTAAAGAGGAACAACCTGAAATGGGAAAAAATGAAAAAATTAAATTGAGAGTTAAAATGAGAAGATGAGATTAGGGGAGTAGAAAGAAACACAGAGAGAGAAGCAAAAATCTTGAAGAAAATGGAAGAATTGAAGAAAATAAAAGAGAAGAGAACTAGAGAAAAAAAAACTTTGAAAGAAAAATGAAGAAAAATTTAGGATTCTATCGTGTGTTTTGGAAGAAGACAAATGGAAGATAAAAATGTAAATAGCCAGCCAAAAGCATTTTTGGCTTAGGAAAAGCTAAATTTTTTAGCTTTTCCATATGAAGAAAAGCACTTTTTTAAGTTAAAAATTTCACTCAACTGGTGTTTGTTTAGCAATGCTTTGGAGTGAAAAATGCGCTTTTTGAGGGAAAAGTCCTTCTCAAAAGCACAGATAAATGGACCCTTGGAGTTATAACCATAGATTGCTCTTTCTCCTTTGCTAGGAATGGTCTTATCCCTTTGTGAGTTTCTTGCTTCTCTTTACCTTTTTTCGGATCTTGGACTAGAGGCTCTAGATTTCCAGCAATCATCATACTCAGCTTCTTATCATGAGCTTGAATGGCTAAAACTTCAAATGTCTTTGGCTTAATGCCTTGAAGAAAGTAGCATAATCCCCAATTCATTCCTTGGATGCACATATCGAGAGCTGAAGATTTTGAAAATCTTTGCTTCCAATTTAGACTTAGATTCCTCCAGTGGTGGATGTAGTCTTGGTTCATCTTTCCACTTTCGTGCGCCAGTAAGCTTGGTCATGTTGACAATGTGATGGGTGATATAGAATTTTTGATAAATTCACGTTCATGTTGTTCCCAACTATAAATTGTTCTTGGCTCAAGGTCAGTGTACCGGCCTAAGGCATTTCCTTTTAGTGACTGAACAAATTGCTTCACCATGAGATCACCATCAGTTCCAACGTTATTGCAAGTCTCCATGAAATGAGCGACATGTTGGCGTGGATTCCCTTTGCCATCAAATTGTTGGAATTTGGAAGGTTGAGAGTTAGGTGACATTCTAAGGTGATCAATCCTGTAGGAGTATGTATTGATATAGGTGTATGAAGGTTGAGTTACACAATTAACTTGATCTTTGAAAACTTCTTTAATGAACTCATTGAGTTGATCGGTAGTGACAACTTCATTAATTGTTGGTTGAGGATCTTTGGCAACTTGCACATTAGATTGTTCACCAAGCTCATTTCATATATTCTCAATTTGAACTTCTTTATTGACTGACCTTTTCTGAGTAAGATCAATGATCCTTTTCATCATGAAGTCTATCTGTTTGTCCCTTTGTTTGAGGCTTGCAATAATACTCTCCACTATCTTTGCCAATGATGCCACTTGTTCTTTCAAGGATATGGTGTTGGTCGTCATGACATTCATCACTTTGAAATTTGGCTTTGGGGGAGATGTTGGAATGACATAGCCACTTGATTGGATGCCTTTCCCTTGAATGATAATCAGTGAGCTACACTTGATCCATGAGGGGAAACTTCTTCTAGGTCATGAGTTGGTGAACAAGCATCATGGAGTGGTTTGTCACTAAACATTGAATAAGTTTGCCTGAATAACTTTAAAAGAGCTTTCGTCTTCTACCTAGTGCCATAGGGATGAGCAAGGACATTAGTGCTTGATGATGAAGCCAAACGAGCTACAATATTAGCTTGAGCATGCTTATTGATAATGATTTTTTTTGAGGCCATAACAACTTTGGACTTTGACTTTGAGAGAAGAGATGAAAGCCAAAGAGTGTCCCACTAAGCATGCTAGAAATTTGTACACATAAATTTCGAGTCGAAAGTTGACTTGAAAATTTGGAGTAAAATTTATTGATGACTTTGTAAGAAAGTTACAATCTCTACAATTGTGAAAAATATAAAGTCGGTAATGATAATATATATCGCAAAGAAAAGAGAAATAAAATAAAGAACAAACAGATTTTACATGGAAACCCTTTCGGGAAAAAACCACGGGCAGAGGAGAAGAAAAAATTCACTATGTCGAATTCGAACCATTACAAGAGGAATAGACTATGTCTATTTATAGGCTTGTAAAACTCAATTCTAATCAAAGTAAAAAAATATTATGCTAATAAATGCAAAATATATTATACTCATAAATAATAAATCTTCTAGAAAGAAGATATATTTTGTTTAACTTGACTTGCAAGCAATATCTTAGAATTTGGGTCACACAACTCTAACAATCTCCACCTTGACACGAATTCTCAACAAACAAGTTCTTCATCTCGAGCTCTTAACGAACAAGTTCTCCACCTCTTCTATAAAACCCCTTAAGGGTTTAACTTCAACAATGAACACCAACCAAGTCTAAGCAATGCTCAAACTTGGTTATAGGAAGTGACTTATTCATCATATCTGCAGGATTTTCATAAGTACTAATTTTGTTCACAACAATATCACCATGAGCAATAATATCACGAACCAAACTATGCTTCAAACTGGGGAGAACACATCTGTGAAGTTCACTCCTGGAATTTGACTGTAACCTTTTGCAACAAGCCTTGCTTTATATCTGGGTTCTTCAACTCCTAGAGTCCCTTCTTTCTTTTTAAACACCCATTTACAACGAACAGCCTTTTTACCTTTAGGAAGTTTCACAAGATCCCATGTTTTGTTTTTATGGAGTGATTCCATCTCCTCTTGCATAGCAAACATCCACTTTTCTGAGTCTTCACAGCTAATCGCCTCAGAATAATTAGACGGCTCTTAGTTTGCATCTATATCTTCGGCCAAATTTAAAGTATAAGCGACTAGATCAGCCTCAGTATACTTCTTTGGAGGTTTAATTTCTCTTCTAGTTCTATTTTTGGCGATAGAGTATTGTGGTGAAGAAGCCACTCTATTCTCAATTTTTGTACTAACTTGAGGAGTTGACTCTGTATTAATCTGATGCTCCACCTACTTTTGATTTTCTTTATTGGAAGAGTCTTTAAGAGATAAGTTAGGTAGCATAGCAGTTTCATCAAAAACAACATCTTTGCTAATCACAACCTTTCTATTTTCGAGGACACCATAACTTATACCCTTTTACACCGACTTTATAACCAAGAAAACACATTTAATGGATCTCGGCCCAATTTTCCATTATCAACATGAGCATACAGGACACCCAAAGATCTTTAAATCGAATAATTAGCGGGATTACGGACCATACCTCTTGTAGAGTCTTTTTCTCAATGGCAACGGATGGAGATCGGTTGATTAAAAAACATGCAGTAGAGGCTGCTTCGGCCCAAAATGACTTTGGTAAGTTGGCATTTGACAACATACATCGAACCTTTTCCATGATCGTTCTGTTCATTCGTTCTGCAACGCCGTTTTGCAGTGGAGTATGACGAACTGTCAAGTGTCTTATTGAACTCATCAGAACAAAACTCTAAGCCATTGTCTGTGCGGAGACATTTTATTTGTTTTCCCGTCTATTTTTCAATCATAGTTTTCCAAGACTTAAATGCAAAATTTTGCTTTAGGAAGAATGCCCAAACTTTTTTGGAGAAATTATCAATAAAAGTTAGCATATAATTAGCTCCACCTCTTGAAGGCACTCTTGATGGCCCCCACAGATCAGAATGAATATACTCCAACGTTCCCTTCGTGTTATGGATTCCTCTGGTGAATCGAACTCTTTTTTGCTTCCCAAAAATACAGTACTCACAGAACTTCAGTTTGCAAATTCCTTGCCCAACAAGAAGTCCTCTTTTGCTTAATTCTGCCATGTCATTCTCACTCATATGCCCTAGGCGCATATGCCAAAGTTTAGTAATATCATCATCTGACAAGGAAGAGGAACCGAAAGCTATATCACCAATAACAGTAGAACCCTGCAAAACATAGAACTTGGTAGTCTTTCTCTGCCCTTTCATCACAACGAGGGAACCTTTGGAAATCTTCAAAATCCCACTTTCAGCTGTGTATTTATACCCTTTTGAATCAAGAGTACTTAACGAAATTAAATTTCTCTTCAATTCTGGAACATGCCGTACGTCACTAAGTGTTCTGACAACTCCATCAAACATTTTAACTTTAATTATTCCAACACCTGCGATTTTACATGAAGCATTATTTCCCATCAAAATAACACCTTCAGAGACTGTTTTGTAATTTGTAAACCAATCCCAATTGGGACTCATGTGGAAGGTGCAACCCGAATCAAGTATCCATTCCTTGCTCACTTTAGAATTGTTGACAAAAGCTACTAGAAGTTCACCATCGCTGTAGTCTTCTACAACATCAGCTTCACCGAAATTTTCTGGTTGTTTTCCCTTTTGATTCGCAGCCTCCCTTTTAATCTTGTTCTGTAGCTTATAGCACTCAGATTTAATGTGCCCTTTCTTCTTGTAGAAGTTGCAAGTTTTACCTCTGTTTGAAGACTTTGATCTACCCTTAGATTTACCGTGAGGATTTCGTTCATGTGTCCTTCCTCAATCATCATCAGCATTCCGATCTTGTCTCTCACAAACAATGTGACCCTCTCCCTGAGAGTCGGGTTTAGCCACAAGATGCTTCATCTTATTATACGAGGTCAAAGAATCATAAACCTCATCAACTGTGAGAGACTCGCGGCTATATAAAATCCTATCTCTGAAGGTTGAATAAGACGGGGGCAACGAACAAAGTAGAATTGACCCTAGATCTTCCTTATCATACTGAACCTCCATGGCCTCCAAGTTTGAAAGAATTTCTTTAAACACTGTTAAGTGTTCATTCACAGACGCACCTTCCTCCAAACGATGAGCATAAAGACGTTGCTTCATATGCAACTTGCTGGTTAGAGTTTTCGACATACATATTTGTTCTAGCCTATTTCATAATGCAGCGACGGTCTTTTCCTTCATCACATCCTGCAAAATTTTATTAGACAAATGCAGATGTAATTGTGTTAACGCCTTTTGATCCTTGCGCTTCTTCTCTTCCTTCGTCAATGTCGAAGGCATCTTATCTACCCCTAGCAGGGCTTCCTCTAAATCCATCTGTGCTAGAACTGCCTGCATCTTTATCTGCCACAATGCGAATCTGGTGTTGCGATCCAATAGCATAATTTCATACTTTAAAGACGACATTACCGTGATCGAGATGAAAAACCCTAAAGCTTTGATACCAATTTGTGAAAAATATAAAGTCGGTAATGACAATATATTATACTCACAGATTTTATGTTGAAACCCTTTCGGGAAAAAACCACGGGCAGAGGAGAAGAAAAAATTCACTATGTCGAATTCGAACCATTACAAGAGGAATAGACTATGTCTATTTATAGGCTTGTAAAACCCAATTCTAATCAAAGTAAAAAATATATTATGCTAATAAATGCTAAATATATTATACTCATAAATATTAAATCTTCTAGAAAGAAGATATATTTTGTTTAACTTGACTTGCAAGCAATATCTTAGAATTTGGGTCACACAACTCTAACAACAATTTCTCGAATACAAAGAAAAATATCCTTTGATTCTTCTCTTTGATTTGGATTTGATCCAATGATCATCTGACTTGATCTTGGATGGACGTGAACTACTTCAAGTGTTGTGGTGACTTGCTCTTGAAATGGGTTTACACTTTCTTTCTTGAGTTGATTTGGATCGAAGGGCAACTTTCTTCAGAAACAACTTTTGCTTCTTCTCCAAGGTTGAACTGGATCAAAAGACAGCTTTTCTTCAGAACTGATGCTTCGTTCTTCAGAATTTCTTCAAGTTCTTCAACTTCTTCAGAGAATTCTGCAGAGAGCTTTTGGGCTTCTAGAACTTGTGAATATGTAGAATAGCTTGGGGTAGCTTCTTTTTATAATGCCAATTACTTAAATAAAAGAGAGTTCTTGTAGAATTTAACGACTCCGTTCAATTGTTCTATAAGGAAAACTCTTATTTATCATTGATATCTTATTAATTTAATTAATTAGAGATAAAATAATAATTTGATATTATCACTTAATTATTTCGCTTTTAATTAGCAATAATATAAAATTTTAACATTTATCTCTTAATTAATTAGTTAAAGAAAAATAATTATGACACAAATATGATATCATTATTTTCACCATGATAACTTTAGCTTTGACCCATGATAATTTTAACTTGACACGTAGCACTTTGTAATTTACCCATAACATTTCTTCATCTACAATGACATACCACAACAAATTGTTACAACTTACAACTAGACGTACTAACGAAGTATTTAACCTAATTTAATTAGAAATGCATAATAATGACACGAAATTATTGGTCAACGTTTTTTTCCCTACTAGCGTTTACAACAGTTAAAAGTTGAATTTTGGCTTGAAAGGATTGATTCATTGGCAAACAAATCAAATCTCAAAGGTGGCTTCAACTATTTTAACTTTTATTGCCACAACTTTCAATTCCTCAAGCAGTCGGATTCTCTAACGGTGGTCTTTAACTACGTTAACTTTATTTGAAGTTGATCCAAAGCAGACTTATAGTCGATACATATTTCCAACATTGCAACAAATGCCTTGACCAGACTGAATTTAAAGGTTCTCGTTATTAGATGCCCTTCTATTAGAAAATTTGTCAATAACGCTACATCTTTCAATGCTATTATAGTTCCAAGGCTACCATCATGATATGTTTCGAAATTTATAGTATATAATAGAGAGGAGGACAATTTTGGGGTTTTGTTGTGATAAATTAGGAAGTGGGATGGATTATTTATAGGTTTTAGAGTTGAGTTTTTTAATAAAAACTCGACACCTATGTGTGTCACTGTTTATTTAAACATTAGATTAAGCTCTATATTGATAAATAATTAGTATGGTTCTCTCACGTTTTGCACTTAGTTAATTATTTGTTTGTGTTAAATTATAGAGTAAAAATTTAAATATTAAAATATACTCTAATCCAGGTTTTCGTAACTGGATCAGTGGTTGAACAACTCATGCAATTGGTTGTCCGGTTTGATTAAACATATCATTAAAAAAAGTATAAAAAAAATCCGATTCAATGGATTTTAGCCTAGTTCAATTGCTCTATACCAATTCGCAAGTCAATCGTTCTATAATGACTTTCTTCAGACCAATACCCCAGCCAGTTTGATCTAATTCAAACAACCATGACTCTCAGTCTCTACACTTCGTACATTTGGAATTTAGTCCTCCTACTTTTACTTTTAAGGATTTAATCCCTTTACTTTTTAGATTTAAAAATTTGCTTTAAAATTATATATAACCATATAACATTTTAATTGAAAAGTTAACGATATTAACTATTTGAGATAATTAATAACATTATAAAAATATTAAAAAGTAAATTATGTTAGAAATAAAAGTATTATGTTTTAATACAAATAAGTTGATTCGGATAATTGATTTCAAACTCAAAAGCTTCAATTTAGATTTTTATTATTAATTAAAATAATAAAACAATGAAGAATAAGGAGATTGGTTAGGCTTATAAGTTGCTTGTGTTGTAGTTTAGTATATTCAAACTTAATTTGTTAATTAATCACAAGGTTAGATGAGATAATAAGGGTTTCTCTTATCTTAAATAATGATTGAGGGTTTGATACTTGCGTTGAGAATAGAGCAACTTTAAAACTTGTAACTAACGTCTACCCACTTAATGAGCCTAATCAATTTAAGATAAAAAATGAAACTATATGACTTGGCTTGATTGGAATTGTTTACCAAATAAAAATTATTTTGATTTTTACGCTCAAGTTCAAACTCAAACTCACTTATTTATACTCTTTAATAATTAAATAAAAATCTTTTATGAATGGAAAGTTATCCAATTTATTTTTTCCAATAATTTGAATAGAATGACATAGTTTTTGAGAAATTATTATCATTGATTGGCCATTTGGTAAATTACAAATGATGATTGTAAGATGGAAACAGAAAATAGAGATGACTAATGATGATCCTATTTGACAAAGTGCGTTTCATTTTTTGATCAGAAAATATCTACCAAAAGATATTTGAAGGCAAAGTTTGTCAACGTCCCCCACTTATCTTGAAAATCTCACTAAAACAAATTGAAATTTTATCTCCATTTTAGGATATGTACGAACTTTGCACTCCCTTGGCTCAAATAGTTATGCGGGATAATTTGCTCTTGAAATTAAAAAAAAGAAAGAAAGAAAAGGCATTCAAGATATTTGTCTAAGAAAATGAGTTTTTGTTCATGAGATATTTATCACAGATCTCCCACTTGTTTGTAAAGTTGATGGCAAGTTAGCAAAATAAAAATGATGATGTCCATTTTACCCAAATTGATCTTACTAATAATCATTATTATAAAAAAAAACCACAAAAAGGTGATGGCAAACAGTCGCACTCATTTACCTTGGGGTATTTATCAAAATATACTAAAATATAAAAAAATTATGGAAATGAGTTAAAATTTGGAATATTTTGGAGGATGTAGTAGGAAGACGCGCCCCTGAAGGCGCGATTTGTGCCACATCAGCACAAAACGCGCTGACGAGGACTTACTTTGCTGACGTGGCACAAAACGCACCCTCAAGGGCGCATTTTCCTGCTTTTTTTTATCGTTGGGCCTCCAACGATCAGAAAAAAGCCCTATAAAATCCCTCACCCTTTTATTTTTTTCACAACAAAGTCCTTATTCAGTTTTCTCTCAATTTTCTCTCAAATTCTTCTCAAATTTCTCTTAAATTTCACAATTGTCCTTTAAAATTTACAAAGAAGCCATTTTTAAATTTTTTAAATATATTTTTTGATAAATTTTAAGATATTCGACCGTATTACCAATGGCCGGACAATTAATTCGTCTCGACGATAAACACATATCCGTCGATCAAATGCAAATGGTAAGTTTTAATTTTAATTTTTCAATACTGTTTAATATTTTTTAGGTTTATGCAATTTTAATTAAAATTTTTTTATAATTTTTAAACAAATCGTAGATCGGGTTTGCAATGCTATATTCGCAATATTCCTGGTCCACCATCGCCGTTGATTGAGAATTACCTGCGAGAAGCGAGTTTTTGGCACGTGGCCACGATAGGCCGGGGGTGCAAGTTGGAGCCGAACTTAATCAGTGCATTGATAGAGAGGTGGAGACCCGAGACGCACACTTTCCATCCTGCTTGAAGCGTTTTGGGCACTATTTGTTCAGAAACGTCTTCTTAAAATTATTTTACCGGAGACTACTGTAGCAAAAAAGTGTCCACGTGGGAGCTCTTTTCATTACTCTTGCTGACAGAGCATCCTGCTTGAAGCGTTTTGAGCACTATTTGATCAGAAACGTCTTCTCAAAATTATTTTACCGGAGACTACTGTAGCAAAAGAGCGTCCACGTGGGAGCTCTTTTCAGTACTCTTGCTGACAGCGCATCCTGCTTGAAGCGTTTTCGGCACTATTTGTTCAGAAACGTCTTCTCAAAATTATTTTGCCAGATACATCGGTAAAAAAAATCAAATAATTTTCTAATATATTTTCCCCTAAATCCTAAACATATTTTTACGAAGGAAGGCGGCATACTCTTCTATGGTCGGAGTCATATCTTCCTGGTTGAAAGTAAAACATTGATAAGCTAGGTCCCAGAATTGAACCATGGCTTGAATCAATTGTTCGTCTACGTTGACGGCGATTAAGTGAGCTATATCCCCGTACTTTTCAGTGAAGATGCCCTAGTGTCTGAGTCCCACTGTTTCCAGATCCTAGTCAAGTCTTCGAGGTTATTCCGACGAACATTCATGGTCACATGCTCGGGAAGATTGGAAATACGTCCTTCTTTTAAACTGTCTCCTTTTGCTTTCTGGGTTTTCAAAGACCAGTCTCGAACCACGGCGTTTTTCTCGGTTACTTGTGTAATTGACTCCTCCATTAGAAACCCGTTTTTGGCAATCAATCTCTAATCAACACCTTCCTAATAAGATGCCTATGATGCATAATAAAATAAAAATAAAAATAAAAATAAAGACAAATATCCTTGGTTAGTAATCACAACAAATATAAACAGAGAAAAACTATGGCAAATCTAACAAATTAAGCTATTTAATCATGATTTTAGTGAAACCGACCTACTTTTTATTTTTTGTTTTTATTTTTTGGTTTTTGCCCCATCATGCTTTACAAAACCTACCCCACATGCTCATCGATAATCTACCCGATACAATTTTATTAAACAAACCTAATTCTCTTGCAAAACAAATATAAATGTAAAAGAAATAAAAGTAAGAAGCGTTTCTCCCATGTACTTATCTTGGTGACTATTCGATGACGAAGTTTCGGCATGGCTCTAATCGAGTGGCTCATACGGTTCACTATATGCGGTTTCTGTTCTAAAAAGGTACTCGAATTGTTCGTACTGTCACCTACTAAGGCTAGTACGAAGCCTCGGTTATCGCCCATCATAGGCTCGCGAGCTCAATTCGAGGGATTACATGTACTTATGCCTATGCGGAGGGACAAGTTAACTCACGAAAGCATAAGTCATACGTAACTGAAAGTATTCACTAGCTGCATGTGAGGGACGAGTTAACTCACGAAGGCATAGCGTTTACTTCCACTTAAGCGACGGAGCCCGGGTAGAGAGCTCATGTTATGCAAAATGCAAGTGCACTGTGTGGGGAGAAACTCACAAACCTTTTCGCTTTTATTTTAAAACTAGAAAAAACTAAAACCGTAAAAACTTAGAGCTAAAGATAAAACAAGTTAGAAAAATATTTACAACATGATGCAAATGCATGACTTTTCAAAAACGAAATTTAAGGATCACGACTAAGTATTAATTTAAACAAGAGTTTTAAAAATTTTGACAACACGCGCTTAATTCCGCACTCGACTCTCAAAAAATGTCCCCAGTGGAGTCGCCAAATTGTAGCGACCTAAAATTTACTTGGCGCTAATTGAGGAAATTATTAAAAATTTAAAACAGAGTTTCAATTTTATTTAAAAAAGGAGTCGCCACCGATCTTTTTTCTAGGTGTGATCGGACACCTAATAAATACTCTTTTAAAGAAAATTATTTTTTGAATTTTCTTAAAAAGGCGTGGTTTAAGTCTCGTCAAAATTCCAGAGAAAATAGGGTTCGGAGTTTGATGCTGCATGAGGAAGGTATTAGCACCCCCGACGCCCAAAATTGGTATCTCGTTAAACGTCGTTGTCTTAATTTTCAAAAATACTAGTTCAATTTTATATTTAATCGTGATCCGATTGAGACACGAAAATTTTTTAAAAAACGAGAATTTTAAGATTCGAGAAAATTTTTTAAAACCCGAGAATTTTTGAAAATACGAAAATTTTTTAAACCCAAAAATTTTGAAAACACGAACTGTTAGAAATACGAAAACTTTGAAAACACGAGAATTTTTGAAAAACGAAATTTTTGAAAACACGAAAATTTTGAAACACGAAATTTTTTTGAAAACACAAGAAATTTTTTTGTTTTAAAAACATGAATTTTTTGAAAATACGAGAACTTTGAAAACACGAGAATTTTTTTGAAACACGAAATTTTTGAAAACACGAAATTTTTGAAAACACGAAAATTTTAAAACACAAGAATTTTTTTTTAAAAACATGAAATTTTTGAAAACCCGAAAATTTTGAAACGCGAAAATTATTTTTTTAAAACACGAATTTTTTGAAAATACGAGAACTTTGAAAATACGAGAATTTTTGAAACATGAATTTTTTTGAAAACACTAAAATTTTGAAATACAAGAATTTTTGAAATACGAGAATTTTGAAAACATGAAATTTTTTTAAACTCGAGAATTTTTTAAACCCCGAAAATTTTTGAAAACACGAAAATTATGAAACGCTAGAATTTTTAAGAACACGAATTTTTTAAAAAAAAAAACACGAAACTCTTGAAATATGACAATTTTCTGAAAACACAAAAAGTTTTGAAACTCGAATTTTTTTTAGATTTTTTGATTTTTTAAAAGGGCGTATCATATTTAACACGAACCGATGATATTTACCCAACATAGCGATGAAATCAACGAGTTAGTGTCAAACCGATTCGTTGCCTTATTTATTAAAATTATTCGAATAATAATAAAATTAAATTAAATTAAATTTAAAGTATAAACACAAATACAAATACAAAATAAGAATATGCTTTAAAAATATCAATAATATTAAAAACAAAGTATCATCAAAATACACGAATTAAACTAAAGTGAGTAAAAAAAAAATTACCGAAAAGCCCAAAAATACGGGCCTGATCGAATGGTTTACGAGTCTCGATTTTTTTCTCTTTTTTTCTTTTCTTTTTTTCTTCTTCTTCTCTTTTTCTGCTGTTGGGCCACGGATTAGGCTACTGAAATGGGCCTGCTGTTGGGTGTTCAAAGTGGGCCTGCTGCTGGTAGCATGTTGGGCTGCCTCTTTTCTTTTGGCCTTTTTTTTTTTTTTTTTTTGGGTTTGTTTCTTTTTTTTTTTTTTTTGCTTATTTTTTTTTTTGATGGCTCATTGTTGGTGGGCTTATGGGTCATGGTCGGGTCGTTCAGGTCGGGTCGGGTCGACCGATCGAGTTAGATTTTTTTCTTTTCTTTTTCTTTTTTCTTTCTTTTCTTTCCTTTTTTTCCTTTTCTTTTTTTTTTTTTCTTCTTCTTCTTCTTCTTCTTCTCCTTTCTTCTTCTTCTCCAACCGCCATTGTCATCAACTCCGACTCCCGTCGGTGGTGAGCCTTCTCTCCTCTTTCTTCTTTCCTCTCTTTTTCTCTTCTTTTCTTTCTTTTTCTTTCTTTTTCGTGGGTTTTTTTTGAATGGTCTGGGGTTCTTTTTTGGTTGATTTCCCTCATTTATAGTGTTTTCTTGCAGTGCAGGTGGCTAGGGGAAGGAGGCCATCCCTTAGGTGGTGGCCGGAAATCACGGAGGTAGGTGCCCAAACCACTGGATTTTGGAGATTTTCCATGAAGGACCAGATTGCAAACGCAAAGAAAACTTGTGGGGTCAAAACATAATTTCAAGAAAGTATCAAGGTTAAAATGTAATTTTAAAAGTTTTGGGGTTAAAACATAATTGAGGAAAAGTTTAGGGGTAAAATATAATTTTGGAAAAGTTGAGGAGTCAAATGTAATTTTAATTTTAATTTTTAATTAATTTTTAATAATTTTTTAATTTTGGAAATTAAACACGAAATCGAACCGGACAAAATTTAGTGCTTACAAGTGCATTGATAGAGAGGTGGAGACCCGAGACGCACACTTTCCATCCTCGCTTGAAGCGTTTTGGGCATTATTTGTTCGTAAACGTCTTCTTAAAATTATTTTACCGGAGACTACTGTGGCAAAAGAGCGTCCACGTGGGAGCTCTTTTCAAGATTTTGCCGACAAGTGCATCCCGCTTGAAGCGTTTTGAGCACTATTTGATCGTAAACGTCTTCTCAAAATTATTTTACCGGAGACTATCAGAGCAAAAGAGCGCCCACGTGGGAGCTCTTTTTAGTACTCTTGCTGACAGCGCATCTTGCTTGAAGCGTTTTCGGCACTATTTGTTCAGAAACATCTTCTCAAAATTATTTTGCCAGATACATCGGTAAAAAAAATCAAATAATTTTCTAATATATTTTCCCCTAAATCCTAAACATATTTTTACTAAACCCTAATTAACCCTATAATCTAGACCATTAATTTTCTCCTAAAAACCCTAAATCCAACGACCCTAAAAAAATCCTAAACCCTAGCCCTAAAACCCTAAAACCTCATACTCTAACACTAAAACAACTGAAAAAGCAGTCAGAGGAAGGAGGGCAAAAGTGCTCCCTTGAGGGTGCGCTTATTGCCACATCAGCAAAGCGTGTCCTCGTCGCTAGCGTTTTGCCGACGTGAGCGCTTCTGTCAGATCCCCAAAACGCTACCGACATGGACGCGTTTTGGGAGGAAATGACCATTTTCCTTAAATATTCCAGATTTCGGCCCATTTCGTAAATTTTTTTATATTTTAATATATTTTGGTAAAAAAGCCCATTTACCTTTCTATTTATTCAACAATTAAAGTTAATATTTGCATTAAATTTTAGGGTTTAATCTTTGAAATCGTAATTGACGTATCATGGTTGAGGTTTCTGTTCGATTTTTTTTTTAATCCTAAAGCTCAACTTGAACTGCTCCAATAACTTAAAGTCATTTCTCAAAATATCCTTACACTAAATTTCAACAAAAATATTTTTTATTGCATAAATAGTAATTGGTGGGGGTGGATTAGCAAATCTAATTTTAGAATGCTATGTTTTAAAGCTAGATGATTAAGGTTGTTTAGTTTTCATAATAGGGTTCTCTCCTACAAGACTATTTAAGCCACATTGTGAGTAATAATATGTTACATGCATGTACTTGGTTTAGCAAGCCTGTTAGTATTTAACAAAGGTTAAAAAATTTCTATTAGTCTCTGTAATTTAAAATTTAAAAATTCAATTCTCTTATTTCTTTCAATTTAAAATTTTAGTCTAATCATTATAGTTATTTGTATTTTCTCGGTTTAATATGTTTAATTTTTGTCAATTATATGTAACGCCATATGAAAACAGTCTAATAAACATACTAAGTTGATAAATTTTGACAAAAAATATTAACAATGTTAATGATTGGACTGAAATTTTAATATAAAAATAAAATAACTTATTTTTAAAATTTTTTTTTAGTACAGCCTGGGCTGGACGACTTTAACATGAAAAATTTCCAAACTTATTGGGAGTTGGCGAAAATAGATGTTAAAAAAAAAGTTTAATGGTAAATTTGACCACTAACGTTTGCATGTTTTGTCAAAATAATTTTAATTGTATTTTTTGAGCTTTTTTTAGCTATCAACTTTTGTTCTTTTTTTTTTCTTCCAATTTGCTTTTTCAAACAGATTTAATGAAAGTTAAAAACTTAACGTGGATGATGTAGAATTTCATATGTGAAATATTTTAAATGAGATGTAATTTATTACGTAGATAACCCCATAAGGTAATTACATGTGCAAAGTAATAAAATAATTAAATGATACATTAAATTTAAAAAATAACTCTTAATTTAAAGAAAATAAACATAATTATCTAAAACATTTTGGTAGAAAAACTTCTCAGTAAACCTTTTGAAGAAAATGAAAATTTGAAACTTTGAATTTATTCATTAAATCTGTCAAAAAAGTAGATTGAAAAAAAAAACAAACGTTGATGGCTAAAAAAGCTAAAAATACAATTAGGACCATTTTGATAAAACATACAAACATTAATAGTCAAATTTATCATTAAGCCAAAAAAAATAGAAGGATGAAATCTTCTTGAATGGGTGCCATTTGAATCGTGGAATTACTCATTTGTCATTTTTGTTAGCTTTCGTTAATCAAAATTTTGATTTAAAATTGTACATATTTTTGTTAAGTTATTTTATAAAAATCAATTATAAATCTCTTAAAATATTTTAAATCCAAAAACACTTGCTTATAATTATTTGATTTTTATTTTATATTTTTGAGTTGATAAAAATTATTTTTAAAAATATTTAAACATATTTGAACTCAAATTGAGATATTTTCATATAGAGGATTAATCCCATCCTCAGGCAAGTCAGTATCTAAATGCACCTTTGAGAAGTGTGAGGGATGTGTTCCTCTCTTTAGAGGATTGATCCTCGGAGAATCGATTCCCCTTTTATGGAATCGGTCCCGTCTACATTGCTCCAAATCATGAATCTTGTACTTGAATTTTTTTTTTATCTCCTACTAATTTCAAATGATTAGAAATCAATTCTTTAATATAAAAACATCTCAAATCACTATAAGAAGCAAAAAAAAAAAAAAAAAGAAGAAGCTGATTTTCAAGCATCAAAGGAAGTGGTTTTATTTTCATCTTTCTATTGTACATATCTTTTAGAGAGCTTTATTGTAAAATTTTTAACGGTTTTATTCTATTTTTAGTGAGCTTATATTTTGTAAACACTTTTACTGTCCATCATACTTCAGTTTGTTTCCATTCATAGTTTTTCATAATTTAATTTTGGTTTTGAAATTACAGACTTATTTTAATAAAATAAACTTTTTTATAACCTTTGAATATTATTTGGTAAAGTTTCAAATTTTTTATTAATATTTCTAAAATATTTTTAAGTAAATAAAAAATAATGAATAAATTTTATGTGATTTTTTAAAAAATTATATAGAATTTTAAGTTATTTCTACTATTTTAAATATAAAATAATGAATTAAAATTAATTATAAATTAAATAAAAATAAAATCTGGTTCGGGTCAGTCAACCACAATTTTTTAACTTTGTATTGCATAAGCGATCTAAACCCCTCAATTTGGGCCGATTTTTAATTTTTCGATCTCAACTCTATCTTTATTTACACCAAATCACCCTTATAAAAGGGAAAAGTTGCTCATTCATCCTAGAAAGCTAGAATGATTCTATCGTGGCCGCTACACAAGATAGGCGGAGAAGTTTTTGTCCAAGCCTAAGAAAAAGATAAGAGACTGCAAAGATTATGCTTTGTCATTGAAAGGAAGCAATTAAAGTTAGTAAATTAGAAAATCTTTTATAGGTGAGGCTAAGGGAAATGACACAAGCAGTTGAGGTCAAATCTCTATCAATAGAAAAGAAATTAAATAGCAATTCACCTTTCTTGATAAAATCTGATCCACCGATCACAACCTTAATTCCTAAAGTGGAAGCTCCAACATCCCTCCATGAGTAGAAGTTAATCAACTTGCTAATGTTTTATAGAAGAGACTTGAGCTGGTGATTGAAGAAATGGTGGGTAGGTTTGTTAGAAATAGCGCAATAACCCACATCAAGCATTGAAGAAGAGAGTAATAAAAATAAGTAACCAACAACACAAATTTAACGTGATCCAATCCCTTTGACCTACATCCACAAATAACAAAATATTATTACTCAACTAAAAGAAGGCCTTACAATTTGTCCATTTACATTAGCAAAGCTATAAACCCTTTCCATCGTCGAGTTTCAAATGAGCTCTTCCCATGCCATCAACTTTCAACTTTTTGTTTTTTCTCAAAATCTCTTTCTTTTTGCAAAGTAGCAAACGTGACCTCATCCTTACATACATGCACATCTGCGGTAGAATTTAACATCCATTTAGAATGAATCTCAACATAATCATTACCCTTTCTATAAAGCACATTAGCATTGAGTGATAGTATGCTTAATTCACAAATTTTTATGATTTTTAAAAATTAATTTTGGATATAGATGCTACTGATTCTTGTGATTAATTCTTTGTATGTCCATGATGCTGGAATATAAATTTGAAATGTAAAATTGGCATATAAAACTTCTAGATTTTAGGATTATTTTATTTTAATGGTTAAATTTATTTTTATTTTTAATTTGTGATGATATTCTGTTAAGAGTTTAAGATTAGATTTAATTTTGTGTTTAATTAGATAAATATTTAGTTTGATAATAGAAGAGTTAGATTAGGAATCAAACACCTTTTTCTTCTCATTGCTTGAAGGCCAGCACTAAGCTAAAGGCTAGGGACACCACAAAAGGATTTTTAGATTTAAATTTATTTTATTTTTATTTTTTAGTACAATTATGATTTGAATTCCTATCAAAGGTGAACGCCCCATCCAATTGGGGTTCATTTTTATTTTTATTTTTACTTTTAATCGTGAATTGGCTGGGAATTAAAAGGGGAGCAGACGTCTCCTTAATCCTTTTTTTTTTCTTTTAAACTTTAGTTAATAAAAATTTCTTTTGTTTACCTATCGGTTGTTCTTGCTTTATGAGTAGCTAAATTCTAATTTAGAAAAAGGTTAATGACAATTTTGTATTTGAATTGTGTGATTCGAAATTGTGTTTCATTTCTTTTTATTTTTATTTTTTCTGATTTCGAGATAGATAAGATCGTCTCATAGTATTTTCTTTGACATTGTTTCAAGAATAATCGTTTGCTTGATGTTTGGAATAATACACAATTGGTAAAAATAGTTTGATCCGTAATTGTCATATTATTTTAACCAAAAAACAAATTGTCGTGGTTTGATTGGGTGCGCAATTAGTGATGCCATAGGATCAAGTGATCTAATTTAAATGGTTTGCACAATTGAGATTGTTAATTAGAGTTGGGGTCTTCTCGTTCACAAAGCTGTTAAAGAATTAAATCATAGGAGCTGCTTTTAAGGGTGTTCGTTTGATAAATGTTAATTGTTGGGTTGTTCCAACAATTAATTTACTATTAAGAAATAATTTGTGGTTTGAGATTGTTCCTCGACTATTTTAATTGGGTTATCATTGAGTGAGGCATCAATAATTTGATAAGTGTCAAAAGTAATATATTTTAGCCTCATTCTTAGTGCATTTTTAGATGATTTTGTGACATTAATTGTGAACTATATACTTCTAATCCTTTATATTCATGTTTTAATGCATAATAGGGCTTTTGGGAACAATAGAAGTGAAAAATAATGGAAATTAGAACTTTGGAGCATTCCAGACGTTGTGCACATGCAACAGATTTTCACACAGACAATCCACATGGTTGTGTGGGCTCACACAGTTGTGTATCCAGGGTGTGTTGGTATCGGGATGTTAAATTTTTTAGGGTTTTTAGCATTTTAAGAGGATGTAAATAGGGAAATAAAAGGGAAAAGAGGAGGCCACCAAGGGAGAGCACGAAATTACCTTAAGAACACTATTGAAGCCAATTTCCAAGCAAATTTCCACCAAGATTCAAGATTCCAAGTTGATTTTCGAGGAAGTTATATTGTTTTCTAGTGGTTATATTGTATTTTTGTGTTTATTTTTGTCATTATGAACTAATTCTTAATTGAATAGACCATCCTTGTAATTAGATTTTGCATAATTGAATGGAGTTGCATACAATCATAGAAATAGGATGATATAAATATACTAGATTAAAGCCAAATCTAATAAGGGGATTCATAGAGCGAATTAATACACTAATAGAGGTTTTAATTAGAAAAGAAATTTCAATTAATCAACCTAGAGTTAGTTGCTCCTATTCTCGAAAGAGATATTAGCATAAATTATGGATTTCTACTGATAAAAAAGCTAAGAAAATAAATTGCATAATTAGATTGAGAATTATAGATGAAATCTAGGTGGATTCTTACTTAGGTATTGTTTTGTCACTTGGTTAATATTTAATTGTTTTTGTGTTTCATTCTTTGGTGCATTCATTAGTTAATTTAGATAGTTTGATTTAATTTTAATCAATCCTTTGAACTATTAGGTTAAATTATAGAAAGGTGATAATTACTTTGTAGTCATTGAGGGAACGATATATGTGCTCACCTAAGCTATACTATTAATTGATAAGTGCACTTGTCTTGGTCGATTTATTAGTTAGATTAGTGGACATCATAATCAATGATCAATTTTGACACTGAACCAACATCGTACTTGAGACTGGAGTTTTCGTCATATGGGTTTAACCTATTTTGTTTTGAATTATCATTTATATTCAAATTTTTATCATTTTTATTTATTTATTTTCAATATACTTTAAACCTCATTTTCTTTATTTTTGCAGGTTCACAAAAGTCTTGGGCACAACTTTGCCCATGACAAATTCTGGTTGCAAGATATATTAAAATTGATCAATCCAATCTCTATGGGATTGACCTTACTTTCCTATCTATTGATTTTTATATGTTTTTAGGTAAAAACCATTAATTGGTGGATTTGGGACTTGGCATTCTCTTTTAGCAACTTAAACTCTTCAAATCTCCTCACGTCTATAGACATTGATATTTAATGTGCTCATATTTTTCATAGTTGTAACACTTAACGTTACCAGAACTGTAACGCCCTGAATTTTTTTTTTTTTGTAAATTCTATCATAAAATGTGTATTTGCTTCAGTGGTTAAGTGTTTTGAGGGTGTGTTTGAGGTATTAGGTTCAAATCCCACATTTTGGAAAATTCTGTCATTTCGATTCTAGCCTTATCTTTGGTGGGTTGGGTTATATTTTATCTTTAGTAAACTCATACTAGAATGAGCTTGTTGGTTTGAGTGGTAAGGTGTTAGCTTGCCCTGTGGTCTCATGTTCGAATCCCGTGAGTGTGGATGATATTTTTGTTTCGGTTGTCTGAGAGAGTTTGGGTGGAGTTAAAAGTCTGTGGCAGTTGGATGTGACTAGTGGGTAGGATTTTGGGGGGATAAGGTTGTTAGTGGATGGAGTGGGAATTTAACAAATTTTTATTTTTTAATTATAAATTTTCTCTCTTTTCCCAAATATTTTCTAACCTCAATTATGTTTTCCTCCTCTGTCTGACATTTTTCTTTTTTTTTTCCTTCTCTATATTTTTCAGTTTATTGTCGTTCCTCCTTCAATTTTGTTCACCTATTTTGTATTCTCCTTGTAGCAACCTAGAATTTTGGTGTTTAACGTGTAGTTGGGTAAGGAGGGATTTCACTTGTTTGTAGGTTTCGATTTCTGTAAGCTGTTGGATTTATTCTTTCTGTTTGAATTTCTAAAGGGTGTGAAGTAAGGGAGATTGATCCGTCGTGAACGTATTGCGCAGGAGTAGTCGATGAACCTGCGAATTTCGCTCCAACAACATAAACCGCAATAAGGGTTGTTCTTATCGACGGTAATTGTGTTTGCACGATTCGATTTTATGATGTTAAATTCGTAATTTGTTGTTAATTAGTTGTGGTAATACTGTTTCTAGGTTTTGGTGGTCTTGGGATTAAGTTTAAAAAATGAACCAGGTGTATAACGAAAACACGAGGAATTGAAGTTTGGTGAAAGTCGAAAAAGGGGTCTGTCGACGCCACACGGGCGTGTGCCTAGCCATGTGGCTGGCCGTGTACGACACATGGTCGTGTGACAGTTGAGGGTGTAGGCTAGGCCAAATCGGGTGAGTGGGCCACACGGACTTGTGGGCTTTGGGCCAGACAGGGCCAATTTGGGCTTGTGGGCCACACGGGCATGTGGGCCCAAAATTCTAAAATTTGCCCTAAGGTCATGTGAGTCATTCCAATCGACTATAGGCCTTTAGTAGGGTCGGTAAGGGCTAATCAAACCCTAATGCTTGTGATCTATTTTTCTGGTAGACTAATCTGAGTAGGAAAAACTGATATGTATGTTTGATTGTTCTGTATAAACGTATATGATATCTGTACACGAACATGTGAGTCTTGTTATTTATGTATATCTGTCATTTGATATCTGTATCTGTATATGGGGTGGGACTCGTATATGTGGAGGAAGTATTCTATACGGCGACCTTTCGCCTATTTTTTGGCAGCTTGGCTGCATACTATTCTGTTATGTGTCATTTAAACACTATATGGTGTGTAGGGATGGGTGGGTGTTTTTATACCCCACATAGTGTGATGGGATGGTCGGAGATGGTGTGTAGTGGATGGGGGTAGGATTCTATATATCTGTTCCGATAATCTGATTTTGATATCTGTTTCTGTTAAGGACATAAGTCCCTATTTGTATCTGTTCTTCATATGAGAATTCTGTGTATATTTGTATGACTATCTTTGTTGGGTTACACATTAAGTTTACGAAAACTCACATCTGTTTGTCTTTTTTGTTTAAGTAATCCTCAGGCATAGGCGGGTCAGTGCGAAGAGGGCTCAGCGGTGACCACTAGATCACGAACAATTTTAATTAACGGTTTTATTTAATTTCTTGATTATTTTTGGAGAGTTTGTAAATTTTGGACTCTTGGGACTGTTTGATTTTAATTTTGGTTTTGGTTGTGCTTTGACTTTTAATCTGTGACTTTTGACAAACACAACGGTTTTACGCCAACAAATGGTTTTTGAAAACACAAGCTTGGTTTTCGACAAAAAATGATTTTCACATTTTCGCTGCAAATTTTACATATACTTTAAAGGATAACTTATAATCATTTTAAACAATATCATAAAAATAAGTTTTTTCGAAAATGTTGACTCAGTTTAGTAACAAGTAATACGGTATGTTTTTACATAAAAGAGGAGATTTAGAAACCCTTTATCGTGACACTCCCAGATTCGACCATAGCGTCTAGGCCGGGTTTGGGGTGTTATAAGAATCTCTCCCTTTAGACCTTTCTCATTGTCAACTTTTATCATGGAAGTGTTGTTTCCTCTTTTATAAGTTGAGTTAATTATGCGAGTAGTGCCTCATGCAGTGCCCATAACTCTTAAGCATTGCCCAAGTCACATAACTTATCTTATTTGGAGTTGGCAATCTTTTGGAACAAAATCTTAGGTTTGTTTTTCTTGCTGATATTTTGTGCATATGATTTCCCATCTTTGAACATTGATCCATTTGAAGCAACATATCTTGAAGATTAGATAAGATCGGATCAAGCAATCGAATCTACTAAAATAAGGAGATTGGATGGAGTTTAAATTGAAGACTTATCTTTAATATCTCTGAAATATCTTGGAATTTTATTAATATATCATATATACTCTTTTGGCTACATTTTAGTGGGGGAGATTGATTATAATTGATCTAGTATGTTAGTAAGACAAAACTAGTATATATGCTTGAGGCTTGTATAGGTTTCATAAGAAAAGTTTTCAACACTTATTTGCTCATTAAGGAACTTGTAGTTGTGAGTGCATTTAGAGGGTAAACAAGTGTGTTACTTGGTTTACAACCTAAGTTTTCAAAGGCGAAAAAATAGAAGAAAGAGATCCATATATTTAAGAGCAATGGTGAGGTTGTTAAACTAGTGTGTGTTAGGACTTAAATTGTAACACTCCACACCGACCCGGTTGTCAGGTCCGAATGCATGATGTAACATTATGTTGCTAAAGTAACTCAAACTATCTCATTACATAATCATAAAATTAAATCATAATAATCATTCAAACCAACTTAATCATCAATCATACTCACACATACATTCATAGTGTTTATGATTCAATTTATCATGTTACGAGGTTATGCAGGGTTAAATTTAAAGTGAGGACTCAAATCCAAAATCAACTATCAAAGTCCAATGTTGGGTCTTGAGATAGAAGACTTCTTGTCTCAAGGCAAGCCTCATTTTATTTTAGTTATTTTTGTTTCGATGTCAATATCTCTCGAGACACTAGAGGTAGTGTCTTGAGGCAAGGTTCTTTATTTCTCGAGAGTGGGTCTCGAGACCAACCTCCACTATTTTCTTAATTTTGCTTCGATGTTTAAATGTCTCGAGATAAGGGGTTCTTGTCTTGAGACCTGGTTCAAGAAAAAAATAATTTAGCTTCAAAGTTTTACCTATCTCGAGGATTTAATAGGATTGTCTCGAGACTAGCTTGCCAAGTCTTGAGGCACTAAGCATATAGATCAAAATATACTGTAATTTTTTTCTTATGGTTTTGGGACATGTTTGTGCTATCTCGAGACTCAATGGTAAAATAACTATATATACACATTTTCAAGTGTCCAAACCATACCAAATGGTACCTTAAACATACTTGAACTTTACATCAAACTAAGACCATCAATTAAACACAAATAAATACAACCAAACATCATCAAATTATAACCATCAATGCAACATCATTTAACCAACTAATTCACATAAATACACTTATAAAAAATAGCATAACTTATCAAACCTAATAGGCCAATATATCAAATATACGAATATGACCACTTAAGCACTGTGCCTAAAACAACCTAGGTAGATGTCATTTTGACTCAAACACATATATATACATACAAAAGAGGTAATACGATGTGTTCTAAGTTGAGTTGTTGAGTTGGATGCTTGACCTCTATAATCTATGTCTACTCACATCCAATACTTGCGCACATAAACAAACATAATCGTATCTAAGTATTGAATACTCAGTGCTACTAATATAATTTAAATTCAAACATATTGCATTAAGAATATACAAATAATTGTTTTAACTTAATTAAAATTAAAAGTTTAATTTTTGATATATTTTGAATTTTAATAAAGATATAATGTTTAAACTTTTATTTTGAAAATTTTAATATATATTTAAAGAAAACTAAAAAATTTGATATTGAGCTGTATTAATTGAGAAAATACATTTTAGAAAAAAAAACATTTTTCTCATTTAAAATCCCATTCGATTCACTCCAAAATATTAAAGGGGAATATAATTACCGAATATAAAAATCTCAAAAGAATGTAAATAAAGAAACAAGACAGCTTAACTAGGTTGCCAATGCAATGCAAATTTTGAGGGAGGATGTGGTGGTAGTGGGAATCCATTATTGCAACGAAAGAACAAACTAGAATCCAACATTTGTCCTGGTCCAAATAGAACATAAGTGGAATTTATTTATTTATATGTCGAAAGGCGTTTAAAAAGTTCACCTACACGCTTGGAATGTGATCGTAAGGATTATAAGCATTAAGGATAAAAAAATATATGTGGCTAAGGAATAAACAGGTGGATATATGACAACTAAAGTTTATTGAATATCATTCAATTTTGGAAGTGTACGGGTGTTTGTTGTTTCGTGACCTCACGAAATGTTTGATGCCATCACCTTTCGTTGATTCCATTTTAAAATTTATAAATCAAATAAATTGATTGACTTAAGAAATTTAATCAAAATAATAAAATTTTATATAAAAATATTAAAATTAAATTTTATTATGCATATCTTATTAAGTGGATGTCCGTCAAGATCAATACATATTTTAATGTACTTTAAATTTTAATAGTTATTAGTATTAGATCTCTACTTCATTTATACCTCTTACGCCTATAAATATAGACTTTGGAGAAGCTTTGTAAATATTTCGATTGATCAATAAAATACACTCTCTCTTTGCTCTCTCATTCTCTTTATTCTTTATTTTCTGTATTTTATTTTATAATATGTTATCAACACGATTCTCTTTTAATTTTTTTTCTATAAGTCACAAAAATATCCCAAAATTTTCTATTGTCAATTGCCTCCTAGAGTTGTTGATATTTCAATTGAGGCTTGTGCACTATGAGTAATCATTAGAGCCTTTAACCACTCAGCTAGAGTGATAACGATAATGTTAAAGATTCTTAGGTATGTTTTATTATGGTTTATTATATCATGTTTATTTTAATTGGAGACATATCATGACAATATGAATAGATAGATTTTGATTTGAAATCCATGCATGTTTACGATAGTGATTATGAAATAAAAATTTTTTTTAGACGTTTATAAGTTTGTCCTAGTAAATCTATTGCATTCCCCGAAGTGAAAGCAATCACAAAACAAGATAAAAACCAATATTATTTCAATATTTGGTAGTATAAAATTAGTCAAAAGCTCCAAAAAAGCTAATATATTAATATATTGTGATGGTTAATCCATTGGTTTTAAAAGATATTTGTAACGCCCCAAAATTTTAATTTTTGATTTCATGTATGTGTGACACACAATGTTTATTTGCTTTAGTGGTTATGTGTTCTGGGTGTGTGTGAGAGGTCCCAAGTTCAAGCCTTACTTGGGCAAATTTTGGTATTTTTTATAAATAAAGTCTTAACCTTGTGCAAAGGGCTTAAGTTTAATTGTTGGTAAATTTATATCAGAATGGGCTTGCTGGTTTGGTGGCTAAGTGGAGTGTTAGAGGTCTTGTGTTCAATTCTCTGTGATGGCGTGAAGATAGTATTTTTGCTCCAATTTTGGCTAAGAGTTGTGTTGGGGCAAAATTCTGAGTATTTGTGTTTTAATGGGTTAATAGGGAGTGATTTTTGGAGATAATTGGGGAGAAGTAATTAGAAAATAATTTGATTATCTTTTTTGTTGCCAAAAAGAGAGAGTAGAGTTTCGATTTTCTCTCTAATTTCCCAAACTTTTTTTGACATTTTCTTCTTCTTCTTCTTCTTTTTCCCCTCCTCTGCCGATTCTTTCCCCTAGTTGCTGCCAAAATTTCCATTATTTTTTCCCTTTCCGTTTCTTTCTTTCTTTTTTTTTTCAATTGATTCGGTTGTTCATCGTTGGTTGTGTGTGTTCGGAGTTAATCAAGGGACTGGTGGTTTTGAATCGACGCTATGATTGTGCGAAGTCATGGTTACTCAAGCGAGGTTCTGGAGGCTTAGGAGTGCTTATGCATCAGAAATGATACTAGGTGTGTACCCAAAACATAGAAAACGGGATTCAGCGAAAAGCCAAAATTGCTTGCTGTTGAGAAATAAGAGAAAATGATGCAAAAAATTGTAGAGAAAAGAAATAAGGGTGTTAAAAACTTGGAAATCAACATTTTGCACTAAAATAATTTTGGACAGCAGCAGTAGTCTAACTTTGAAAAATCATCAAAAATAGTTGGAATTGATTTAGAGGTTGAAAAAAATATGAAATTAAATTTTATTGAGTCTAATTTTTCATGGAAGAAACAGTGTAAGCAATGAAATTGTAAATGAAACACCCCACACCCGGCCCACGAGCCTGAACCGGATCTGGTATGTTCCTAAAGTAAACCGATCTCAAAATCATTCGATACTTAAAGGAAATTGTAGATTTTTAGAAAAACTACCATTTTGAGTTGGGCTTAGATTGAAAACCCATTTATTTAATCTTGTAAATCCAATTTGATGTAACATGTCCCAAAATAGTTCTTAGCAAATATTAAAAGTAATGTAAAAACAAAGAATAATCCATTGGGCCTTATGGCCTTATTACATCAAGTAAACCCAAAATAAAATTTAAAAGTATTAAAATTAAATAAAGTCCAAATTGAATGAATTCTTCAAGTGATGCATGGCCTCCTCATGGTCTACCTACCCATTCACATCGCTCATCACCTGAAAAATTATTCCCACAATGGGGTGAGTCAACAGACTCAATGTGCACACTATACTATCAATCAATAAATTAGGCAATCATGTTTAAATCATCAAGTCCATATAATAATGAAATTATGATGCAACCCAAACCCAATCCTAATGGTCCATCCGCTACTCTCCACCGTATTCGCCATTCACACCGTGGGGACTACTAAGTCAACCCTCCATCCGCTACTCTCCACGTTGTGTCATTAGACACTATAATCAAATTTAAACGTTGTTTCATTTGACACTTTGTTGTAACCGGTTACCAAATTTCGCAATGTGACCAGTAGTCAACATTTTTCATTGGTGAGACCAAGTCAACACCTTCGTTGGTGAGACCAAGTCAACACCTGTTCTCCCCTTTCACATAAATCCCGAATGCCCCACAACATATATATAGCATAACTTAATTTCATGTTCATATTCAGATATTCGCATGTTATTAAATAACATTTTTTCCACAATCCTATCTAAGTAGGAAACGCACAGGTACTTTTGCCACATTTGTGGTACATAGCCACATTCACATTATTATTCATGTCATATATTAAAATATTTAGCCATACAATATCGAAGGATAGTAAGGGTACACACCTTTTTCGCTTAATAGGTTCCTTGATATCTCGAGAATCCCGATCTAATTTTTAGATCTACTAATCCCTATATTCGGCCCACCAATTAAAACACATTAATAAACCCTTTTTATACAAAACCAAATCCTAGTAGGATTTGTAAAAGAAACTCACCTTTGCTGATTTGGTGTTTACACAAATCCCGAAAACTTTATTTTTCCTTTACCTGATATTCGGCCAACCTTGAATCTCAATATGGGTTAGTTTCACTTTTTAATAATTAAAGAACTGATCTAGATAATCATACAAGCTTTGGCGAATACTTTTAGGTACTTACCTTGTGGATCTTAAATCCCAAATTCACCGAATAACTAGGAACACGTGGCCTATGGTGTACCTTCGGAAAAGAATTTCTTCTTCCATGATTCGCCAAGATTAATAATCGAAATTAGTCTCTAAATTTCAATAAGTCTAGAATATAAAAGAATGGAAAACTAAACTTGGATCTTACCCTTATTTGAAGGAATCGATTGCACCTTCACTTCAACCTTCGAGATTGACTTAGAGACTTGATGAACAATGGCTATGATTCCCTTATGTATTTGGTTTCAAAGATGAAAGAAGAGAGGAATAATAGGCTTAGAAGGAAATCGGCTAGGAGGCTAAAAGAAAAGAAGAAAAAGAATGGATGCTCAAGAAGAATATTTGGCAGAGGAAAAGAGAGAGAGAATGAATAATGAATGGCCCTAGTCCCCTCCTTTTATAGCCGAATTTACTAGGCCAAGAATCCTTTACTTGGCCACCACTCTTCCTTATTTTCCTAATTAAAGAATAATTCTTCATTTATCCCTTATTATTCACATATTTATGTGAATAAAACTCCTTTATTTATCTCTTATTATTCACATATTTATGTGAATAAAACTCCTTTATTTATCTCTTATTATTCACATATTTATGTGAATAAAACTCCTTTATTTCTCTCTTATTATTCACATATTTATGTGAATAAAACTCTTCCTTTTCTAGAAACCCATGCCGTCCACCTCATTATCCGGAAGCAAAAATAAAGCCTTCATTATTTGCTTCTGGATGATTTAAACTCAGCCCAAAACCTCTTGTATTTGGGCCATTTCCTAAGACCTTAGGTGGCATCTTCAGCCACATTTCCAAGTTCGTTATTGGGGCAAATGTCATGTATTGTATATTTTAGGGTCACTTGGCCCTAAGTTCCCTTTGGGCTCAAATTGACATTCCGGTCATTTTTAAGTTTCCTAAAATTTTCATGGGCTCAGATTTTCCGTGTTTCCAAAATGTTTAGGCTTCCAAAATGTTCAGTTTCCAAAATGTTCAGTTTCCAAAATGTTCAAGTTTCCAAAATGTTCAGGTTTCCAAAATGCTCAAGTTTCCAAAATGTTCAAGTTTCCTATTTTGGCTTGGTTTCCAAAATGTTCACTTTCCTAATTTACTTCGGTTTCCAAAATGGTCACTTTCCTATTTTAGTTTAGTTTCCAAAACTTAACATTTCTAAAGCATTTCCTTACATTTCCATACATCTCCTTACATTTCCACACATTTCCATACATTTCCATACATTTCCTTACATTTCCATATATTTCCATACATTTCCATACATTTCTATACATTTCCTTACATTTCCTTTCATTTCCTTACATTTCCTTTCATTTCCTTTCATTTCCTTACCTTTCCTTACATTTCCCTACATTTCCTTACATTTCCTTACATTTCCTTTCATTTTCTTTCTTGAAACTCTTCAGAACACATCCAACACACCCACTGATCCCACTATCTCATGAATTATGCACGAACGCATAACCCCTAATCTAGGATGTTACAGTAAATCATGAGATATAATAAATTTTGTGAGAAAAGGTCAGAATGATTTTGTGTTCCCCTATTCTAACTTAGGAAAAACATCAAAAATTGTAAAAAAATAATTAGGGGCTTAAATTTATATTTTTAAATCCTTAATGAGTCTATATTCAAGAGAAACAAACGGAAACATCATCTAAATTCGTAATAAGAGATAAATAATTTTTAGTAAGGAAAGGATGAAATTGTCAAACAACAGAAGAGGGATAACTTTAAAGATTTTACTGTACTTATTTGATAAACTATAAATTCTTAAAATTTCATGGTAGAAAGGTATTTGAGTCTAGTTTCAAAAATATCAAGCAGATCTTAATTTGGAATTTTGTAATTTAGTGATAATGACTCAGGTAGACAACTTTGAATGAACATATAAGTAAATAGTGAAAACATATATGAGTATCGAGCTAGCATGGGTTACTTTAAAATGGATCACACGGCCAAGTTCAATTTGGGCCGAGTAGGGCACACGGGCATGTGGGCCCACACGGGCAGATCACATGTGTAACAGTCCGGTTTTGGGGCTAGTCGGAACAGTGGTTTTGGGACCACTAATCCGAGGTTAAATAAAATTATTTTGATGTTATTTTATGTGTTATAACATGATTATAAAGATGCATGGAAATTTTGGTGCTTTAATTTTAGCGATTTTATCGAAAAAGGCGAAAAAGGATTAAATTGCATAAAGTGCAAAAGTTTTATTTTACAAGCTAGTGGTGTCTAATAGCTATGGAATATAAAATTAGAGGTCCCTAAAGAGCAATTGGACCCTTAGAGAATGGGTGGCTGGCCATTGGGGAAAAAATGAGGTCAAAATTAGTCAAGTAGGTGGGTTAGGTGGATTAAATTAAAGGAAATACATAAAATAAAGAAAAAGGCTATCATCTTTTTATTTCTCTAATTCTTCCACCGAATTTTCACACTCAAGAAGGGCTGTGGGAGCTTGAAATTTCAGCAACCTATTTTCCTAGCTAGTAAGTGATTTTAATGGTTTTTCTTGATAATTTTTGTAATTTTGGAACCTCTAAAGCCTAAGCTAGCTAAAGAGGGGACTATTTTGCAAAATGTTTGAAAGTTTAGGGATTTTCTATGAGAGTTTTTATGTTGTTTTCTGGGTTTTTATGGAAGAAAATGAATGTTAATGGGTTAAAGAATAACTTTTGTGAAAGGTGTTACCATGAAAACACCTAAATGAGACATATTTGTAAAGGTTGTGATTGAGTAATAATTGCATGAGATGATTGGTTTTGTGAATTGTGGTAAGAGAAATAAATGTTCATCTAGGCTTGTTTAATGAGAAAATATGATGAAAAACATTTTACGAGTTTAGGGGTAAAATTGTAATTTTGCCAAAGTATAAGGGCAAAATGGTCATTTTTGCCTAAGTAGAAATTTTGAAGTGTCAGGAGTTATGTAGTAATTGAATGAGTGAATTTTATTATTATAGATCAAGAAGAGCGCAAAAACAACCTTGACCGAGGAAAAGGCAAGGTTACGGACAAAACCGTCAATTAACACATTTTGATCGAGGTAAGTTTACTGATGTGTCTCTAACTAACTACGATCACAATAAAGGCAAGCCCACCTATCGTTTAATAGTATAGTTATGGTAAGACTGAAAATATCGTATCCACAAGGACCTAGAGTACTAGTAATTACTATCTTTTTATTATCTAGCCTAAGAATTTGAGTGATTTCTTTTAAACTAAAAATTAATTAAAAAAGCGACAGAGAACGAATTGGAAAATACTTTAGACAACTTTATGAGATAGGCAATACCTAAGGAAGAATCCACCTAGACTTCTCTTACTACTTTTGATTCATACGATTTATTCACTTGACTTAATCCGTAGAAATCCCTGATTTATGTTAATATCTCTTTCAAGACTAAAAACAACTGACTCTAGGTTGATTAATTGAAATCTCTTTCTAATTAAAACCCCTATTGTTGCATTAACTCGATCTACGGATTCCCTTATTAGATTTGACTCTAATCCGACAGATTTTCGTCGCCCTATTTCTAGGGTTGCAATCAACTCCGCTTAATTGTGTTTATCTACTCTTAAACAAGGACTTTTGCTCCTCTGAATAAACACATTCGACTTGAATTAATAACCTGAATTATCAAAACAAGAATAAGAACTCAAAATTAAGAATAAGAACAAGTATTTATCTTATAAATCAAATAGTAATAAGATCCGTCTTAGGTTTCATCCCTTTAGATATCTAAGGGATTAGTTCATACTGATAGAAGAAAACATCTTAAAATAGGGAAAACTACAAAACATAAGAAAACCCAAAAACTTCAAGAGAAATTGATAGGAGATCTTCAGTCTTGATGGTGATCCCTCTTCCAAGCTGCTCCCGATGGCTGGCTTTGAGTATTTTCTGCCTTCTACTCGGCGTCCCCATTTAGTTTGCCCCATAGGGTGTTTATATAGGCTTTGGAACACCTCTCTTAGCCTACAAGTAGCCTATTCCGAATAGAATTTAACTTTGATACGGTAGGGACACGCCCGTGTGACATGTCCGTGTTCTATTTCTTAGACCGTGCTTGCTTCTGCTCACCACACATGGCCGTGTGGTCTGCCCGTGTACGTTGATCCAAGCTGTGTTCGATTCTGCTCGTAACACACGGTCGTGTTTGATAGTCCAGGCCATGTTGATTTTTAAGGTAGGCCCATTTTGCCCCTTTTTGGCCCATTTCTCATTCTTTTTGACTCCCTAGACTCTCCTGAATGCAAAACATGAAATTAAGGGATTAGAAGCATCGAATTCATCAAATCTAATGAAAATTCATCCAAAAATAAGCCAAGCATGGGGTTAAAATATGTATAAATTATGGTTTATCATTTACGTGTAAACGATACATCCTTAATACTTATGATGTTACCTATTGATGCATTGTATGGATGTAAATACTTATTGATGAGAT
This sequence comes from Gossypium rotundifolium, assembly GCA_025506655.1. Taxonomy (NCBI): domain Eukaryota; kingdom Viridiplantae; phylum Streptophyta; class Magnoliopsida; order Malvales; family Malvaceae; genus Gossypium; species Gossypium rotundifolium. The sequence continues at coordinate 90,033,178 of CP106726.1, forward strand.
TGATTGAAAATGATGGATAATGAGTAATTCTTGTATGAACCTCGGAATAGAAATATAAGTACGGAAAAATATCCATAATTATTATTATGTGGGTTGTGTGCGATACCACCGAAATTATCATTGTTGGTGGGTTGTGTGTGTTACCACTTTATTATTTATTCACGATGGGCTGTGTGCGATACCATCGTTTATATTATCATTTGGTAGGCTATGTGCGAAACCACCGTAATTATTCTTGTTGGTGGGTTGTGTGCGATACCACCCTATTATCGATGAATGGCGGGCTATGTGCGAAACCACTGGATACTTGTATCATTCCGAGGGGTTCATCGAGAAACTTGTTAAAGTAAATATTTCATGTGGTTTGTGGTGATATATGCAGGGGCATAAGTACAAATAGATGTGAGCAATTTATTTGATGTATGATTGGGAGGTGGTAAGAGTTTAAATGAGTAAGCATGATTATGGAAATATGAATTGTTCTTGTTTAGTATGTAATGCTATTGATTGATTAGCATATTTTATGATGCTTATTGTTTACATGTAGACTTACTAAGCTTAAAGCTTATTCCCTTTCTTTTCCCCTTGTTTTATAGTGTTAAAGAGCCAGCTTGGGATACGAAGATAATCAGAAGATCACCCACACTATCAGCACATCATGGTATATTTAGACTTAGCATTTTGAGTATGGCATGTATAGAGACCAGACTTAGTGAAATGTCTTGTTGTTTTGGCCAAATGTGTTGGCTCTTTTAAAGATGAACTCTTTCGCATATAGCCATAATTGATGGCTCATTCTTATTAATATATGAAAAGATGAGGTTATTCATGAATATTTATGATGCACGATTGGGTTGCTTGATTAATGTATGCATAAATGAGTTGATGGTTGAAAGTGTATTATGTTTGTATGAGTTAAGGTGATAAAAAGAGCTTGGCAAATAACATTGATCTTGTCCACACGGTCAGTCCCATGGGTGTATGGCTGGGACGTGTGTCCCCTGCATGTTAATGATCAAGTCAGTGTCGACCACGGGCCAGACACACGGGCGTGTAACAGGCCGTGTGAAGCAAGTCAGTGTCGACCATGGGTGGAGCACACGGACGTGTCGAGGCCGTGTGAGGGACACGGGCCAGAGACACTGGCGTGTGTCCGACTGTGTGAAAACCCCTGTAGGTTTGAATTGAGAAATAATTCCACACGGGTGTGGAACACGGGCGTGTCTCTTTCTCCACACGGGCGTGTGGACTATTTAAGGAAAATTTTCTAGGGTCTTCCAGAGAGCTTCAAAAGAGCTCGATTTGACCCCGAACCGTTCCTAAACCGTGAATTAGGCCTCGTAGGCTTGTTTAAGAGGTGTTAATAAAAGTCTTAAATTGGAGAGAAAAGTCAAGTTTTTAAATTGCATGATTGATTACGTGTAAGCTTAGTAATGCCTCGCACTGTAACATCCCTAACCCGTATCCGTCGCCAGATTAGGGTTACAGGCGTTACTAAACCAAACCCAAGTCAGTGTACCTTTTAAAAAAAACTATGACTTGATAAATGTGTACCACTTCATACTATCATAAATAAAATGTATATTCCATCTAATCTCGATTCATCAACATGCATATCAGGAATAATATCGTTCACATCACTTAGTATCTAATTACAACCAGTAAGCAAGTCACTATTCACATAGCCAATTATAATGCAATGGCCGAATAGGTATATGGTACTTAACCATTTAATGAATATAGCTAATATCCACAAAACATTCATGCATAGATCATTATTGAACATATATTTCACTTTTGATCGTGTATGCTTTCCAATTCAATATCACATATGTTATAAGATTTATTTATCAATTTAATTAACATTGGAATATACCATAATCATGGGTTTCAAATCAAGTCATTATCTAATAGTTACTTATTGCATTCAGCAATAATCATTTCATATTCATAAACATGAAATCATGAGCACATCTTACCTAGGTATTACATTCAAAATTCTACCATTCATTTCTCATGGCCGGACACACATAAGAACATCCAAAGAATAAATTTAAAGTATCCAACAAGATAAATGTAATGGCCGAATATTTAAGATAAGTGTGTTTCATTAGATCACCAACAAATTCAGTTTCCTTAATAGGTTAATATGACATAATTTCAACTAACCCTATAAGTATTCAATAAACATTCATTTGTACTCTATGTATAACATGCCATACATAATCTCATGAAAATGCACCTACTAAAATGATTTTATATTGTAGTTGAATATATACACATAAGAAACATCTCAAGCATAGTCACTTAGCTCGAACCTAAAAATAAAGCCATTTTCGCATGGCAATATTACATTCATATAACCATTGATTAAGTCAACTCAAAAACAATTTAGCCTATACATGCCATATATTTAAAGTTTATACATATAAGAGATACCAAAATGTCGTTGATAGTGAGATGAACTTCCAAATTGATCCCTGAGCTCAAGCCTCGACTTCAAAAAATCTAAAAAACAATGTAACAAACACACTAAGTAAGCTATTATAGCTTAGTAAGTTTTAAGTATTTAACACACATATAAGCTTTATCATGATCAAATAAATTATTACACTTACAACCTCTTTGTCGAATAGTCAAACATGCAAAGGTAGATCTCATAACGACATTATATGCATGTATAAATACATATATATTTTTACACCACCTTCACATGAATAAGATAATCAGCATATGTCTCTTTTACTTACCCAATTTCTACCTACAATTAATCCACCATCAATCACAAGTAGTCATAAGTAATACATACCTTTTAGTTGCTTACCTCTCCAACCTTAACTACCAGTGCATAGCATAATTGTACACTTGAATATTACCCATACCAACATTAATAATACGAGCCTAATATGAACTATCAAATCTGTATATTTGTTACAAGAATTTAGTAACGTATTGCACACATAGTGTTGTTACTTTAACATTTTCGCACACTTAGTGCCAAGTTTCCGTAACGTATCGCACACATAGTGCCATTACTTTAACATTTCCACACACTTAGTGCCAAGTTTCCGTAACGTATCGCACACATAGTGCCGTTACTTTGATAATTCGCACACATAGTGACTTGTAACCGATTTTGCACAATTAGTGCTTGGTTATATGCTCGCACACTCAGTGCCTTCCATAACCTGTCATTCATTCAATTCCATACATACATATACAAGATCCAATCCACATATTTACATAAAAATACTACATACATGTAGATATAACTTTATTATTTTCTATCCAAGTCTATATCACATTCGGCCAAGCCATTTCCATGCATCCAAGCTTTCCTTTTTAAAAATATTCATATCCTAGCTTAGTATCCCTTATACCTAATTACATTATTAACATGAAAATATCCTTTTCATGCAATTAAATCCAATATCTAAACAACCTCACATTCGGCCAAATTATATCAAGCACATAAACACATTCGACGATGTAACAATTAACATACTTATTGTCAAAACCATTTTTAAACCGAGTTTTGAAAAACGGGGATCGACTTTAAAAACATGGAGTGTCACCACCAATCATTTTTGTTTAGGTGTGATTGGGTCACCTATAAAAATGTTTTGGTCTGCGAATTTCAAGAAAATGGGTTCGGGAGTCGATTACGTGCGAGGAAGGGTTAGCACCCTCGCAACGCCCAAAATTGGTACCAAATTGATTAAATAGTGTCCTTTGTGTTGAAAACTTGAAAATATTGAGGGTGGAAGATTTTGGAAGAAGATTAATTAAATCGGAATTGAATCTCAAGATTAACTCATTTCAAAGGGATAAAAGTACCATACCCAGCACGTTAGGATATAATACTTTTATACTCTGACGTTGAGATCATGTTTGACCTTCAAAGTATATGAAAGGGATATTTAGGTTATCTAGTTGAACGAAAAATCAACACCCAGCACGTTAGGATGCAATTCTCCGTACTTCTAAACACACAAATATTGCCTTGTTTTTCAAATGTGCAATCTTAAAATTGGTTCAACATTCATTTTTAATGTAATAAAATATTTAGCAAAGGTTTGAATATGTTGGAATTTGAAATACAATACAAGGATAATATGCGTAAACATTAATTATGAAATACACAAATTAGAAAAATCATATTATTAATAAGCTATAAAATACAGTTATTTTTAAATAAGGTTAATTAACCCTGGATTGAATTTCAAGATTAACTCGTTTCAGATGTATAAAACTGTCATACCCAGCACGTTAGGATATAACTCGTTTATACTTTGATGCCGAGATCATCTTTGATCTTCAAAACATATAATAAAAAGGGTATTTGGTTATTTAGTTGAACGAAAAAAAATCGACACCCAGCACGTTAGGATGTAATCTCTCGAACTTCTAAACACACAAATATTACCTTATTTTTAAAGAATATTTAAATGGGCTATTTTAAAATTGACTTAAATGCTTTTATTGAATTGCTATTCGATAACCAAAGAAACAAAGATACAATATCGGGCATGGAATGATAATATGCGACTACAACTTTGTACTAACAAATTACAAAGCACGAATACTAAAAGAACAATTCACAAAAATTGCATGACATATTAACATTCAACACTAATATATACAATCAGGATAAGGAATAATATATGATCATCAAGTAACGTAAATAGTATGATGGCAACACCAATGTGAACATGAAAATAATAGTAGAAATGATTCAATCTAAATCTTGAGAAAATAAATAAAAATATAAAATGAATGATAACCAATTAAAACATATACATATATAAAAATAATAAGGTGAATAAAACTAAGGAAATGGAATCAAACTTTATATAAAAGAGAATTTGAAGATGATTTATAGTAAAACTAATAAAATATACACTTGGGAATATATAAAAATATTAATACAATGTAAAATTAATAAAGTATTTCAAAGCATTATATTAAAACTAGGTAAAAACAAAAATAATTATTATTAAAAAAGTATATTTATATCATATAACAAAATAATTTAAAACTGAATAATAGGTGAATTAAATTTGATAAAAATACAAAGATTATGTGCAATAACAAAAGGGTACTTAATTGAAACAAAACAAAGTTAGAAGGCTGCTTCATAATAAAAAAAGTCATTAATATTTATGCCGGGATTAAAATGAAACGCGCGTAGACAATCGGGGACTGAACCAGCAAATATTTTCGAACAGTGTTTAGGGACCAAAATGAAACACCCCACACCCGGCCCACGAGAATGGATCGGATCTGGTATGTTCCTAAAGTAAACCGATTTCAAAATCATTTTGATACTTAGAGAAAATTGTAAATTTTTAGAAAAACTATTATTTTGAGCTGGGCTTAGATTGGAAACCCATTTATTTAATCTTGTAAGCCCATTTAATTAAATACATCCAATATAGTTCTTAGTATGAAACTTAACAATAAGCAAACATAAAGTGTAATCCATTGGGCCTTAAGGCCTTATTACATCAAGTGAAACCCAAAATAGAATAAAAGTAACTAAAAATAAAATTAAGTCCAAAATAAATGAAATTTTCGCATGTAGCATGGCCACCTCATGGTCCACCGCCCGGTCAAATCACTTTTCATCACCGAAATATAATTCCCACAATGGGGTGAGTCAAGACTCAATGTGCACACAATACTATCATTCAATAAATCAGGCATTCATGTTTAAATCATCAGGCCATATAATAATGAAATTATGATGCAACCCAAACCCAATCCTAATGGTCCATCCGCTACACACCATTCGCATTCGCCATTCACACCGTGGGACTACTAAGTCAACCCTCCATCCGCTACTCTCCATCAAGGCATTCGCCCATATCGTTGTGTCATTAGACACTATAGTCAAATTTATACGTTGTGCCATTAGACACTATTGTAACCGAAGTTACCAAAATTTCACAATGTGACCGTAGTCAACATATTTCGTTGGTGAGATCAAGTCAACACCTTCGTTGGTGAGACCAAGTCAACACTGTTCTCCCCTTTCACATAAATCCCGAATGCCCCAAAAATATATATCATGCATAACATACTTAATTTCATAATCATATATATATATATTCACATGTTATAAAATAACATTTTTCACAATCCTATCAGAAGTAGGAAACGTGCACAGGTACTTTTGCCACATTTGTGGTACATAGCCACATTCACATTCTTATTCATAATCATATATTAAAATATTTAGCCATAAAATATCGAAGGATAGTAAGGGTACACACCTGTTTCACTTAATAGGTTCCTTGAGATCTCGGGAATCCCGATCTAATTTTTAGATCTGTTATCTCCTATATTCGGCCATCATATAAGTCACATTAATAATCCTTTTTGGCTTTAAAACAAAACCAAATCCTAGTAGGATTTGTATTACTTACCTTGTTGCCGAATTGGATGATTGTAAATCAAATCCCGAAATTACTAGTATCCTTTTCCTTGAAATTGGCTAATACTAAATCATGTAACCATGTGAGTTTCCGGCTTTTGAAATAATGAAAAATAATTCCAAATACCAAAATTAAGCCTTGGCCGAATATCACTTACCATACAAATTCCAAATCTGAAGAGAATTCCTTGCCCTATATGTCTGTCGAAATTTTCATGTTAGATCTAATCTAACATATACATCATAACCTTTAATCGAATAAAATATCTTACCTTGGATCCTTAGATTTCCCGAAAGATTCCTCCTTGTATTCGACAGTTGTAAAAAGATCCTTAATGCCTTGACCGATTGCTTCCTTGCCTAGAGTTTCAGGGTTTCGGCTATGGAGATTTAATCAGGGATCAAAAGAAAAAGGTTTTGGCTTGACAGATGAAGAAAGAGAAGAAGAAAAGATAGAAAGAAAATTGGCAGAGGGAGGAGCAAAGGATTTTTGGCTACTTGGAAAGATGAGAGAAAAAGACCTTGGGTTCTCCTTTTATAGCCAAATTTGCTAGGCCAAGAGTCTTTGACTTGGCCACCACTCTCCCTTAAGATAATATTATCTCTTTAATTTAAAAGATAAAAGCCTTTAATCCATCCATTATCTCCTCAATTATCTCCTTAGAAAATAATCATTTATTTATCTCTTACTATTCACATATTTATGTGAATAAAACTCCTTTATTTATCTCTTATTATTCACATATTTATATGGATAAAACTCCTTTATTTATCTCTTATTTTTCACATATTTATGTGAATAAAACTCCTTTATTTATCTCTTATTATTCACATATTTGTGTGAATAAAACTCCTTTATTTCTCTCTTATTATTCACATATTTATGTGAATAAAACTCTTTATTTATCTCTTATTATTCACATATTTATGCAAATAAAACTCTTCCTTTTCTAGAAACCCATGCCGTCCACTCAATTTTCCGGAAGCAAAAATAAAGCCTTCATTATTTGCTTCCTGGATGACTCAAACTCAGCCCAAAACCTCTTGTATTTGGGCCATTTCCTAAGACCTTAGGTGGCATCTTCAGCCACATTTCCAAGTTCGTTATTGGGGCAAATTTCATGTATCAGATATTTTAGGGTCACTTGGCCCTAAGTTCCCTTTGGGCTCAAATTGACATTAGGGGTCATTTTAAGTTTCCTAAAATTTTCACATGCTCTCAGATTTTCAGTGTTTCCAAAATGTTTAGGTTTCCAAAATGTTCTGAGTTTCCAAAATGTTCAGTTTCCAAAATGTTCAGTTTCCAAAATGTTCGTGTTTCCAAAATGTTCAGTTTCCAAAATGTTCAAGTTTCCAAAATGTTCAGGTTTCCAAAATGCTCAAGTTTCCAAAATGTTCAAGTTTCCATTTTCATGCATTTCCATACATTTCCATACATTTCCTTACATTTCCATCCATTTCCTTACATCTCTATACATTTCCATAAATTTCCATACATTTCCTTTCATTTCCTTTCATTTCCTTTAATTTCCTTACATTTCCTTATATTTCCTTACATTTCCCTACATTTCCTTACATTTCCTTACATTTCCTTATATTTTCTTACATCTTAGGGTTCTTGAAACTCTTGAACACATCCAACACACCCAATCGATCCCACTATCTCATGAATTACGCATTTAACGCATAACCCCTAATCTAGGATGTTACGCTTCTACCCCTTAAAATAATTTCGTCCTCGAAATTACTTACTAACGAAAAAATCGTACATCTTAACTTTCGTTGTGTTACGCTTATGTTTGCAAGACTCGATCTTAATAGAACCATCATACTTTTCAGCACAATCTCTAAGTTCACGTCCCTTAGAACTCATTTCTAACGTCATGATTTAATCTGATTAAGAAGTTTTATGTATTAAATTTTTTTTTGTTTCACCGATTAACTGCAAGAAGTTTTATGGAAATTTTTTTTTTTTTTAGAAGTGGTTCTTTCGTATTCATACATGCACACAGTCTTTTCATCCATTCATACATCCATCAAACAATTATGAACCTTTGTTCATTCAGAGAAACGTTGTAGTTTTTCATTTGTTGTTGTTTTACCACTACCCGGGGGTATTTTCGTAATTTGTCCTACAGGGGTATTTTCGTAATTTATCAAAATAGGGTTCCTTGGTGTTTTTGTCACAAAGTATTTTTGGTATTTTTAAGTTCCCGAGGTATTTTGAGAATTTTTTGAAATCCAGGGTATTTTAAATTTTGGACCTTGGGGTATTTTGGTAATTTTTCCACAAACCGGTAAATTGTAAAATTTTAATAAATCAGGGATATTTCAAAAGTTGCAAAACTTTGAGGGTTCTTTTGAGAAATTTATTTTCCAAAGATGATGAAGTTGCAAAATTTTGGAAATCGAGGTCATTTTGGTAATTTCGTAAGTTAGGGGCAATTTTGTAATTTTCCAAAATCAAGGTATTTTGATATTTTACAAATTAGGGTTTTTGAATGTTTATAAAATAATGAAATTTTGGTAAAGCTGTTGAGTAGTTGAACATTTTATAAACCAAGGGCATTTTTGTAATTTTACCACTAAGGGTATTTTCGTAATTTTATAAGTCAAATTTTTTTTGGGAGAAAATTGTGTATAAAAAATAGTTTTTGTGAATTAAGAGAAAAAATGTTTTAAGAGTTTTAATATTAAGGTTCCGAAAAAAAATGGCTAGTTCCTTTCGGGTTTTAGTTATTGGGTTTAGCCTATGACTAAGTCCTCTTGGTTAGGGTGAACTACATTACGCACTGTAGGATTCGAGTAAAGAGGAGGTGAGTCACCAGATCGCTTAAATACCAAGCTCTTCTGAATCCACTCCTAGACATGCGCACAATGATTACCACACCTAGCTCGGTGACTTAATCATGTGTTTGTCTAGTGTATTAAGTCTTATGTATTTGTGTTTGAGTAGACTAATCCTAGGGTTCAAGTTCCTATCATGCTATTCTACGCTCCATTCCTTTTCTACCCTTCTATAATTCACATAATCACATAGATAGTTGGGGTACTTACCGGTAGATCATGGGTAGGAGACTTAGGGGCCATGCCGTAAGCCCGCTTATTTTCAAAGAAGATCATTTGGGCTCGAATTCAAAACGTTTTGGGCCTTAGCCCACAGGCTGAGAGTTTAAAACTAGGCTCTGATACCAAACTGAAACACCCCACACCCGGCCCACGAGAATGGATCGGATCTGGTATGTTCCTAAAGTAAACCGATTTCAAAATCATTTTGATACTTAGAGAAAATTGTAAATTTTAGAAAAACTATTATTTTGAGTCTGGCTTAGATTGGAAACCCATTTATTTAATCTTGTAAGCCCATTTAATTAAATACATCCAATATAGTTCTTAGTATGAAACTTAACAATAAGCAAACATAAAGTGTAATCCATTGGGCCTTAAGGCCTTATTACATCAAGTGAAACCCAAAATAGAATAAAAGTAACTAAAAATAAAATTAAGTCCAAAATAAATGAAATTTTCGCATGTAGCATGGCCACCTCATGGTCCACCGGCCCATTCACACACCGCTCATCACCGAAAAATAATTCCCACAATGGGGTGAGTCAATGACTCAATGTGCACACAATACTATCATTCAATAAATCGGGCATTCATGTTTAAATCATCGTGGCCATATAATAATGAAATTATGATGCAACCCAAACCCAATCCTAATGGTCCATCCGCTACACACCAATTGCATTCGCCATTCACACCGTGGGGACTACTAAGTCAACCCTCCATCCGCTACTCTCCATCGAAGGCATTCGCCCATATCGTTGTGTCATTAGACACTATAGTCAAATTTATACGTTGTGCCATTAGACACTATTGTAACCGGTTACCAAAATTTCGTGAATGTGACCGTAGTCAACATATTTCGTTGGTGAGACCAAGTCAACACCTTCGTTGGTGAGACCAAGTCAACACTGTTCTCCCCTTTCACATAAATCCGAATGCCCCAAAAATATATATCATGCATAACATACTTAATTTCATAATCATATATATATATTCGCATGTTATAAAATAACATTTTCACAATCCTATCAAGTAGGAAACGCACTGGTACTTTTTGCCACATTTGTGGTACATAGCCACATTCACATTCTTATTCATAATCATATATTAAAATATTTAGCCATAAAATATCGAAGGATAGTAAGGGTACACACCTGTTTCACTTAATAGGTTCCTTGAGATCTCGGGAATCCCGATCTAATTTTTAGATCTGTTATCTCCTATATTCGCCATCATATAAGTCACATTAATGATCCTTTTGGCTTTAAACAAAACCAAATCCTAGTAGGATTTGTATTACTTACCTTGTTGCCGAATTGGATGATTGTAAATCAAATCCCAAATTACTAGTATCCTTTTCCTTGAAATTGGCTAATACTAAATCATGTAACCATGTGAGTTTCCGCTTTTGAAATAATGAAAATAATTCCAAATACCAAAATTAAGCCTTGGCGAATATCACTTACCATACAAATTCCAAATCAAGAGAATTCCTTGCCCTATATGTCTCATTAAAATTTTCATGTTAGATCTAATCTAACATATACATCATAACCTTTAATCGAATAAAATATCTTACCTTGGATCCTTAGATTTCCGAAAGATTCCTCCTTGTATTCGACAGGTTGTAAAAAGATCCTTAATGCCTTGACCGATTGCTTCCTTGCCTAGAGTTTCTGTGGTTTGGCTATGGAGATTTAATCGGGATCAAAAGAAAAGGTTTTGGCTTGACAGATGAAGAAAAGAGAAGAAGAAAAGATAGAAAGAAAATTCGGCAGAGGGGAGGGAGCAAAGGGATTTTTGGCTACTTGGAAAGATGAGAGAAAAAGACCTTGGGTTCTCCTTTTATAGCCAAATTTGCTAGGCCAAGAGTCTTTGACTTGGCCACCACTCTCCCTTAAGATAATATTATCTCTTTAATTTAAAAGATAAAAGCCTTTAATCCATCCATTATCTCCTCAATTATCTCCTTAGAAAATAATCATTTATTTATCTCTTACTATTCACATATTTATGTGAATAAAACTCCTTTATTTATCTCTTATTATTCACATATTTATATGGATAAAACTCCTTTATTTATCTCTTATTTTTCACATATTTATGTGAATAAAACTCCTTTATTTATCTCTTATTATTCACATATTTGTGTGAATAAAACTCCTTTATTTCTCTCTTATTATTCACATATTTATGTGAATAAAACTCTTTATTTATCTCTTATTATTCACATATTTATGCAAATAAAACTCTTCCTTTTCTAGAAACCCATGCCGTCCACCTCATTTTCCGGAAGCAAAAATAAAGCCTTCATTATTTGCTTCTGGATGACTCAAACTCAGCCCAAAACCTCTTGTATTTGGGCCATTTCCTAAGACCTTAGGTGGCATCTTCAGCCACATTTCCAAGTTCGTTATTGGGGCAAATTTCATGTATCAGATATTTTAGGGTCACTTGGCCCTAAGTTCCCTTTGGCTCAAATTCGACATTCCGGGGTCATTTTAAGTTTCCTAAAATTTTCACACACTCAGATTTTCCGTGTTTCCAAAATGTTTAGGTTTCCAAAATGTTGTGTTTCCAAAATGTTCTGTGTTTCCAAAATGTTCGTGTTTCCAAAATGTTCGTGTTTCCAAAATGTTCAGTTTCCAAAATGTTCAAGTTTCCAAAATGTTCGTGTTTCCAAAATGCTCAAGTTTCCAAAATGTTCAAGTTTCCATTTTCATGCATTTCCATACATTTCCATACATTTCTTACATTTCCATCCATTTCCTTACATCTCTATACATTTCCATAAATTTCCATACATTTTCTTTCATTTCCTTTCATTTCCTTTAATTTCCTTACATTTCCTTATATTTCCTTACATTTCCTACATTTCCTTACATTTCCTTACATTTCTTATATTTTCTTACATCTTGGGTTCTTGAAACTCTTCGTAACACATCCAACACACCCAATCGATCCCACTATCTCATGAATTACGCACTAACGCATAACCCCTAATCTAGGATGTTACAGTTCTACCCCCTTAAAATAATTTCGTCCTCGAAATTACTTACTAACGAAAAAATCGTACATCTTAACTCGTTGTGCTACGCTTATGTCACAAGACTGATCTTAATAGAACCATCATACTTTTCAGGCACAATCTCTAAGTTCACGTCCCTTAGAACTCATTTCTAACGTCGCGATTTAATCTGATTAAGAAGTTTTATGTATTAAATTTTTTTTTTTGTTTCACTGATTAACCGCGAAGAAGTTTTATGGAAATTTTTTTTTTTTTTAGAAGTGGTTCTTTCGTATTCATACATGCACACAGTCTTTTCATCCATTCATACATCCATCAAACAATTATGAACCTTTGTTCATTCAGAGAAACGTTGTAGTTTTTCATTTGTTGTTGTTTTACCACTACCCGGGGGTATTTTCGTAATTTGTCCTACAGGGGTATTTTCGTAATTTATCAAAATAGGGTTCCTTGGTGTTTTTGTCACAAAGTATTTTTGGTATTTTAAGTTCGAGGTATTTTGAGAATTTTTTGAAACCGAGGGTATTTTAAATTTTGGACCTTGGGGTATTTTGGTAATTTTTCCACAAACCGGTAAATTGTAAAATTTTAATAAATCGGGATATTTCAAAAGTTGCAAAACTTTGAGGGTTCTTTTGAGAAATTTATTTTCCAAAGATGATGAAGTTGCAAAATTTTGGAAATCGTGGTCATTTTGGTAATTTCGTAAGTTAGGGGCAATTTTGTAATTTTCCAAAATCAAGGTATTTTGATATTTTACAAATTAGGGTTTTGAATGTTTATAAAATAATGAAATTTTGGTAAAGTCGTTGAGTAGTTGAACATTTTATAAACCAAGGGCATTTTGTAATTTTACCACTAATGGTATTTTCGTAATTTTATAAGTCAAATTTTTTGGGAGAAAATTGTGTATAAAAATAGTTTTGTGAATTAAGAGAAAAATGTTTTAAGAGTTTTAATATTAAGGTTCAAAAAATGGCTAGTTCCTTTCGGGTTTTAGTTATTGGGTTTATTTTATGACTAAGTCCTCTTGGTTAGGGTGAACTACATTACGCACTGTAGGATTCGAGTAAAGAGGAGGTGAGTCACCGGATCGCTTAAATACCAAGCTTCTCGAATCCACTCCTAGACATGCGCACAACAGCTACCACACCTAGCTCTTGACTTAATCACGTGTTTGTCTAGTGTATTAAGTCTTATGTATTTGTGTTTGAGTAGACTAATCCTAGGGTTCAAGTTCCTATCATGCTATTCTACGCTCCATTCCTTTTCTACCCTTCTATAATTCACATAATCACATAGATAGTTAGGGTACTTACCGTAGATCATGGTAGGAGACTTAGGGCCATGCCGTAAGCCCCTTATTTTCAAAGAAGATCATTTGGGCTCAATTCAAAACGTTTTGGGCCTTAGCCCACAGTGAGAGTTTAAAACTAGGCTCGATATCAAATCGAACACCCCACACCCTACCACGAGAATGGATCGGATCCGGTATGTTCCTAAAGTAAACCGATTTCAAAATCATTTTGATACTTAGAGAAAATTGTAAATTTTAGAAAACTATTATTTTGAGTTGGGCTTAGATTGGAAACCCATTTATTTAATCTTGTAAGCCCATTTAATTAAATACATCCAATATAGTTCTTAGTATGAAACTTAACAATAAGCAAACATAAAGTGTAATCCATTGGGCCTTAAGGCCTTATTACATCAAGTGAAACCCAAAATAGAATAAAAGTAACTAAAAATAAAATTAAGTCCAAAATAAATGAAATTTTCGCATGTAGCATGGCCACCTCATGGTCCACCTACCATTCAGTCCACCGCTCATCACCGAAAAATAATTCCCACAATGGGGTGAGTCAATGCACTCAATGTGCACACAATACTATCATTCAATAAATCGCATTCATGTTTAAATCATCGGCCATATAATAATGAAATTATGATGCAACCCAAACCCAATCCTAATGGTCCATCCGCTACACACCACCGTACCGCCATTCACACCGTGGGGACTACTAAGTCAACCCTCCATCCGCTACTCTCCATCGAAGGCATTCGCCCATATACGCTTGTGTCATTAGACACTATAGTCAAATTTATACGTTGTGCCATTAGACACTATTGTAACCGGTTACCAAAATTTCGCAATGTGACCGTAGTCAACATATTTCGTTGGTGAGACCAAGTCAACACCTTCGTTGGTGAGACCAAGTCAACACCGTTCTCCCCTTTCACATAAATCCCTAATGCCCCAAAAATATATATCATGCATAACATACTTAATTTCATAATCATATATATATATATTCGCATGTTATAAAATAACATTTTCACAATCCTATCGTAAGTAGGAAACGCACTGGTACTTTTGCCACATTTGTGGTACATAGCCACATTCACATTCTTATTCATAATCATATATTAAAATATTTAGCCATAAAATATCGAAGGATAGTAAGGGTACACACTGTTTCACTTAATAGGTTCCTTGAGATCTCGAATCCCGATCTAATTTTTAGATCTCATATCTCCTATATTCGCCATCATATAAGTCACATTAATGATCCTTTTGGCTTTAAACAAAACCAAATCCTAGTAGGATTTGTATTACTTACCTTGTTGCGAATTGGATGATTGTAAATCAAACTCAAATTACTAGTATCCTTTTCCTTGAAATTGGCTAATACTAAATCATGTAACCATGTGAGTTTCCGCTTTTGAAATAATGAAAATAATTCCAAATACCAAAATTAAGCCTTGGCCGAATATCACTTACCATACAAATTCCAAATCAAGAGAATTCCTTGCCCTATATGTGCATTAAAATTTTCATGTTAGATCTAATCTAACATATACATCATAACCTTTAATCGAATAAAATATCTTACCTTGGATCCTTAGATTTCCAAAGATTCCTCCTTGTATTCGAGCTTGTAAAAAGATCCTTAATGCCTTGACCGATTGCTTCCTTGCCTAGAGTTTCTGTGGTTTCGCTATGGAGATTTAATCAGGATCAAAAGAAAAGGTTTTGGCTTGACAGATGAAGAAAAGAGAAGAAGAAAAGATAGAAAGAAAATTCGGCAGAGGGAGGAGCAAAGGATTTTGGCTACTTGGAAAGATGAGAGAAAAAGACCTTGGGTTCTCCTTTTATAGCCAAATTTGCTAGGCCAAGAGTCTTTGACTTGGCCACCACTCTCCTTAAGATAATATTATCTCTTTAATTTAAAAGATAAAAGCCTTTAATCCATCCATTATCTCCTCAATTATCTCCTTAGAAAATAATCATTTATTTATCTCTTACTATTCACATATTTATGTGAATAAAACTCCTTTATTTATCTCTTATTATTCACATATTTATATGGATAAAACTCCTTTATTTATCTCTTATTTTCACATATTTATGTGAATAAAACTCCTTTATTTATCTCTTATTATTCACATATTTGTGTGAATAAAACTCCTTTATTTCTCTTATTATTCACATATTTATGTGAATAAAACTCTTTATTTATCTCTTATTATTCACATATTTATGCAAATAAAACTCTTCCTTTTCTAGAAACCCATGCCGTCCACTCATTTCTTTCCGGAAGCAAAAATAAAGCCTTCATTATTTGCTTCCTGGATGACTCAAACTCGTGCCCAAAACCTCTTGTATTTGGGCCATTTCCTAAGACCTTAGGTGGCATCTTCAGCCACATTTCCAAGTTCGTTATTGGGGCAAATTTCATGTATCAGATATTTTAGGGTCACTTGGCCCTAAGTTCCCTTTGGGCTCAAATTGACATTCGGGTCATTTTAAGTTTCCTAAAATTTTCATGCTCTCAGATTTTCCGTGTTTCCAAAATGTTTAGGTTTCCAAAATGTTCGTGTTTCCAAAATGTTCGTGTTTCCAAAATGTTCGTGTTTCCAAAATGTTCAAGTTTCCAAAATGTTCGTGTTTCCAAAATGCTCAAGTTTCCAAAATGTTCAAGTTTCCATTTTCATGCATTTCCATACATTTCCATACATTTCCTTACATTTCCATCCATTTCCTTACATCTATATACATTTCCATACATTTCCATACATTTCCATACATTTCCTTTCATTTCCTTTAATTTCCTTACATTTCCTTATATTTCCTTACATTTCCTACATTTCCTTACATTTCCTTACATTTCCTTATATTTCCTTACATCTTAGGGTTCTTGAAACTCTTGTAACACATCCAACACACCCATCGATCCCACTATCTCATGAATTACGCATTTAACGCATAACCCCTAATCTAGGATGTTACACAAAATGAAAATGAAATACTTGTTAAGGGCGAAATTAAAAATAAAATAAAACTTGATTAAAAGGAAATAAAAATACGGAGGGACCATGATAATAAATAAACCATCAGAACTAAAACACGCGGATCTCAGCCGCAATCGGGTCGGGTAATCGAGTCAATGCTATTAAACGGCGTCGTTTAGCGATTAAACCAAAGCACAAAAACGGTGCCTTTTTAAATAGTGTATATAAGTAAAATTTTAGACAAAAAAAAACATTTGAACACCCTTTTTTTAAAAAAAAACTTCATTCTTTCTCTCTGAAAGAGTTCTTAAAGCAACCCCAAAGATCCGGCGGTCTTCGCCAGTAGCCCGCCAGGCTCGCCATACACGGTGGTCTGAGGCGCCTGAAAGTGGGCTTTTCAGCCCTTTCTTGAATCGTTTAACAGCTAGACCATCCAAACCCAGAAAGCCAAAAGAAGGGAGCTACCGACGCCTCTTGGGTCCGATTTCGCAAAGGAGAAAGGCTCTCCGACGATGCGACCACGAGCTATTTTCGGTAAGCCCTCCCTTCTTTATTTGTTTATTCACACATGCAAAGAAAAAAATGAATCGAAAGCTAGCCAAAACTGGATCTAAGAAATTGAAAGAGATTGAAAACAAAGAAAACCTTTGGATTTCTGTTTTTTTTTTATTTTCTATGTTTCTCTCAATCTTTTTGTTCCTGATACAAAAGAATCCCCCCTATACAATAGTTTGTTTCGGCCTTTTTAATGCCGAAATTGAAAATTATAAAAAAAAATCCCATACAACTATTTTTTCTCTTTGTTTTCTACTGCCTATTTGTTTGCTGTGCTGTCGTTTTTCTCGTCTTTTTCATAGGTACCAAGTACGGCGGTTGTATGCGGTACGGAGGCGCGCTGGTGGAGACTTGTACGTGGGTGGGGCGCGGCACGAGCGGGACACGAACGGTCACGCGTGGGGGCACGTGGTAGCCCAAGGGTTGCACGTTGAGGCACGCGCAAAGGGGGCTTGCGGCGCTACTTACTTCTAGAAACCCCTAGGGTTTCCTGGTTGCCGAAATAGCTTGGGCCATTCGGGCTCTTCGGATTGGGTTATTGGTTCTGGGCCGCTAGTGGGGTAGAGGTTAGTTTAGTTTTAATTCGGGCTGGTAGTTTTGGATATTCTGGTATTGGGCCCGGGGTTTTATGAACTTTGTAATGGACTGGACATTAAAATTTTGGGTTTATTAATTTATACTTTTTATTTTATTTTTTTGGCTTTAAATATTTTGGTATTGGGCGGGCGAAAATGGGCTTTTACACTTACTTTCACTTAATAAAAGTTTATATTATAAAATAAAATTCCATTTAACTCAATTGCTTAAAACTTACCTCGGAAATTATCGGATTAAGGTTGTTCAGCTATTCGTTTAACTTTGCCTTTCCCCGATCCAATCCCGTTTCCTTTGGTTCTTGATCTAAATAATTTCAAATTAAGCTCATTCAAATACATTTTTATTCAAATTAATCCAAAAACTCATAATTATACAAATTACCATTTTACCCCTAACATTTATAACTTTTACAATTTAGTCCCTAATGTACAAAACCCAAAATACACATAATTTGAGTTCACTCATTAAGGGCCGAATGTTCTTCATGCTTTTATAAGTCCATACAAACTATTTATTTAGCATTTTAGTCCCTCAACTATTTATTTTAACATTAAATTCTAATTCACTATATTTCATCAAAAGTTCAAGAACAAAACTTACTAATATATCACCTATCATCAATATTTCACCATTAATCAACAAGAACATCAAGTTTCCTTCAATGGCATCTCATGAAAAACACAACCAAATCACAAATTACAACATGGGCTAAGTAAAGCTCAAAACAACTATCTCAAAAATGCAAGGATTATAAAAAATCAATCTAAATATTTACCTTAATCAAGCTCAAATGTGGCCGGATATTTGTGAGCTTAAATTCTTTCTTTTCTTCTTTGGTAAATTCGCAAAAGGAAGATGATGATAAAAACAAAGCCACTAACTCCTTTTCTTTTTATTATAATAGGCTTATATTATATTTTTTTATCACTATTATAAATTTTAACATATAAAAATATCAAATAAATATAATATAAAGGCATGTTTCCGTCCTCTATACTAGTAAAAAGGAATATTTGCAACATTAAACCTGCTCATTAAAAAGACACATTAGTTTAGCCACTCAATTTCATAGAAAGCTACTTTTGTCACTTATGTTATTTAGTCCTCTTTCTTAAATTGAACACGCAAACGGACAAATTAATCCACGATATTTTAACACATACTCAAACATATATCACAAATATCAAATATAAATAAAAATATTTTTCTAACTCGAATTCGTGGTCCCAAAACCACCGTTCCGTTTAGGGCCAAAGTCGGGCTGTTACACGTACCCTATTCTGGTGTTGAATACGGGTAAGGGGTGTTACATTTTGTGGTATCAAAGCTATGGTTTAGTCAATTCTTATACTACCGTAGCGTGTGTGAGAGTCTAGCTATACATGCCATAAAAATATATTGATAGTGTGGTGATTCCTGACAGTATTAAACTGTGTTTTCATATAATAAATGAATCCCGACCGAGCTGCTACTGATGACACTGCTAGTAATGTGTCGGCTCTCGCGCAAGGGATCGCGCCTGTAGAAAGTAGACCCGAGACTTTGGGTCAAGGAGAAGAGGCTCGGGAAGCCTTTCTCCACATAATGGCTAATTGGTACACTGAGTTTGTATGAGCAAACCCTAGTGCTCAACCTCCTCCACCCCCACCTATACCTCAGCCAGTTCCTGTCGATCCTCAAGGTATAGACTTGGTAAGAGTGACTAAACCTCCGGTCGATAAGATTCAAAAATAAAGGGTCGAGAAATTTAGAGCCAACATAGATGATGACCTTGAGAAAGCGGAGTTCTGGCTTGAGAACTCTATGCGGGTATTCGATGAACTCTCTTGCACGCCTGAAGAGAGCTTAAAATGTGCTGTGTCATTGCTGAGAGGCTCGACATATCGTTGTTGGAAAGCACTAACATCTGTAGTACCGAGGGAGAGAGTGACATGGGACTTCTTTTTGGAAGAGTTTCAAAAGAAGTACATAAGTCAGAGATTCATAGATCAGAAACGAAAAGATTTCCTTGAATTGAAACAAGGAAAAATAACTGTGACAGAGTATAAGCGCGAATTTGTTAGGCTTAGCAAGTATGCGTAAGAGTGTGTGTCTACAGAAGTTATCTTGTGCAAGAGGTTCGAAGATGGGCTGAATGAGGATATCAGATTACTATTTAGGATTTTGGAATTGAAGGAACTTGTGGTTTTGGTTGATAGAGCTTGTAAGGCTGAAGAATTGAATAATGAAAAGAGAAAAGCTATAATTGAGGCCCGAGATGCAAGGAAGAGGCCAATGAGTAAATTGTTCCAAACTCAATCCAAGAGGTCTAATGAAATAAACCCTCAGACGACTACTTCAGTTGGGTATTCACATCGAGATCGAGGTAATACATATTCGGGCTCGAGAGTTCAAGCCACCTCGATGGCAAGCGTAGGCAATCCAAAGTCTAATAAATCGGAGTGTCCAAATTGTGGTAGACAACATAAGGGGGAGTGTTGGGGAAATAACTGTAATTACTACAAGTGTGGTTCACCCACCATTTCATTCGAACTATCTAGAGAGGGATGGGAAGGATAGAAAATAAGAAGTAAGGGCAAGCAATGTACCTTCGAGGGGTAGAACACAAAAGAACCTAGGGAGTGGGACTAGTAGTAGAGGTGCGCCTAGAGACTCTGTTGTGAGATCAGAGGGGCGAGCACTTGCAATGACTTATGCCATTCGTGCTCGCGAAGAGGCATCGTCTTATATTTGCAAAAAATTGGTATCTAGTATGAGTATGATTGTTGAATCTACAGAATTTTTAGTAAAAGTGTCAAACCTGTTAGCAAACATGTACTAGTTGACAAGGTGTGTAGGAATTGTCCTTTGACAATTAGAGGTCATTGTTTTCTAGCAAATCTCATGTTGTTGCCATTTGATGAATTTGACCTAATTCTTGGTATAGATTGGTTGACTGCTCATGATGTTTAGTAAACTGTGGTAGTAAGTTTATTGAATTGAGATGTGTAAATAGAGATGTCATTCGGGTTGAATTAGGTAAATTGAATAATATGCCTGTAATGATTTCGTCTATGGTAGCTGAGAAATTCTTGAGAAAAGGGTATGATTCCTATTTCACCTTCGTGTTGAATACTCAAGAATCAGAAGTAAAGATTGAATTAGTACCGATAGTGTGCGAGGATCTAGACGTGTTTCCGGAAGAGTTACCCGGATTGCCTCCAGTTAGAGAGGTTGAGTTTGGTATTGAGTTAGCTCCGGATACGGCACCTGTTTCAGTTGCTCCGTATAGGATGGCACTATTGAAGTTAAAAGAATTGAAAGTTCAGTTGCAAGAGTTAACGGATAAAGGTTTTGCATGACCGAGCTATTCACCGTAAGCTGCTCCGCTACTTTTGGTGAAGAAGAAAGACGGATCGATGAGATTGTGTATAAACTACAGACAACTCAACAAGGTACCAGTAAAGAATAAGTATCCTTTGCCAAGGATAGACGATTTGTTCAACCAACTAAAGGGAGCAACAGTGTTTTCTAAGATAGACTTAAGGTCTGGCTATTACCAACTGAGGGTTAAAGAGCAAGATGTGTCAAAAACTGCATTTCGAACAAGGTATGGTCATTATGAGTTCCTTGTCATGCCATTTGGCTTAACAAATACTCTTGCAATTTTTATGGATCTTATGAATCGTATCTTCTGACCGTATTTGGATAAGTTTGTAGTTGTCTTTATCGATGACATACTGATTTATTCTCGATATGAGAAGAATTATCATGCAGAACACTTGAGGATTGTGTTGCAAACTTTAAGAGACTAGCAGTTGTATGCTAAATTCAACAAGAGTGAGTTTTGGCTCCGAGAGGTCAGATTCTTAAGACATATTGTGTCGGGTGATGGCATTAGAGTTGATCTAAGTAAGATCTTGGTTATTGTGGAGTGAAACCGCCGAGGAATGTGTTAGGGATTAGAAAATTTTTGGGTTTAGCGAGTTACTACAGACGGTTCGTTAAAGGGTTTTTCATGATTGCTACACCGATGACGAGACTGTTGCATAAAAATTTTAAGTTTGAATGGACCGAGAAATGCCAAAAGTGTTTTGAGAAACTGAAATCTCTGTTGATTGAAGCGCTAGTTTTAGTACAACCTGAGTCGGGGAAGGAGTTTGTGGTCTACAGTGATGCGTCATTAAATGGTATTGGCTGTGTGTTGATGCAAGAGGGTAAAGTAGTAGCTTATGCCTCGAGACAGCTAAAACCATATGATAAGAATTATCAGACTCACGATTTGGAGTTGGCTGCGATTGTTTTTGCTTTGAAGATTTGGCGTCATTATTTGTATGGTGAGAAGTGCCGAATCTTCACCAATCACAAGATTTTGAAATACTTGATGGACCAAAATGATTTGAATTTGCGACAACGGCGGTGGCTCGAATTATTGAAGGATTATGAGTTAGCAATCGATTACCATCCGGGGAAAGTGAATGTGGTTGCGGATGCCTTAAGCAGGAAATCCCTGTATGCTTTGAGAGCCATGAGTACGAGCTTAGCGTTATCTGATGATGGTACTATATTGGCCGAGTTGAGGGCTAGACCTTTATTCATTCAGCAAATATGTGAAGCTCAAAAGAATGATAGTAAGATGAAAGTTAAGAGAGCTCAGTGCAAATCAGGGAATGAATCTGATTTTTAGGTTGGTTCAGATGATTGCTTGATGTTTCATGATAGAGTATGTGCACCAAAGGATGATGAGTTAATCTGGAAAATTTTACATGAAGCACACAGTGGTTGCTTGTCAGTACATCCGGGCAGAACAAAAATGTACAATGATTTGAAGAAGTTGTATTGGTGGCCGGGTATGAAAAGAGACATCTTTGAGTTTGTTACAAAATTTTAATCTATCAACAAGTGAAAGCTGAGCATCAAGTATCTTTGGGATTACTTCAGCCAGTGATGATTCCCGAGTGGAAGTGGGACCGAATCACAATGAATTTTGTAACGGGGTTACCTATGACTCCGAAAAGGAAAGATGTTGTGTGGGTTATTATGGATAGATTAATGAATCTGGCTCACTTTATACTAGTGCGTGTGGATTACTCACTTGATAAGTTGGCTGAGATGTATATTACTGAGGTGGTAAGATTACATGGGATGCCTATATCCATTATCTCGGATAGAGATCAAAAATTTTCTTCGAGGTTTTGGAAGAAGTTGTAGGAAGCCTTGGGTACAAGATTGAATTTTAGTACCGCGTTCCATCCTCAAACTGATGGCCAATCTGAAAGAATGATTCAAGTTCTTGAGGATATGCTCCGATGCTGTGTGTTAGAATTCAAATGTAGTTGGAAAAAGTATCTGCCTTTGGTTGAATTTGCTTACAACAACAATTATCAGTCGAGTATACGAATGGCACCGTACGAAGCTTTATATGATCGTACCTTGTATTGGACAGAGCTTAGTGGGAAACAAATTCACGAGGTTGATCTAGTTAAGAAAACCGAAGAGAAAGTAAAAGTGATCCATGATAATCTGAAAGCTACTTCAGATCGAAAAAAGTCATACGCGGATTTAAAAAGAAAAGAAATCGAGTTTCAAGTGGGCAATAAAGTATTCTTGAAAGTATCCCTATGGAAGAAAATATTAAGGTTCGGTCGAAAGGACAAGTTGAGTCCACGATTCATAGGGCCTTAAGAGGTTTATTGGAAGATTTGGGCCAGTAGCTTACTGGTTGGCTTTGCCGGCAGAGTTAGAGAGAATACACAATGTGTTTCATATGTTGATGTTGCAGCGATATCGTTCCGATCCTTCGCATGTGGTCCCTCCAACTGAAATTGAGATACGACCGGACATAACTTATAAAAAGGAACTAATTAAGATATTGGCTCGAAAGGTTAAACAATTGATGAATAAGAGCATAGCCTTAGTGAAAGTGTTATGGCAAAAACACGGTGTAGAAGAGGCTACATGGAAATCGGAAGAAGCCATGAGGGAATAGTACCCAAACCTTTTTACCGGTAAGATTTTCGGGGACTAAAATCTTTAAAGAGGGAAAGAGTTGTAACATCCCGATTTTGGGTCGTCAAACAGTGGTTTTGGGACCACTAATCCGAGGTTGAGGAAAATTATTTTGATGTTATTTTATGTGTTATAATATGATTATAAGGATGTATGAAAATTTTGGTGCTTTGATTTTAGCGATTGTATGCTTAATTGCAAAAAGGACTAAATTGCATAAAGTACAAAAGTTTCATTTTATAAGCTAGGGGTGTCTAATAGCCATGGGATATAAAATTAGAGGTCCTTAAAGAGCAATTAGACTCTTAGAGAATGGGTGGCCAGCCATTGGGGACGAAATGAGGTCAAAATTAGTCAAGTAGGTGGGTTAGGTGGATTAAATTGAAGGAAATACATAAAATAAAAAAAAGGCTATCATCTTTTATTTCTCTTCTTCTTCCACCGAATTTTCACACTCAAGAAGGGCTTTGGGAGCTTGAAATTTCACAACCTATTTTCCTTGCTAATAAGTGATTTTATGGCTTTTCTTGATAATTTTTGTACTTTTGGAGCCTCTAAAGCCTAAGCTAGCTAAAGAGGGGACTATTTTGCAAAATAATTGAAATTTTAGGGATTTTCCATGAGAGTTTTTATGTTGTTTGCTGAGTTTTTATAGAAGAAAATGAATTTCAATGGGTTAAAGAATAACTTTTGTGAAAGGTGTTACCATGAAAACCCCTAAATGGGACTTATTTGTAAAGGTTGTGGTTGACTAATAAATGCATGAGATGATTAGTTTTGTGAATTGTGGTAAGAGAAACAAATGTTCATATAGGCTTGTTCAATGAGAAAATGTGATGAAAAACTATTTACGAGCTTAGGCGTAAAATCGTAATTTTGCTAAAGTATAAGGGCAAAATGGTCATTTTTGCCTAAGTAAAAATTTTGAAGTGTCATGAGTTATGTAGTAATTGAATGAGTGAATTTTATTATTATAGATCAAGAAGAGCGCGGAAACAACCTTGACCTAGGAAAAGGCAAGGTTACAGACTAAACCATCAATTAACATATTTTGCACCCAGGTAAGCTTACGTGTAAACGATACATCCTTAATACTTATGATGTTGCCTATTGCTGCATTGTATGGATGTAAATACTTATTGGTGAGATTGATGTGCACAGGGAATCCATAGAGTTAGACGGATCGGTACGACGGAGGACTCAGCGGTGACCACAATAATTTTTGGACTTCATGGTTTTCAATTTACGATTTATGATTTGATTATTCTTGATTATTTGGGTTGTAATTTAAGGACCCTTTGGGACTTTGTTTTAAATTTGAGTTTTTATTTATTTATTTTACTTTATGGATTTATACCTACTGGTCGTAGAAAATTTGATTTTCAAAAAGTTAAAGTAATTTCTAAACGCATGATCACCAAGACTGTTTTATTAAAGCTTCCGCAACGAGAGATGTTTCAAAACAAATGTTTTAAATGAATAAAGACAACTTCCTAAGTTCTAATAGAGGTTTACTAAAGATAATAACATGAAATGTTTCCATCGTAACAACGAGGTTTCAAAAACACTATCGTGTGACATTGCCGATATAGCCATAACGTCTAGGCCGGGTTTAGGGTGTTACAATATTTATAATGGATCTCATATTGAGATTATGAATGAGGAAAAGATTATATTTCAAATGAATCAAAAGAGGATTGAATTATTGATTAGTCTTGATATTAAATTGAATTGACTGTAACTATCTTTGTGATATTCTTTTGTCATCATCCCCATTTAGGGGTTGAAAGTAAAATATTTTATTGTGAAAGATCTACCTATGAGTAATAGAATATGGTAATTCTATCTAAAGCTCATTATGGTTGGATGCACCTGAAGTTGCAAAATATTTCAAGATTTTGACATATCCCTGAAGCAAATATTTGATATAATTATTTGGAAATTATATTTATTTTGTTGACTTAGTGGCATTATAGATTTCACATTGATTTAGATGTTTCTAGTAGTAAATGTCACAATAGTATTTATATGTGGATACAAAGTAAAAGAAATGATAGTAAAATTATAAATTTGTTACAATTTAGTATAATTAAAACGCATGTTAAAATAAATAAGAAGTTTACTGATACAAATGCATTTACTACTTGGCGTGACCAATTAGACCATCTTGAATCATGTTTGATGCGAAAATTAATTAAGAATTCATATGAACATTCATTAAAGAACCAAAAGATTCTTTAATTTAAAGAATTCTCATTTGTTGCTTGTTAGAAACTCACAAGCTAAAGTTGAGATTTAATGCCTTGCATTTCTGAAATGAATATGAGCTCGTTCATCCACCATATGGATGGTTTTGATATTATATGATTTTGGTAGATGCATCTACAAAATAATCACGCATGTGTTATCAACGTGCAACTTGTCGTTTGCAAGACTACTTGTTTAAATAATTAATTTTAGATAATGCAATTAGGACAATTCATCTTGCTAATACTAATGAGTTTATATCTCAGTCTTTTATTGATTAAGTTTGAAAAAAAATTGGAAAAGTTTTTTTTATTTATGTGCATAATGGTTTAGATAAATTATTGATTGAACGCCTTTGATTAATGTCTAAACCATTACTTATGAGAACTAAACTTTCTCTTTCAACATAAGATTATGTTGATTTACTTGTTGTACGCATCAAGCCAATAAGTTATAAATACTCCTTATTACAATTGGATTTTGATCAAGGGCTAAATATTTCTCATCTTTGAATTTTTGTATGTGCGTATATGTTGCAATTGCTCTACCACAACACACAAAAATGAGTGAATCCTCAAAGAAAGTTGGGAATATATAATAATTACAAGTTTCTTTGTATTATTAGATGTTTTGAATGTATTGGAGATTCAATTATGACATGATTTGTGATTGCAATTTTGATTCAGTAGTTTTCTCGACATTAGAGGGAGAGAAATAATAACTCGTAATGAGTTAGGGGGAGAGTAATTTGAACCAGAAGTTCAACAAGGATAACTCATTACAAGTTAAATATCAGATGTATTTACAAACTTAATGAGAATAACCAAATTAATATTTTAATTTGAATCAAAGTCCCAATAAGATAATCAGTTAGAACAAATAATAGATTGATCGTTTCCAAAGTTGAAAATTATTCTAAATGTGATATAGTGGATGTGGGTGCTCCAGAAGAGACCCCAAACATAACTAATAACTAAAACTCCAAAAAAGATTCAGGTACCGAAAACTAAAAATTAAAATAGTGAACATAAGATATCTCGATAAGTTATTGTCAATTTGAGAACATGTCGAACCGATAATAAAAATGGTCAACAATGGTTTTGTATGCAATATTATTGTTGAAATAATGAAATAAAAGGAGAATCTTGAATAAATCTATTGAGAAATGTAGATATGGAATAGATTGTTTAAAATAGAAAGACGCAACTCAAGTATAATTAAATTTGTGGAGTTTTTGGACTAGTGATCCAAATATCTAAAGGTATAAAGCCAGTAAGGGTGCAAATGAGGTAGTTTTGCAAAAATAAAATAAAATATAAAGTTTTTGCTAAGTCCCGACATTAATTATGAAAAGATATAATATTCTTTTGTGGTGGATACAATAACCTTTAAATATATTATTAAACTAATAGTTCATAAAAGATTTAACTTGCATCTAATGGTTGTTGTTACAACCTTTTATGAATCACTATATAGTAAAGTTTATATTAAAATCCTTGAAAGATTTAGAATGTTAGAAGCATATTGAAATTCTAGAAATTTTTCATTTATATGAATTGAAATAATTTGAACATATGTGGTAAATAGTAGTTGAATAAGGATTATAAAATGATCCAAAATATCTATTTATGTTTTTATAGAATAATCATAATTAAAGCTTGCTATGATTATTGTTGAAACTCCTGAAGAGATCAAAATATATTTCCCCAAAATTTTCCTTCACGCACGATTTTCAAAAGAATGGTGATATAAATGCTTAACAAATAAATTTAAATAGCAATTTGAAAGACTAGTATTCAAGATTGAATACGTATAATATGAGAAAGTATGTGATGTTTTCATGAGGGGGAGTAAATACACGCTGTACTTTTTTTCCCTTAACCTAGGTTTTGTCCCATTGGGTTTTCCTGGTAAAATTTTTAATGAAGCAGCATATTATGTGTATTATAGATATGTGTACTATTTTTCCTTCACTAGGAATTTTTTCCCACAGGGTTTTTCCTAATAAGGTTTTAACGAGGCACATTATCTACCAATGGACATTCAAGGGGGGAGTGTTATGAATATCTTATTAAGTGGATGTCCATGAAGATCAAGATAAGTTTTGATGTACTTTAAATTCTAATAGTCATTAGAATTAGATGTTTACTTCATTTATACTTCTTATGCCTATAAATGTAGACTTTGGAGAAGTTTTGTAAATATTCTGATTGATCAATAAAATACGCTCTCTTTTGCTCTCCTATTTTCTTAGTTCTTTACTTTTTGTCTTTTTATTTTATAACAAAATTAATAATTTTGGGTTATTGTTATGAGTGTTTGAAAAATTATGTCTCCAAAATGTCTTAAGTGTATATAAATCTATAACAAATTCTGGTAATTTCTTAGGTAGAATTTAAATCACTTACATTATAGTTGATTCACCATGCTTCATAGTCTTGACCCTAGCATAGATTGGCTTTGTGCTAGTTTAATCTCACCACAATCTTAAATTTCCTTTAACCTATGTCGATTGATAACCCATTAAGTTCTAATTTACTTTACCACTACTTAAGCGATTAGTTCATAACAAACATTGAATCAACAAGCCCTAAAGAATATTTTAGAGCTCCAACCTTAATTCAAGCATTGCTTCAATGAATGTTAGTAGAACGACTACAATTACTTGAAAGAAAACTAAAAGAAAACCTAAGAGAAAGCTTAATAAAAATATGAAAACTAATGTTACTCTCTTTCATACCCCTAAACTAAGGCTAAAGATAACTATTTATATCCTTGTGTTGACCTAATTAGGGCTTAAATTGACTTGGGTGCAAATACACAAAACCAAACACAAAAAGGTGACAAAACTGCACAACACACATGTGCTTCATAAGCATGCACATTCTAGGTGATGCTTTGCATTTTTCTTTTCAATTTTTGGCTGCCATTTTTCTATCACTCGTATTCAAACTCGATCCTCTTGCCAAATTGGACCTAATTCAAGCCAAAATACTTATTAAAATATCTAATACTTAAAATAACTAAAAATTAACTGAAAAAAATTAAAAATAACATAAAATGCAAATATGATGTAATGCATGAAATCTACTCTAATTATGCTACATTATGCTACTAAGTGCAATATTTCACTTAAGAACTAACATAAATCTAAGTGAAAAGAGTACAAATATATCTATATTATGAGGACTCATCAATGTTCACTAACGTTATCGATTTATTATGTTTTGGTCAGGGGGTCGTTAACTCCCGTTAGGGATGTGACGGTAAAGCTAATGTGGTACGTTAATGTCATTATTTCAAATAAAATTTTAGGTCAAATTGTACAGCTAGTTTCTATAAATTTTCTTTCGAGTGAATTTAATTCTTTTTCTTTGAATTGCTTTTAACTTTCCTTTTTCATTCCATTTCATTTCATTTAATTTCTTTTCCTTTCCTTGCCTTTCTTTCTTTGTTTTCCTTCCCTTCTTCTTATTCTACCTTTATTTTTCTCTCTTCTTCAAAATGAGATTAAAAATTTTAAAGTTTTTGGTTGTTGAATTTGAGGAATTGAGGTAACTTTATCAAGAGACTTTGGATTTTGTGGGACAACAAGAAAAATTCTAATTGTCGGTGTAACTCCCCTAACCCGGATTAGGG
Source organism: Gossypium rotundifolium (assembly GCA_025506655.1). Classification (NCBI taxonomy): domain Eukaryota; kingdom Viridiplantae; phylum Streptophyta; class Magnoliopsida; order Malvales; family Malvaceae; genus Gossypium; species Gossypium rotundifolium. Next base: position 90,063,030 of record CP106726.1, read on the forward strand.
TTACGAAGTATTACAGTACAATTAAAATAATTTAACTTCAAATAGAAACAATTATTCAAATTAAATACTAATATTCAAATACGAATTTCATTTATAGATAAATGCACTTACGGGCCTTAAACCGAGCCTACAGGGCCATAAAAATAGTTTGGGAACATTCAGGGAATATGTATATTTTAAAAAAAAATCTAAAGAAATAGAACGTTGTCGCATAACTTTAAAAGTAAAAACTAAAAAAAAAAGAGTGAACGATAAAACTTCTATAATAGTTTGAAAAACCTCAAAACTAAGTAATCTAAAACATCTATTTTTACGATGTTCAATTTTTCTTAAAATTTTTATTTTATATTATGTGACATAAGATTTCTACTTGTCAAAATCTTCGTGTTGGAATGTCTGACTTTTGATTTAATCTCATTAATGCAACAAATGAATAAGCATTTTTTTGCCAAAATATCATATTTATCCGTTCGACTGACTTGGAGGACAAGGGAGAAGCTTGAAGTGTTAAATATGCTTATGTTTATCTTTATCCTATCCTTTATCTCTTGAGAGTTTTGAAATTGATGGAAGTTGCTTTATGAAAGGATTTACTTGCTTTTTTCTCATGATAAGTCATGAAGATAATTATAAGCATTTAAACTAGTGATAAAGACTTATCTCTTAGCTACTGATCAACATTTGGGGTGTTTTAGACACTCTTTTCTTAGAGATTTTTAATAGAGAGATATTATATATAATGTGAGGTTTTTGAGGAGAGTGATTATTAACAATTTGGATTCGACTTTGGGTTGCGATTATCTTAGGAAAATGGTATATTGTAATATCCAAGATTTAGAGGTTATGCATTTTCACTTAAATGAATGTGATTGCATGCTTGAGTATGACTTGAATGTGTTTTGGGGGCTTCAAGAACCTTGGGATGTAGGTAGAAGCCTTAGAAAAATATTTTATTTTAAGCCTAAAAAGGGGAACTAAGGGAGCTAGGCCTTAAGGAGTTTATTGTGTGGCTTAGGACACAAGAATTAAGCTGGTAAGGTGGCAAGGAGGTGCCACTTAGGGCCTTGTAAGGTGACGCCACAGGGAGAGAGAAAGGGCCTAGGTTCGAGCGACAAAGGAAACATTTTGGAGCTTTTATTTTCAGCAAGGAGAGGCGGTGATGGCGGCAGAGGGACACTTCATGGATGAAGTATAGATTGGGTCAAAAGCTTAAAGATTGGCTAAGTAGGAGTGAAAAAGGGATTGAGTGGAGAGAAGGGAGTTGGCTAGCCAAGGGACTTTCATGATGACAAATTCGGTCACCTAGTAGCCAAAACTCCCTAAGCCAAATTGTAGCCTCACTATCACTTTCTTTTTCTTTTCTACTCACCATTCTTTCTTCCTCTTTCTCACCTTAGCCGAACCATAAACTGAGTTTCAACATCATTCTTTCTCTTCTGTCATCAAAAATTGAAATCTTTTTTTTCTTGCCGAAACTCCCTTAATCTTTTCTCTTTAAACCAAAGCCGAATCTCTGTGTTTCCAAACAAAGGTGCAATCAGTTTCAACATTGTGGTAAGGGATCCTGTCATTCGATTTCTTTCTTTTCTTTTTTCCTTTGATTACCGAAATCTAGAAATCTAATTCCTCTCATTTTCTTTGGCTGAAACCATGAAGGGAGAATTCGGGATCCACTTGTAGCCGACGGTTTAAGGGAGATCTTCCGGGATTTTGGATATCTAAGGTAAGTAAGACATACTATTCGGCCAAAGGCCATACCACCTATTGAAGGTTGCCGATTCTAACTATGGTGACTTAGAGAGTTTTCGACAGATCTTCGGGATTTGGCTAAGCAATCTAGGTAAGGGTTCTAGTGTTTTAGATCCGTTCCTTATTCGTTCAAAAGTCAAAAACTAACCGTTTGAGTGTACTAGTGCTTAGCCGATTGCAAGGGGATCGTCACGAAGTTTCGGGATTTGGTTGGTAACCAAATCGGCAGCAAGGTAAGAATTTTGGTTGCGTTAACCCTTCGGGATTTGCTGTATAGCCGAATGGCCTCTTTAGTAATGTTCTTAGTGTTGGCCGAATGTAGGAAATGGGATCTAGTGCGTTAGATCAGGATTTTTGTGATTTCGATTAGATCTACGAATAGTCAGGTGTGTAACCCACCCTAAATTCCCGATTAATAATAATAATGCTATGAATATGTTAATAAGGCTATGAATGAATATGGCTAAGGGTACCATTTAATGGTACAAAGAATTCAGGTACGTTACCCCTTAATACTCGTTAATAATGTTTAATAACATTGATGTGAAAATATATGGAATTCCGTTATGATTTTGGGGTAACGTAAAATTGCATGATAATTGTATGTCTTGTATGTTGCATGGGAATATGGGTGAATATGTTAAAGGGGAAGTGTTCTGGTGGTTTTTACCACTTTATCTGGTGACCTATGTCACATATTATGAATCTGGTGACTCTGTCACATTATCTGGTGGCTATGCCACAATTATAAGGGCAATGAGCAGTTGACTGCAGCGACTGCCTTCGATGGTGTGTAGCGGATGGAGGGTCGATTTAGTAATCCCCACGGTGTGATTGGTAGGTACAGGTGATGTGTAGAGGTTGGATATCTAGGTGGGTTTGGGTTGCATCATTGTCCATATTTGTTTTATGTGAATTAATATGCCATGATTATTTGGGAGTCTGTGATGGTTGTTACTGTAACATCCTGATAATTAGGGGTTATGCATTTTACTTAATTGAATGATGTTGCATGCTTATTTATTAATGAGTATATTTTTTGGAAGTTATTTGAGCTTTATTAATTAAGTGAATGCTTAGTTAAACTTTTAATTTCTATTAATTAAGAGAGAGCTAAGCAAGTTAGGCCTTAAGAATTAATGACAAGGAATTTCAAGCATAAGTTAAGTAATTGGCAAAGTGGTTAAGATGCATGGATGTGTGCTTGAGGTGTAAGGTTCAATCTCCTAGCTAGCATTAGGGAGGATTTTAAATTTTTTTTGTTTTCTTCCTATAAGTGTCGGCCAAGAAAGTTCTAGAGTGGATGAGCTTTCATTCATTTTGGCTATTTGACCATGTGAAAAGGAAGCTAGGAACTTAAGGCATGGAATCATAAGTTGATGATAAGATGAGGGGGACAAAAGGCATGATATTGGGCTATGTTTTGGGGATGTGTTCATGGTCATTTGACCATGAACCTAGACGGCATGAAGGCTAAAGGAGTGGCTTAATTGTGTAGCAAATTTTTGGATATGATGGGGAAGAAACAAGGAGGAAAAAGGGGGATATTGTTGGCTAAGGTTGACCGAAAGTTAGTGTAGCCATTAGGGTGCTAATTGGCCAAAAATCCTAGCAAAAGTGTCCATCTTTTCTCTCTTCTCCAAAACCTTTCCCCTAAATGAAACTACCATTGGCATTTGGTACAAGTTTGCTTTGTTTTGGCATTGGTATTTTGACGAAATAGGTACCTTTATTTCATCTTTTCCTTTCAAAAAATTCTCTCTTTGATGACAAAATATTGTCACTTTTGAAGTCAATCCTTTTCTTTCTCTTTAGTGCCAATTTAGCTATCACCAAAAGCCTTCTCTTTCATTTTCTTTTTCTCTCTTTTCATTCTATTTCTCTCTCTTCCCTCTCATAGCCGAAACCATAAAAGACTAAACACCATTTTCTTCTTCATTTTCTCTCCTTAGCCGAATGCATCTAAGCCCCAAAATCAATCTCCTTTCTCTTTGATCAATTCTCCTTTTCTTTTTCTTTTTATTTTATTTCTCTCTTCTTTTTCTCTCATTGCCGAAACCACATAGAAACAAGAAACATTTTGTTACCTCCTTGGCCGAATGTGCAAAGGTTTCTAAACATTTCTTTTCTTTTGAGAAATCACCATCATCATCTTCTTCTTCTTTCTTTCTTCCTTCTCTTTCCTTCTCTTTTCATTCTCTTTCTTCTATTCCTCAAAACCAAAACCATCATATTGAAACCACCATTTCTCTTCTTTTTTTAAAGTCAATCTTGAAGGACTCAAGTAAGATTTTATCAATTATTTTTATCTTTTCTTTTCACTTTAACAAACTTAAAATCATAATCTTTTATTTCTCTCCTAGGCCAAATATTTTGAAAAGAATTTTCAAAGATCTTGTTGAGGACAACCTTTAAGTGACCTTTCAAATCATCAAGGTAAGGTTATTAATTTAAGATCACATCAATTTCCTTAGATGGATCACTAATCTATGTTACTTTTAGGGACGATTTAAGATCAACAAGATAGGTAAGAAAAGGGTCAGACGGAGTGTTTGGAAAAGGAAGGTATTCCTTTACCATCGAACTTCAAACGAAGAGCGAGATCGGGGTTAGAGACTTTCCACCGGGTTGTGGACCTCCGCTAACGAGGATCGATTATTCAAGTAGTGCGACATAACCGAACCACTTTACGTTGGTGGAATATCGGCGGTTTTGATCCATCTAGTGGAGAAAACCACAAATAATCGCCATTCAGAACCGAGGGTAAGGATTTAGATTCATAAATCAATAAGTATAGTTTTGTTAACAATAGTGTATACTAACCAAATGTGTTAATTAATTAGGTGTTGACGAGCAAGAGGGTATTGTTCTCACCTGCACAAGGTGTGTAACCTTACATTAAAAATTTCCATAGATCTATATTGTTAAAAAGTGATTATATGATAATATGTTTGTTGTGGATACCAATCATTGGTATACAAAATTCGTGTATGTTACCCCAATATTCCGCTTATTTTGCTATATGCATCAATATGAAATAAGCATGACTATATTATGATTTGTGGGTAAATAGCATGAAAATCGATTTGATATGTATGTGCATGGGCATATGGGTATATTGATAAAGGAGGAAGTATTCGGTGGTTCTACCACATTTCGTGACTTCGGTCACATATGTGAATTTGGTGACTTGGTCATGTATATTTGACTCGTGACTTCGGTCACATATTTGACTCCGTGACTTGGTCACGATATTTGGCTCCGGTGACTTTGGTCACGTATGTGAACTGGTGACTTGGTCACGATATGAAATTTGGACTTGATCAGTGACTTGGTCACATCTGTTTTGGTGGCTTTGCCACAATAAGGGCGATGTGCATGTTGACTGCAGAATCGCCTTCGATGGTGTGTAATGGATGGAGGGTCGATTTAGTAATCCCCGGTGTCTTTGATTGGTACGGGGTGTGTAGCGGATGGATATATAGGTTGGGTAGGCTTGCATTTCATTTCATAAACATAACCATGTAATATTGTATGATTATTATTGGATCTGTTATGAAATGGGCCTTTGGGCTAAATTTGAGCTAAATGGGCCTTTGGGCTAAATATGAGTTAAATGGGCCTATGGCCATATGTGAAATTTTGGGCTTGAAAGCATTTGATAAATGGGCTTTTTAATGTATGTGTTATACATTGAGTTTATAACTCACCCATTTTATGGGATAACTTTTAGATGACTCAGAAGTGCGATGGATCGGGCAAGAAGGATTTCGAGGTGGTGCTCAGATTAAGTATTGTGGAGATTTTCCAACTTAAACTATTTACTTTAAATTTTATTACTTAAACTTTATTTTGGGGTTGCCAATATTATGTAATAAGGCCACTATACACTATCTTTAATTTCGTGTTTGGATTTACTTTTATTTTGCCATGAACAAATATCTATTAAATAACTAAATTGGTTTTCGATAATTAATTAAAAGGTTTTTGTCACTAATATATAAATGTTTTCAAAGAAGTTTTCCTTAAGTTTGGTTTCCTTTTGATTTTATTAATTCCTCCTAAAAATAACGTTTCAAAAGACAAAATTACTTTACAATGTGATTCCACTAAAGTTTTACTCGAGGAACATACCAAATCCGGTTAGGCTTTTTGGGCTGGGTTTGGAGTGTTTCAACTTGGTATCGAGCCCAGTTTTAAACTCTCGGCCTTGGGTTTTGAAGCCCACAATGTTTTTAAAAGTTGGTCCAAATGACTTTTTGAAAGTTTTCTTAAGTTAAATGGTTTTATAAGAGCATGGCACTCGGAATTCTACCAGATCCATCAGGTATGTACCTTCATTTGATAAATGATATGAATGTTTGATAAGCCTAAGGAAACTTTAGAGACATGGACCCTAGGTGTATGTGTACTACTACGGAAAAACTACTAAATATCTGTTTCATAAGACTTTCTTTTAATAAGAAGTGAAAAGACTCTAATACATAAGACTTTTCGTAAAAACAGATAAGATACGTAGTAGACATGAGCTCTAGGGGACGAGGTCGTCGTGGACATGGAAGAGGAAGGATGATCGTTTCGAACCAGTTCGGTCTTGGTCAAGGTTTCGAGAATGAAGCTCCACCACCGGCTGTTGGGGCGGACTTTCAAGAACAAGATGAAGGTGGTGACGCAGTATCACAAGCTGTGCTGCATGAGTTTTGGAACGAGTAGCAGAAGCTAGTTCGAAATGGGTCTCAAAGTCTCATGGTGAGAGACTTAGATCGAATGGAGCCGAGGTTTTCGGAGGAGTATCTGGAGTAGCTCCTAATGTAGCTGGATATTGGTTGGAGGCGGTCGAGAGGATCATGGACGATATAGATCGCATGCGATGAAGAGAAATTGAAAGGTGCTATTTCACTTCTTCGTGATGAAGCCTACCATGGTGGCTCACTATCAAGGAAAGTACCCTGTGGATCGTCTCGATTGGGGGTATTTTAAAGTGAAATTGAGGAAAATATGTTTGAGCTAGCTATATCGACTCCAGTGGAAGACATTTCAATCTAGTACAAGGAAATAAGTCGATAATTGAATATGAAACGGAATTTTTGCGACTTAGCGTTATGCCGGAGGATAGTGGCTACGAATATGAAAGGAGTATCGATTTGAAGATGGACTTAGAGATGAGCTAAGAGTGATGATTGATCCACACCGTGAAAGAGATTTTGCAATCTTAGTGGAAAGGGCAAGAATTGCCGAAGAGGCTAAACGGACCGAGAGATGTAACCGGGAGAGGTCGAGCAAGAATAAGAAGCTTTGGGTCTTCGTGGTCGTCCGAAACTTTCGTAAGAAATCAAGGAATGATAGACCGCAAGGTCAACAGATCTCACGGTGTACAAAATCGTACTTGTTCTCGGTGTGGGAAAATGCACTCGGAGAATATCGGAAAAAGACCAATGGATGTTTCAAGTGCGGTTCAAGGATCACATGATCAAAGATTGCCCGATGAACTCGGAGAAGAACCGCTCAGAAGTCGAGGTGCTAATCAGTGATAGAGGTGGATGCAGCAGATAAGAGGTCGTGGTCCAAATGGAAGGGCAATGATTACGTAGAGGACGCGAACTTGTGCAGAAGCGGTGGTAGCTCGAGACGAGACAACCGTGTTTGGTGTATGCACTCGTAAATGCAGAGAAGACAGCGATGCACCGATGTTATCACTGTGCGCTTCGATTTCGGGTTGCCCTTTATTGCTTTGATAGATATAGGTCAACTCATTCCTATATCGCTAGTGAAGTATCTGGACTTTGCATGTGACTTCAAATCGCACTAGGAAGATGATCTGCATTTAGTCCTCAGGATGCATCAGAAGTTATAGACAAACTCTTTAAGGAAGTGCCTCTAGAAGTCCAAGGGATACGATTTTAGGTGATTTAATGGAATTGCCATTCGAGAATTTGACCTAATCTTAGGCATGGACGGCTTGTGAAGTACCGTGCAAATGTGGATTGTGTCGCTAAGAGAATGTCCTTAAGAACTTTTGATGACAAGGAAGTTGTAGTGTTGGGCGAGAGACGAAACTACTTATCTAATGTAGTATCCGCTCTTAAGGCAGAAAAGATGGTTAGAAAGGGATGTGAAGCCTTCCGATGTTGGTGAGTGCTTTGGAGGTTAAGGAAGCAATCGCTAATAAAGTCGGATCGTGAATGAATTTGTAGATGTTTTTAGGAAGAACTTCCGTGTTTGCCTCGGATCGTGAGGTAGAATTCGGATAGACTTATTATTCGAACGGCGCCGATTTCTATTGCTCCATATAGAATGGCACCGAAGGAGTTGGTTGAGTTGAAGGCTCAGATTCAGGAGTTGCTTGATCGTGGATTCATCCGACCTAGTGTGTCTCCATGGGGAGCACCGGTCCTATTCGTGAAAAAGAAGGACGGATCGATGAGGATGTGTATAGACTACCGGCAGTTGAATAAGCTGACCATCAAGAACAAGTATCCTTTACCAAGGATCGACGACTTGTTTGATCAGCTTAAGGGAGCTGCGGTATTCTCTAAAATTGATCTAAGATCAGGGTATCATCAGCTTAAAGTGAAAGAAGCGGATATCCATAAGACGGCTTTTCGAACTAGATATGGGCATTATGAATTTCGGTAATGCCATTGGATTGATGAACGCCTACTGCGTTCATGGATATGATGAATCGGATTTTCAGCCCTACTTGGATCGGTTCGTCGTAGTATTCATGTATCGATATCATGGTGTATTCTAAGTCCGAAGTGGAACATGATGAGCATCTCCGAATTGTGTTACGAGTTTTAAGGGAGAAGAAACTGTACGCCAAATTCAGTAAGTGTGAATTTTGGCTGAAAGAAGTTGCATTTTTAGGACATGTGGTATCTGCAGAAGGGATAAGGGTGGATCCTCGGAAGATTGAGGTCATGCTAGATTGGAAACCACCTAAATCAGAATCGAGGTTCGCAGTTTCTTGGGTTTAGCCGGATATTATCGAAGATTTGTTGAAGGATTTTCATCGATAGCTGCACCTTTAACGAAATTGTTGAGAAAGGAAGTACCTTTCGTGTGGGCTGATAAGCAGCAAGAGAGTTTTGAGAAGCTCAAGAAAGTTTTGACTAAGCTCTGCTTTGATTCACCACAAGCAGAAAGGATTTTGTCGTGTATTGTGATGCTTCTCACACGGATTAGGATGTGTTCGATGCAAGGCGGAAAGGTAGTTGCGTGTGCGTCTCGGCAGATTGAGACCCGACGAGGTTAATTACCCTACGCATGACTTGGAGTTGGCAAATGTAGTCTTTGCTCTTAAGGTTTGGAGACATTACTTATACGGGGAGAAGTCATGATATATACGGACCACAAAAGTCCAAATATCTACCGACTCGTAAAGAACCGAATTTGAGGCGTGAAGGTGGATAGAGTTGTTGAAAGACTACGATTGTTCCATCGAGTACCACCCGCAAGGCGAATGTGGTGGCGTACGCTCTAAGTCGAAAAGTGGTGTCGATTTGAGAGCGATGTTTGCACATCTTAGTCTTTTGATGACGGAAGCTTGTTGGCGTAACTTCAAGTTAAGCGGAGCATGGTTAAGTCAAGTAAAAGAGAGGCGCTTAATAGATGAAGATCCGAGTGAAAAGCTTCGATGTCAGAGTGGGAAATTGGAAGATTTTAGTATTAATAAAGTGACGGGTATTGTGCTTCAAAGATAAAGTCGATGCCGAGGGATCGGGAGTTGAGGCAAAGATACTTCAGAATCGCATGGTAGCCCTATGCTATGCATCCCGGAGGAAGTAAATTATACCGAGATTTATGAGATCAATTTTGGTGGCCCGGACTTAGCGAGAAGTTACGGAGTTTGTAGGAAAGTGCTTGACGTGTCGACAAGTCAAGAAATTTGAACATCAAGTACCATCGGGTTGCTTCAACCGATAAAGATTCCGATGGAAGTGGGAGAGAATCACCATGGACTTTGTTAGTGGGCTTCCTCTTACACCTACTAAGAAAGACTCAGATGGGTGATAGTGGACGATTGACGAAATCGCACATTTTATCCCACTTCGGATTGATTACTCTTTGCGAAATTGGCGAAGTTATATGTATTGAAATTGTGAGATTGCATGGAGTGTCGTTGTCGATAATTTGACGAGATCCGAGATTTACGTCGCGATTTTGAAAGCATTGCATCGAGCTTTGGGCACCAGATTGGACTTCAAGACGGCATTTCATCCTCGGTCGGACGGTCGATCGAAAGAGTAATCCAAATCTTAGAAGATATGTTAAGGGATGTGTGATAGATTTCAAGGAAGTTGGGAGGAATTCTTACCGCTGGCGAATTTATGTACAATAACGATTTCCAATCCAAAGATTCGAATGGCACCATATGAAGCACTATATTGACTAAGTGTCGCACTCCCACGTGTTGGATGTAATTAGGGAACGTCAAATTTTGGGTCCGTAAATAGTGGTGAATCAAGAAAAGGTTAAGGTAATCCTGCTCGGTTAAAGGAAGCATTTGTGAGACAAAAATCGACGCAGATCTAAAGCGGAAAGAAATAGAGTATGCGATGGGAGACCAAGTTTTCCTAAAGGTTTCACCTTGAAAAAGGTGATGAGATTTGGACGCAAAGGAAACTAAGTCCTGTGTTCATTGGACCTTATTGAATTGTGAAGCGGGTCGGATCGTGGCATATCGCTTAGATTTGCCTTCAAATTGAAGCAAATGCACGATGTGTTCCATGTTTCAATGTTACACCGCTACTCGGTCGGATCCATCTCATGTAGTACCAGTTGAGGAGGTGGAATTAAGATCGATTTGTCATATGAAGAGGAGCCAATTCAAATTGGAGCGAGATGTAAAAGTTTTACTTGAGAAAATCGGTTCCTCTCGTCAAGGTATTATGGCGTAATCATGGATCCGAAGAAGCTTCGTGGGAAGGAGGAGAAGCGATCGATGACAATACCTCACTTATTCCGGCCGTGTAATTTCGAGGACGAAATTATTTTTAAGGGGTAGAACGTAACATCCCGATAATTAGGGGTTATGCATTTTACTTAATTGAATGATGTTGCATGCTTATTTATTAATGAGTATATTTTTTTTGGAAGTTATTTGAGCTTTATTAATTAAGTGAATGCTTAGTTAAACTTTTAATTTCTATTAATTAAGAGAGAGCTAAGCAAGTTAGGCCTTAAGAATTAATGACAAGGAATTTCAAGCATAAGTTAAGTAATTGGCAAAGTGGTTAAGATGCATGGATGTGTGCTTGAGGTGTAAGGTTCGAATCTCTTAGCTAGCATTAGAGAGGATTTTAAATTTTTTTTTTGTTTTCTTCCCTATAAGTGTCGGCCAAGAAAGTTCTAGAGTGGATGAGCTTTCATTCATTTTGGCTATTTGACCATGTTAAAAGGAAGCTAGGACCTTAAGGCATGGAATCATAAGTTGATGATAAGATGAGGGGACAAAAGGCATGATATTGGGCTATGTTTTGGGGATGTGTTCATGGTCATTTGACCATGAACCTAGACAACATGAAGGCTAAAGGGAGTGGCTTAATTGTGTAGCAAATTTTGGATATGATGGGAAGAAACAAGGAGGAAAAGGGGATATTGTTGGCTAAGGTTGACCGAAGTTAGTGTAGCCATTAGGGTGCTAATTGGCCAAAATCCTAGCAAAAGTGTCCATCTTTTCTCTCTTCTCCAAAACCTTTCCCTAAACCGAAACTACCATTGGCATTTGGTACAAGTTTGCTTTGTTTTGGCATTGGTATTTTGACTGAAATAGGTACCTTTATTTCATCTTTTCCTTTCAAAAAATTCTCTCTTTGATGACAAAATATTGTCACTTTTGAAGTCAATCCTTTTCTTTCTCTTTAGTGCGAATTTAGCTATCATCAAAAGCCTTCTCTTTCATTTTCTTTTTCTCTCTTTTTCATTCTATTTCTCTTCTCTCTTTCCCCTCTCATAGCCGAAACCATAAAAGACTAAACACCATTTTCTTCTTCATTTTTCTCTCCCTTAGCCGAATGCATCTAAGCCCCAAAATCAATCTCCTTTCTCTTTGATCAATTCTCCTTTTCTTTTTCTTTTTATTTTATTTCTCTTCTTTTTCTCTCATTGCCGAAACCACATAGAAACAAGAAACATTTTGTTACCTCCTTGGCCGAATGTGCAAAGGTTCCTAAACATTTCTTTTCTTTTGAGAAATCACCATCATCATCTTCTTCTTCTCTTTCTCTTTTCTTCCTTCTCTTTCCTTCTCTTTTCATTCTCTTTCTTCTATTCCTCAAAACCGAAACCATCATATTGAAACCACCATTTCTCTTCTCTTTTTGTTAAAGCCGAATCTTGAAGGACTCAAGTAAGATTTTATCAATTATTTTTATCTTTTCTTTTCACTTTAACAAACTTAAAATCATAATCTTTTATTTCTCTCCTAGTCCGAATATTTTGAAAAGAATTTTTCAAAGATCTTGTTGAGGACAACCTTTAAGTGACCTTTCGAAATCATCAAGGTAAGGTTATTAATTTAAGATCACATCAATTTCCTTAGATGGATCACTAATCTATGTTACTTTTAGGGACGATTTAAGATCAACAAGATAGGTAAGAAAAGGGTCAGACGGAGTGTTTGGAAAAGGGAGGTATTCCTTTACCATCGAACTTCAAACGAAGAAGCGAGATCGGGGTTAGAGACTTTCCAGGGTTGTGGACCCTCCGCTAACGAGGATCGATTATTCAAAGTAGTTCGATAACCGAACCACTTTACGTTGGTGGAATATCGCCGGTTTTGATCCATCTAGTGGAGAAAAACCACAAATAATCGTCATTCAGAATCGAGGGTAAGGATTTAGATTCATCGTCAATAAGTATAGTTTTGTTAACAATAGTGTATACTAACCAAATGTGTTAATTAATTAGGTGTTGACGAGCAAGAGGGTATTGTTCTCACTGTCACAAGGTGTGTAACCTTACATTAAAAAATTTCCATAGATCTATATTGTTAAAAAAGTGATTATATGATAATATGTTTGTTGTGGATACCAATCATTGGTATACAAAATTCGTATGTTACCCCAATATTCCGTTTATTTTTGCTATATGCATCAATATGAAATAAGCATGACTATATTATGATTTGTGGGTAAATAGCATGAAAATCGATTTGATATGTATGTGCATGGGCATATGGGTATATTGATAAAGGAGGAAGTATTCGGTGGTTCTACCACATTTCGGTGACTTCGGTCACATATGTGAATTTAGTGACTTTGTCACGTATATTTGACTTCGGTGACTTGGTCACATATTTGACTCGGTGACTTGATTACGTATATTTGGCTCGGTGACTTGATCACGTATGTGAATCTGGTGACTTGGTCACGTATATGAAATTTGGACATCGGTCGGTGACTTGGTCACATCTGTTTTGGTGGCTTTGCCACAATAAGAGGCGATGTGCATGTTGACCGCAAAGAATCGCCTTCGATGGTGTGTAGCGGATGGAGGTCGATTTAGTAATCCCACGGTGTCTTTGGTTGGTGCGGGGTGTGTAGCGGATGGATATATAGGTTGGGCCGGGCTTGCATTTCATTTCATAAACATAACCATGTAATATTGTATGATTATTATTGGATCTGTTATGAAATGGGCCTTTGGGCTAAATTTGAGCTAAATGGGCCTTTGGGCTAAATATGAGTTAAATGGGCCTATGGCCATATGTGAAATTTTGGACTTGAAAGCATTTGATAAAATGGGCTTTTTAATGTATGTGTTATACATTGAGTTTATAACTCACCCATTTTATGGGATAACTTTTGAGATGACTCGTAGTGCGATGGATCGGGCGACAAGGATTTCGGTGGCAAAGTGCTTTCGTATTAAGTATTGTGGAGATTTTCCAACTTAAACTATTTACTTTAAATTTTATTACTTAAACTTTATTTTGGGGTTGCCAATATTATGTAATAAGGCCACTATACACTATCTTTAATTTCGTGTTTGGATTTACTTTTATTTTGCCATGAACAAATATCTATTAAATAACTAAATTGGTTTTCGATAATTAATTAAAAGGTTTTTTCACTAATATATAAATGTTTTCAAAGAAGTTTTCCTTAAGTTTGGTTTCCTTTTGATTTTATTAATTCCTCCTAAAAATAACGTTTCAAAAGACAAAATTACTTTACAATGTGATTCCGCTAAAGTTTTACTCGAGGAACATACCAAATCCGTTAGGCTTTTGGGCCGGGTTTGGGGTGTTCAGCATATTACATCGAGTCTGTTGACTCACCTCGTGGGCTAACATTTTGCAGATGGCACTCAGTAAATGGACCGGGTCAGCAGGAACTTAATGGTGGCCATGTATAGCTCAATTTTTTTTTCGATTTTTCTTATTAAGTTATTTTGATTTATTTTGGGTCATGTTTTGATGTAATAAGGCCATTATCACTTAACTGTTTTATTTATGCGTTTTAAATTTTTATTATGAGACGAACAACATCGAACAAGACGATTAAACATTTTTCGTAAAACAACATCAATTGTTTTGAAACCCAAACACCTACGGTTTTCAAGTTAATAATAATAAACTCTAAAATCTGGCATTTCTTTTAACTTGTAACTTTTGAAATATGAAAATATCGTTTTAGCACAAATTTAAATTACAACACGGTTTTTAACTTGAGAACAATCCGAAGCTATTTTCTTCAAAACCACCAAGATTTCCAAAATGTCATTTCGAAACTTAACTACATTTTACTCAAGGAGCATGCCAGATCCGGTCAGGGCTTGTGGGCCGGGTTTGGGGTGTTTCATATATTGGGCTTAAACTAATAGTTGTACTGGATGAATTGTTAAATAAAACCATTCTTTGAGCATGGCTCTACAGAGTAGGATTGGGGAATTCAAACTGCATTAACAAATACCTTGTGTTGATTCTCTCTTTATTTATCTCATTGACTCACTTATGATTTTGGATTTGTTATTTAAACTTTTTAAATTCTCTTTCAACTTTTGTTCCAACAAAAGATAGAATAAAATTATTTTTTTAAACGACTATAAACTAAGTTTTTCTATTCTACCAATAGTTCGAATATCATAGTTGGAACAAAGTGCAAAACTAAGGCTTTTTCAATTGGTATCAGGGCAGGCTTCAAGATTTATTTGAAGATGATTCGTTGTTTGGTTTGCGGTAATGAAGTTGATTGATGCTTTCGATGCTTAGGCGAAAATGTGGTGCTACTCTTAATGGCTTGGGAGTAGATCCTAGGGGCACACCATATTGAAAATTATGTGCCATGAGATATGTTCAATTTCTGGATGGTAACTTGATGATGATCTTTAAGCTTTATTTGTTGATTGATTTAAAAGTGTTTGCGATTTGCGAAATTAAAGTTATTTCTTTGGAGATAAATTTGGAGCTTTTAAAGGAGCATTATTATTCTGAAGAGAGAGGTTGTGTTTTACCAAAATACTGTCACATATTGTTTAAAATTATTTCTACTCACAAAAATTTTCTTCTTCTTCTCTAAAGGTGTGCATTACTTTCTTGTTCATTAAAGAAAATAATTTGATAGATATAGTGAAGATGAAGCAGAAAAAAGAAAGCTTAATGATGAATCAATTCGATGGAAATTTAGATAAAGATATTCTTATAGGCTATGCTAGTAGGGCTAATGAAAAGTAGCAACAATTGTATTGAGTTGAGATTGATAATGAAAAGGAGTTGATATGGTGTAGCAAACGGTAGATGTTGATTTGTTGCTTATCTGGTGATCTCTTTTTGCAACTTGATGTTGTTTTTGTTAGATACTTGATGATATATATTCAACTTATTTGTCATGCTCTATATCTCTTAAAAATGATTTGGAGAATGTGTGTATGCTTGGTGGATGATGTGATGAACAAGCATATTGATAGGGGAAGTATATGATCGAGCATGGTTCTGCCTCTTAAAGGGAGACTATGTTATGAACTGGCATGGGGGGAAGATGATATATGCAAATGTGCTATTGAATTGGTTGTTGATATCCTTGTTGATTGGTTACAGTGATGCATTCACTTTATGCATTTTTTATTTTCAACTTGAAGTTGGTTGTTGTTGCTTGGTTTTGCTCTTAATCCCTATTACTTTATTGGATGTTTACACACTTTGTTGAGATGATTTAAAGAAGATCATAAGATGAAAAGAAGCCACTTTGGCATCTTTGCCAAAAAGGGGGAGATTATGGTAGCAACAAATTGTTTTATGGTGCATAGTGTGTTGGAAAAAATCTGGTTTGAAAACGATTTTCTTACACAACGGAAAAATAAAATTTTGAAAATCGAGTCGGTTTGTGATATTTATAGTAATAAACTTTTTCCTGAAATAGCAAATAGGGCTAGACAGATCCTTGTCGTTCTTATCATTCAACCGAATGACATTCTCCGCTATTCTCATACCACGAACTATTTTGAGTGTGGGCTTGAACAATTTTGAATAAAATACAGAACTAGAAATTTTTTTTTTTTTACTTTTAGTAGGAAAGCAAATCTCTCTCTTATAGAAACCGGTAGAATTATTGTTCCCAAAAAATAGAATTTATACTTAGAAATAAATTCTGACTATTTTTGGGCAAAAATAAAAATATCTTAAAAGTTGTGTATAACTTATTGTAGTTTTAGCTCTACCGATGCTATCTGTTTATAGAGAGAGGAAGTGCAAGCCTAGTTGAATTAGTATATTGCATTTAATGCCTATTTAATAAAAAAATCATTCCCCTAATTGAACGAGGAGAGAAGGCTTCTAATAGGGTGCGTCTCTCCTCATATGTATTATGATGGGGATTTAGGTTTCTATTAGACTGAGTTCAATTATGTGTGTTTTTTAGACTTTTAATCTAGCACTTTATAATTTAATCTAACTCAATACGTGGTTTCTATTCCAAAAATAGACATTATTTATTAAATTAGTTTTCCAATTAAATAATTTTCTCAACTCAATTTTAATTCAACTTTACCGTAAAAAATATATGAGAAAATATTTAATTTTAAAATCGTGTCAACTTTACCGTAAAAAATTCATATGAGAAAATATTTAATTTCTACATTTAATGATTCACAATGACTAATTAATTTAATTTCAGGTTTTGAACTTCAATTATTTAATTGAATGATAATTAGTTATTGGACATGAAAACTTAAATTAATTCTCATGTCATTTCCATATTTAGTGAGAAACTACATTCATTTTTGAATGTAACTCACTTATATGATTTTATCATTTATATCCGGCGTTGGAGTCTTCTAGGGAGGGGGTGCGAATGCTTTATATAGGGAGAGCACCCTTTGGAAATTCTTTTCCTCTTTTAATCTTGCATTCTCTCGTCCCCTCTCTCTTGTGCGAATTTCTTCCACTATTCTCCTCCTATTTCTTCCAACCTTATTTCTTAATTTGATTTAACATGCAATTCATTTATGGTTTCAACGATTTATGGAGTAGTTTCATTAGCATCTATAATATAAGTTGTCTAGCAAGAGGAGCATTTAGAAATTTGTTGATTCGGTTACTCAAGGTAAGGGTTAGGTGCTATTCTACCAAAGGGTCCTCTTTTCATGGATTTTTGTTATAAACCATATTTGGCATTTGTGGTAACCGATTCTAACCTTGACCATTTAGGAGTTTTAGCGGTGATTAAGGAGCTTAGGGTTTTCAAGACTCATCGGTAGGATGAGTAGTTTATGATTATTCGTTTAAGATCAGATTAACCAAGAGTCTCGCTAAGCGATAGTGTCGGGATCGAGGATTAGAGCTTGAGTTATAATACCGCTTAGTATTACTTAAACATTAGATAACTAGTGAGCTAATTTTTGTTTCAATTTTGTTTTATATGCATGAATAAAACCATGTGATGACAATATACAAAAGATATTAATGTAATTCATGAATAATTTTATTAACGACTTTATGCCATATCGTGGCTTGATGGATTCTTGTGTGCTCCATCGTGGTTTGATGTTAGCTATACGCTACATCGTGGATGGCATTGGTTGTGTTGAAAAAATTATAAGTGTACAAACAAATATACTACACTTAAAGCACCGATGAATGTGGGCCAAGCCAGTTGTGGTAATATCTAAATGATTATATTTATATGTTGCATTTGATAATTGGGTTGATCTAACATAATGCATGGTGATGATTTGATAACCCAAGATGATAAGTTTTGGGGTGTATGGGCGTTTATATTATACTTAGATATATTTCCTTCGTAAAGTTTTAATTCGCATATTTTATAAAGTATTAAATAATTTTTTGAATTACTCTGAAAATAAACAAAATTTTCAAGTTTTATGCTAAAGACAAAGATTTTCAACCGTCATTCAGGTGCTAATTGAGGATTATTATTGAAAACAAAGTTTCAATTTTATTATTCTGTTTGAAAAAATTATAAGTGTACAAAAACTTAAAGCAGTGCATGGTGATGATTTGATAACCCCACCGATCAATTTTATTATTAAAAAAAGGGAGTCGCCACCGATCTTTTTTTCTAGCTGCGATCGGACACCTAATAAATCCTCTTTTTTTTAAAAAAAATTATTTTTTGAATTTTCTTAAAAAAAAGGGCCGAGTTTAGGCCTACGTCAAAATTCCAGAGAAAAATAGGGTTCGGGAGTCAGTCACGTGCGAGGAAGGTATTAGCACCCTCGCGACGCCCAAAATTGATATCTCGTTAAACGCGTGTTGTCTTAATTTTTAAAAATACAAGTTCAATTTAATATTTAATCGTGATCCGATTGAAACACGAGAATTTTTTTAAAAAAACACAAAAAAATTGAAATTGGAGAAATCTTTTTGAAACCCGAGAATTTTTTAAAACGCGAAAAAAATTTTGAAACACGGAAATTTTTGAAAACACGAGATTTTTTGAAAACACTAAAATTTTGAAATACGAGAATTTTTGAAAATCAAAAATTTTTGAAACTCGAGAATTTTTTGAAATTCAAATTTTTTTTGAAAATATGAAAATTTTGAAACATGAAAGTTTTGGAAACACAAAAAATTTTTAATACGAGAATTTTTGAAACATGAGAATTTTTTTCTAAAACACGAAAATTTTAAAATACTAGAGTTTTTGAAAACACGAAATTTTTGAAATACGAGATTTTTTAAAAACATGAAAAATTTTGAAACACGAAAATTTTTTAAAACTCAAAACTTTTTTAAAAAAATACATATTGACGTATTATAATCTAAAACAAAATTTGATAATTTTTAATAAACCCCTTATTACTATTACTTAAAAAATTCTATTTTTGAAGGCATTTGTCACAAAATCAAAGATATCCACCCAACATAGCAGTGAGATCAATGATTTAATGTCAAATCGATTTGTTACTTAAAAAATTAATTTATTAAAAAATTAAAATTAATAAATAAAATCACACCATAATACTAATAATAATATTATTAATAAAGTAATATAACAAAATGGGCCAAATACCCAAAATAAAAGGTTAAAAATATACCAAGGTTAAAAAAATTGGACTGCTGGAGTGGGCTGCCGAAAATGAGCCTTTGTTGGGCTTCTGAACCTTTTTCTTTGCTTTTTTTTTTTGGGCTGCTCCCTTTTCTCTTCTTTTTTCTTTCTTTTTTTTTTGAATTGTGATGGGCTACTGACTTGGGCCTGCTGCTGGTGCAGATCGTCGGGTCACCGTGGGTTGGGTTGCAGTGGGTCGGGTCGGGTCAGGTCGGCCCGACTATTTTTAATAATTTTTTTCTTTTTTCCTTTTCTTTCTTTTTTCTTTCTTTTTCTTTTTCTTCTTTCTTCTTCTTCTTCCTTCCTTCTTCTTCTTTCTTCTTCTTCTCCAACCGCCGCCGTTGTCGCCTCTTCCTCACCGGTGGTGCGACGCCTCCTCTTCTTCTCTTTTCTTCTTCTTCCTTCTTCTTTCCTCTTTTTTTCTCTTTTTTTCTTTCTCTTTTTTCTTTTTTTCTTGGGAGTTGTTGGTTTTTTTTTTGTTGGGGGGCCTCTTGCTTGCCAATTTTTTGGGGGGTAAGAACCCCTTTTATGGTTGTTTTTTGCATGTAGCAGGTGGCTAGGGGGAAGGGAGGCCATCCCTTAGGCTGGTGGCCAGAAATCACGGAGGGTAGGTGCCCCAAATCATGTAATCTGCCAGAAGGACCAAATTGTAATCGTAGCAAAACTTGTGTGGTCAAAACATAATTTCGAGAAAGTATCAGGGTCAAAGTGCAACTTTGGAAAAGTTTAGGGGTCAAAATGAAATTTTGGAAAAGATGAGGGGTTAAAATGTAATTTTGAAAAGTTAAGGGGTCAAAATGTAATTTTATTTTTTTTGTATTTTTCAAATTTTAATTTTTTAAATTAATTTTTTTAATTAAACACGAAATCAAGCCGGACAAAATTTAGTGCTTACAGCTGCCCCTCTTTGCTCATCGCTGTGAAACAAGGATAGAGCAAAGACTTAAAAACACTAAATTTTGTTCGATTGTCCAATCTTTATTCTTTATTGAAAAACAGAAATCAAAAATAGCTCGGCATGTGACCCGAAGCTCAACTCACCTTTCGAATTATGAGTTGATCTTTGAAAACACATAAATTGAAAATACATCAGCGTGTGACCAAGGCTCAACTCACCTCTCGCAATATGAGTTGATTTTTTTTTGAAAAACAGAAATTTAAAAAACATAATTTGAAGTACCTCGGCATGTGACCCGAGGCTCAACTCACCTCTCGCATTATGAGTTGATTTTTTTTTTTGAAAAATAACTTGAAAATACCTCAACGTGTGACCTGAGGCTCAACTTATCTTTCGCAATATGAGTTGATTTTTTTTTTGAAAAACAGAAATTAAAAAATACCTCAGCGTGTGACCTGGGGCTCAACTCACCTCTCGTAATATGAGTTGATTTTTTGAAAAATAGAAATTAAAAAAATACCTCAGCATGTGACTTGAGGCTCAACTCACCTCTCGTAATATGAGTTGATTTTTTTTTAAAAACAGAAATTAAAAAATACCTTAGCGTGTGACATGAGGCTCAACTCACCTCTCGTAATATGAGTTGATTTTTTGGAAAATAGAAATTAAAAAATATCTCGATTATGTGACATGAGGCTCAACTCACCTCTCGTAATATGAGTTGATTTTTGAAAAGCGAAATTAAAAATACCTCGGCGTGTGACTGAGGCTCAACTCACCTCTCGTAATATGAGTTGATTTTTTTTAAAAACAAAAATAAAATAAAATAAAATAAATACCTCAGCGTGTAACCTGAGGCTCAACTCACCTCTCGTAATATGAGTTGATTTTTTTTTTGAAAAAAGAAATTGAAAAATACCTCAGCGTGTGACCTGAGGCTCAACTCACCTCTCGCAATATAAGTTGATTTTTTTTTTTTGGAAAGCAGAAATTGAAAAATACCTCAGCGTGTGACCTGAGGCTCAACTCACCTCTCGTAATATGAGTTGATTTTTTGGAACAAACAAAAATTGAAAAACAGAAATTGAAAATACCTCGGCATGTGACCCGAGGCTCAACTCACCTCTCGCATTATGAGTTGACTTTTTGGAAAAATTGAAATTGAAAAATAGAAATTGAAAATACCTCGGCATGTGACCCGAGGCTCAACTCACCTCTCACATTATGAGTTGATTTTTTTGGAAAAATTGCAATTGAATTTTTTTCAAATATCAGAATTTCAAAACATATCATCTGGTGGAACTCGGATTTCTTCTTTTTCCTTGATTCAGTACAGCTATCATTAACACCTCTTGCTCTACTGGAGCACCTGTATATGTCATGCATGATGTTATCATGACATGCACGTGTTTGTCTTAAATGCTTTCATGCCTACATGATTATGCCATGTGCATTGGGCTTGTTTGTCATATATCCCTTTTTGTTACGATTTTCATGATGGCCTGCATTCATTGCTTCGATTCTTGACTTTCCTTTTAGGTTTTGTACTCGTCCTCGAGTTTTACGAGTAATATGCGTTTCTCGTTTATCACCCTTTTGCCCCCTGTTGAACTTTGTCCTTGCTTTGAGACTCTTGTACTTACCAAATTCTCATCCGAGTAATGCTCAACATTCCTTTTGTTTAGAGCACGTCATTTTACTATTTATCATTTAAATAAACCATAAATGAGATGCATGAAAATGACAAAGTAGGTATGAAAAGGATACCTCACCTTCATATTTATTTCAAAAGCAACAAGCAAAGAAAATTGACAAGGAATAACCCAATAAAGAAAACATTATAAAGAAAGGAAAGCAGATTCCATTGTCACAAATGCTCTAGATATTCAAATCATGAACTTCTCCACATTTCTTCATCCTGGATCTTTTCGAGCACGGCTTCTTGTGTAGAAGATTTCGAGCTTCCGAGACTGCTTTAAATATTGTAATCTCGCCACATGACTCCCCGTTCAAATCGTCTTGCTCCTTATGTCCGAACCTCCTTCATTAGGACGCCCTTTCAAGTTTTCATCCTAATCTTTTTTGTTTATCAAGATGCCCTTTCGAGTTTTCATCTTGATCTTCTTCTTCTTTTTTTTATCAAGACGCCCTTTTCGGGTTTTCATCTTGATCTCTTTTTTCTCTTTTTTTATCAAGACGCCCTCCTCGGGTTTTCATCTTGATCTCTTTTTTTTTAATCAAGATGCCATTTTAGGTTTTCATCTTGATCTTTATCTTTTTTTAGGCATAGTACTTTTTTACGGCATCTGAATTCACTAGATTAGGTAACTCCTTCCCATCTATCTCAATGAGAATTAAAGCTCCACCCGAGAAAGCCTTCTTTACAACGTATGGCCCTTCCCAATTTGGTGCCCATTTTCCTCGAAAGTCTTTTTGTATTGGGAGAATCTTTCTCATTACGAGTTCTCCCTCACGGAATTCTCTTGGCCGCACCTTCTTATCATGGGCATTGATCATTCTCTTCTGGTACATCTGTCCATGACAGATTGCCTTCAAGCGTTTTTCTTCGATAAGATTTAACTGGTCATATCGAGCTCGAACCCATTCTGATTCCTCTAGTTTCGACTCCATTAAGACTCGTAGAGAGGGGATCTCAACTTCGATGGGCAGCACGGCTTCCATTCCATAAACCAGAGAGAAATGAGTTGCTTCCGTAGATGTCCGCACAGATGTGTGATATGCATACAAAGCGAATGGTAGCTTCTTATGCCAGTCTTTATATGTCTCAGTCATTTTCCCAATAATTCTCTTAATATTTTTGTTAGCCACTTCTACTGCTCCGTTCATCTTTGGGCTATAGGGTGAGGAATTATGATGCTTTATTTGAAATTGCTCGCACACTTCTTTCACCATCTTGTTGTTCAGATTTAAAGCGTTATCTGAAATGATTATCTCAGGTAAACCGTATCGACATATGATTTCCTTTTTTAAGAACCTACAAACTGCAGTCTTTGTCACATTAGCAAACGAAGTGGCTTCTACCCATTTTGTGAAGTAATCTATAACCACAAAAATGAATCGGTGTCCATTCGAAGCTTTTGGGAAAATTGGCCCTATAACATCCATGCCCCACATATAAAAAGGCCATGGAGAAGTCATGACATGAAGAGGCGAAGGGGCTGCGTGAATTTTATTGCCGTAAATTTGACATTTGTGGCACTTTCGTGCATAACTAATGCAGTCACTTTCCATCGCCAGCCAGTAATAACCGAGTCTCATAATCTGCCTAGCCATTGTGAAACCATTGGCATGAGTCCCACAAATTCCTTCATGGACATCTTCAAGTATTTTTTTGGCTTCAACGGCATCCACGCATCTCAGGAGCACTTGATCTTTTCCTCTTTTGTACAGATATCCCCATCAAGGACATATCCCACTGCCATTCTTCTGATTATTCTTTTGTCGTTCTCATTTGCTTGCCCGGGATATCTTTGATTCTTGACATATTCTAAAATATCATGGAACCATGGCAGTCCATCTGTCTCTTTTTCAATGCTAAAATAATGTGCAGGGACTTCATATATGCTTATTTGGAGAGGCATTATTTTCGTTTCTCTGTTTGCTTTGAACATTGAAGCCAAAGTGGCCAGGGCATCAGCCATTGGTTTTCTTCTCATGGGAAGTAATTAAAAGTCACTTCTTTGAATTCTTTAATTAGTTCCACAACAAGATCACGATATTTAACTAATTTTGAATCTCTCACTTCCTAATCTCCACGGATTTGGTAAATCACCAACGCTGAGTCCCCGTACACCTCTAAGATTTCGACGTTTCGTTCAATAGCTGCACGAAGTCCCATGATGCAAGCCTCATATTCCGCAACGTTATTGGTACAGAAGAAATTTAATCTGGAAGTGAGCGGATAATGGTTCTCTTCTGGTGACACTAAAACTGCTCTAATCCCATGCCCCAATGCATTCGATGCACCATCAAAGCTCATTTTCCATGACTTCTCTTTTGACGACTCACACTCTTTTTCTGTAATGCACATCAAGTCTTCATCTGGGAAATCAAATCTCAATGGCTCGTATTCCTCCGTTGTTCGAGTTGCTAAGAAGTCAGCTATCGCGTTCCCTTTATCGACTTTTGACTCACATATACGATGTCGTACTCCGATAGTAGGATCTGCCATCGTGCCATTCTTCTTGAGAGTGCAGGTGATTCCATCATGTACTTTATTGGGTCCAGCTTTGAAATTAACCATGTCGTATGATACAACATATATTGTCTGAGCCTTCGAACTACCCAGACAAAAACACAACAGAATTTTTCAATTGGCGGGTACTTTGCTTCATACTCTGTGAACTTCTTGCTGAGGTAGTAAATCACCCTTTCTTTTTTTCCCGACTCATCATGTTGCCCCAGTACGCAACCCATTGAGTTTTGAACACAGTCAAATATAATATTAACGGTCTCTTGGGAGTTGGCGGTACTAGCACCGGGAGGCTAGACAAATACTGTTTTATTTTGTCAAAAGCCACTTGACACTCCTCGTTCCATTCTCCAGGATTGTATTTTCGAATGAGTCAAAAAATTGGGTCACACTGGTTTGTAAGTTGAGCAATGAACCGAGTGATGTAGTTCAACCTCCCTAAAAATCCTCTGACTTCTTTTTGTGTGCGCGGAGGTGGTAGTTCTTATATGGCTTTTATCTTATCTGGATCAACCTCAATACCTCTCTTACTAACAACGAAGCCTAGTAATTTTCCCGAGGTAGCCCCAAACGTACACTTGGCTGGATTAAACTTCAGCTGGAACTTTCTTAGTCTTTCAAATAACTTCTTGAGGTTCCCAACATGCTCTCTTTCCCCCTGAGATTTTGCAATCATATCATTGACATAGACTTCTATCTCTTTGTGCATCATGTTATGGAATAGCATCACCATTGCCCTCTGATACGTTGCCCCAGCATTCTTTAATTCGAACGGCATCACCTTGTAGCAGAATGTCCCCCACATCGTTACGAAGTTAGTTTTCTCTATATCCTCGGGAGCCATCTTTATCTGATTATAACCCGAGAATCCATCCATGAAAGAAAACAATGAATGTTTTGCTGTGTTATCCACCAACGTATCGATGTGTGGCAAGGGGAAATTATCTTTAGGACTTGCTCGATTCATATCGCGATAATCCACGCACATTCGTACCTTGCTATCTTTTTTCGGTACTGGGACTATGTTAGCTACCCATTTTGGGTATTTGGAGACTTGTAAGAAGCTAGCATCAAATTGTTTCTTGACTTCTTCTTTTATCTTTAACAGCATTTCAGGTCCCATTAGTCTTAGCTTCAGTTGAATGGGTTTGCATTCTGGTTTCAGTGGGAGTCTATGGACCACTACATCCTCATTCAACCTTGGCATGTCATGATACGACCATGCAAATACATCTTTGTACTCATGAAGCAAGGCGATCAAATCATGTTTGGTGTTCTCTGAAATGGAAGTCTCAATCTTCACTTCTTGTTTCTTTTCTTCATTTCCCAAATTTACTGTCTCAACAGATTCTTGATGGGGTAAAATCTATTTATCTTCTTGTTCTACCATCCTTAGTAAGTCAGGAGACGATACATAATCTTCAGCATTTTCCTCAGCTTCGAATTCTCCTAAACAAATAGCTTTCTCAAAATCGATTTCAAGACTTGTAATGGGATTGTTCATGTCGTTGGTATTTGAGCATCTGAAAGGTGAATGAAAAATAAAACTATAGAGGAGCATCAAAGTATTGGAACCAAACAAACATAATGTTATGGCATGATATGAGGTACATGTAAGGATAGGCTGTGAGAAGAAGGAATAATTATGAAGTTAACAAAAATAAAAAGACTATGACAAAATGCATCTCCATTAATGTTCATTTAAATGATAAAGAGCAAACATAAGCTCTTACAAAAGAATCCCACTATTACTTAGGGGCACACAAAAAAGAGAGTTAACATTGAGCATTACTTTGGAGAGGACTTAGAAACTACAAGAACATCCACAGTAGTCCAATTGTTTAAAATGAATCTAGGAGGACAAGGGCGTATCATTGAAACATCTTTAATTGCATCATCCCCTTTGTCAACAACATTTATACTAACGTTCTGAAGACCCCTTTCAATCCATAACATCGTGCTTTGTGGATTATCTGCATACAGGTACATCATTCCTGCAGATGTAAATGTTTTTGACAAAGGAGGATACGCTATGGGCTCCTATTCTAATTCCTAACCTGAGGCTCTTGTAATCCTCCTTTCTTGATCTTTCTGCAACTGTTTTCTTCTTTCTCGCATATCCGGCTTGAATCCTAAACCGTATCGAGCCTTGTGATGTACTGGTTTTAATGCTCTAACTATCCATTGTTGATTTCTTCCCAAACCTTTCTTCGCTCGGGCTCCCTTTCCCACAGTCAGCTTAATTCCCATCTTGATATTCCTTGACAGCTTGGGTGTAGGAATGCTATTTCCTTTAGCAACAAATGTAGCATTGATAAATTCGAAGGAACGGAAGGAACATTCTACTGTATCTTTGTTTACTTCGATGTAGGGTGTGTCTGTAGAGATAGATGCAACAATGTCTTCTTCACCAGCGACCATGATCAAGCAGCTATCCATGATAAACTTTACTTTTTGATGGAGAGATGAAGGAACTGCCCCAACAGAATGGATTCAAGGCCTCCCTAAAAGGCAATTATATGAGGGCGTGATGTCCATGACCCGGAACTCGATATCATATATACATGGGCCCACTTCTAGAGGAATTTTGATCTTCCCCGTGACCTCTCGTCGTGTCCCATCAAATGCCCTTACTGTAGAGTGACAAGGCCTTAGATAAGACATATCAATTGGCATCCTATAAAGCATGGCCAAAGGCATGACATTGAGTGTAGACCCGTTGTCAATAAGCACATTCGGTATTACATAGCCTTTGCAACTAGTTGTGATGTGCAATGCTTTTACAGAGCCCCTACCGTTTGGTGGTATTTCGTCATCACTGAAAGAGATGAAATTATCCGCATTCAAGTTGTTCACCCACCTATCAAACTTTTCAACAGATACGTTGCTCGCCACATATGCTTGATTTAATACTTTCAGCAAAGCATTTCGATGTGGTTCTGGATTCAACAGTAGGGATAATACCAAGATTCACACTGATTACTTGTTCAACTACTCCACGACGTTATATTCACTGTGCTTGATGAACTTTAAGAAGTCATGTGCTTCATCCTCATTCACAGGTCTTTTAATTTTTTACTCAGACTGTATTTCAACATCAACCTCAGCATCATGCATTGGTGCCTTTCCTTTCTGATTCGAGTCACCAGTCTTCTTCCTTGGTTCAACCACCTCAGGAAAATAACATCTCCCACTGCGGGTAAAGTGTCCCACTTCGCTAACACTTCCAGTCGTAGCTTTGGATTTTTCACCTTCGGGTATGATACGGTTGACATCATATTTCCATAGTACCGCTTTGTTGTCCTTGTAAGGGAAAGGAGATGGTACTTCAATTATCATCTTTGGTTTCACTTTTTTTTTGCCTCGTAATAGATCACCAAAGGTCGATCGGCGCTATAAAGGGAACCTAATGATTGATTATCAGAAGCACATATTTCTCCTTCATCGGCCTTTTCCATTCTATTAAAGATCTCGACCTCTTTGTTGTCCATCATGTCTTGAAGTAATCTTTTGAATTCCTCACAAGACTGGATGTAATACCCTTCTATGCCATGGAAGACACAAAAGCTTTGACCTTTTGTACTTTCTTCCTTGAAACTTCTGTTGAGTGGACAGAGCAAACCCTTCTCAGCCATTATTTTCCATACCTTCCACAAAGGTGTCTTTATTTTAGAAACACAACTTTTGGCTTGCCACCTGTCTTCCTTCGTCACCACACTTACGTTCCCTTCAATATGGTTAGGAAGAGGATTTCTAGCCATATTACTAGCACCATCAATTCGTAAAATGCTTGCATCAATAAGACCTTGAACCCTCTTTTTAAAGGCAAGACAATTTTCTGTAGAATGCCATTGGTTTCCAGCGTGGTACATGCAACTAGCATTAGGATCATACCATTTTGGGTATGGAGGCTTCAGGGGTACCATATAATGTGGGGATATTAATTATTTTTCCAATAGTTTTGGGCAGAGCTCTCCGTATGACACGGGAATAAGGGTGAATTGAGGTTTTTCAGGATTGGGTCTTATTGGTCTTTGTTCATTTTTGGGTTGGCTTTGAGTAGGCATGGTATTTGGTGAGAACATAACGAATGGTCTTTGGTTATTTGTGGCGTAGACGGGGTAAGGAGGAGGTGCTTGATAGTAAGGGCTTTGAGGAGGAAAATAGAAGTTTGGAGGTGGGTCATATCGAGGTCATGGTTGGGTTGGGTGCAAACTAGAAGTATAGTGGCTCTTAGTCCCCACCATATGGGTTTTTACCTCTTTTTTCTTTATAGGTACTGCCCTTTTTGAACTCTCGGGGCCTTCCATCCTTCCACTCTTGATGGCATTCTCTATAAGTTCCCAGATATTACAATATCTGCAAAGTCTTTTGTGACGTTTCCTACCAATTTATCGTAAAACGGAGCTTTCAAGGTGTTGATAAAGAGGACCGTTATCTCAGTTTTAGTTAATGGGGGTTCTACTTGGGCCGAGATATCCCTCCACCTTTGCGCGTATTGCCTAAAAGTCTCCGTCGACTTCTTTTCCATCATCTGCAGGGTTAGTCGATCAGGCACCATGTCGGATACATGCTTGTATTGCTCACAGAATGCTGATGCTAAGTCTTTCCATGATCGGATCCTTTCTCTACTGAGTTGATTATACCATTGAAGAGCTGATTCGACCAAGCTATCTTGGAAACAGTGTATTAGCAATTTATCCTCATTCACGTAACCAACCATCTTTCGACAAAACATGATAAGATGCGCCTTTGGACATCTCGTCCCATCATATTTTTCAAAATCTGGCACTTTAAATTTCGGAGGCAGAACCAGATTGGGCACCAAACTGAGCTATTTGGCATTCAGTGCAGAGAAGACTTCAGTACCTTCTATCGCTTTGAGTCTTTCTTCCAGGCTCCTATACTTATCCTGGGCATTATGATCATCTATTTTCAACCTGGCTATTTCTACCGGATCATCCAAATCTAGAACAATTGGATCAGCAGGATTAGCTCCGGGGTTTAATACGAATATACCTTGCCCCTCTTGAGTAGGTGGTGCATGTCGTTGCTCCAGGCCTGCAGGTTCCCCTTGAGAATATCCTCTTTGCATTGCATGGACGTGAGGTGGAGTCAATCCTGGGGGATAGAGCAAATCCTGATTAACTCTTGACTAGGGTTTTGTGATGTCAGGGCTCTGCATGGGTCTTTTTCCTTTGACCAAAGCTGTCATCATCTCCATCATTTTGGCCATTTGATCCCTTTGCTCGAGCGATTCCTCTCGAGATCTTACCATCAGATCTCTTGCTTCCTGTTGTGACTTAGCCAACTGCTCTTGCAACTCTCTTTGGGTTATTTCCATTCTTTCAATTCTTTCGTTGAGTTCAGCATCCATAGCTCTAGCTCTTAGACGTGTCCTATAAGAATGACGTGGTTCTAGATTCGTAGTGTGTCAACTGTGGATTATACGATTTTAGCCTCAGTGAATGATTAGAGTGATATGTACATGTAATGAATGGATAAATGAATAAATTACAAATGAATGTTAGTCATGAATAAATATGCAAGAATTTGGTGTTGATTTCAAGATAGCCCCATATTTAGGCATTTCATTAATCAAAAGAGTCTATTACAAAACATTTTCCCATATCTGATTTAACAGTTACACAAATTTCCTAGCCACATCGCCTTGTTTCTTCACTCGTTCTAAGAACTCGACATGATTGATCATTGTCTTGGAGGGCATCTGTAACTAAGAGTTTTGGCTTCATCTGATAATTGCACGATTTGCACAGCCGCCTTACAAATTTCATTGATCTAACTGCCGAGATGCATATCTTTTTCTTAGAGAACTCTTTCGTAGGCACGAATGTCTCTATCATGCTGACCATTCTTTTCTTCTAAGGTTTTTAGGAGAGTATCCAAATGTTGCTGATGAGCTTGCAGCGTACTTTCTAAATCTGGTATTTTCCTTCTTAGCTCTTGACGCTCAGACTAACTAGTCATTAATTCTGCAGACATGGTTTCGTATTTAGCATTCTTCTTCCTTAACTCTATTATAGCACGCGCAGCTTTTTTCCTCTTCCTTCTTCGCTTTCCCTCTCTAGAATTCCATCCCACCTTTGATGTTGCTTAGTTCTTCCTTCCATTTTACCGATGATTTGCCCAGCCTACTAATCCTTAGAATGCCTCTTAATTTCTTATTTTCCAAATGAAGATATTTTAAGTCATTTCTCATGATCTCAGCTTCTTTCTAGACTTTCTCAGTTCTGGATTTTTCAATTTGAACATCGATTTTTAGTTGGTAGTTTTCCTCTTGAAGAGAATTAATATCCCGTAATAGCTTGACCTTTTCACGTTCAAATTCATGTCTTTCCATTTCCAGCTCGGACGACATTTCTTCTGGGAAAGGATTCTGGAAAGTGTAATCTGTCGACGAGATTCGTTGACTATTCACTCGTCGTTGTCTCCATATGTCATAATCTTGAGTGATAGTATCAGCATAGAAAGCTAACTCCATTAGGTAAATTCTTTCCAAGACTTTGCAGTATCTCGGACTCTTTTCATGTAACCTTCACCTGTAAAAGTAAACTCAGACTGCGCCAATCCCCCGGTAGTTGGTATGAACTGTCGTGAAGCAAACTGCCTTTGAACCATTAATAGAGCATATCCAACTCCTCCCCATAATCTGAGTAAAGGCACCCAATCTTGGCTTCCACATTTGTATAACAGAATCGAAGGACGGATCCATGGTGCTCTCCAAGTTATATCCTCGGCGCGGAGGCTCTGAAAAACTGAAATCCAGTGCTGTTCGGTGACATCCTTTGGCCAATCTTTTCCAACGTAAGCTTCCAATGGAGATAATTTTTTGAAAACATGTGAAAATGTGTGTGCTCCACTTTCCAGAAGTGGCTCAAAATCCAAACATTAAGTAACTGCGCGCATCCGATAAAATGTCATTCCCTTTCCTCCTACAAATACTTAGAGATCTAAAAGTCTCGGCCAAGATAGTTGGGACGGGTTGATTCCTTGCCTCAATTTTTGAAGAAATCCACTACCGCAACTTCTATGTGCCCAAGGACCTTTGGGAAGATGATTAATCCGTAAATGGCCAAAGCAAACAGATCCACTTTCTTCACAATATCTGGATGGTTTTGAGCTAGGTCTCGCAGAGAAAACCACGAAACACAACTGACTTCGTTCTTTTTATTTATCTATTTTTCAGCCCATATATCAGTCATTCCCGTCAACTTCATTAGCTTTTTCTTGAAGGTCATTGGTTTGGGCTCTTTCACATATATCTTGCTGAATTGTGCATTGTCAACGCGAAGCAAGGTGGCATACTCTTCTATGGTTTGAGTCATATCTTCCTGATTGAAAGTGAAACATTGGTAAGCTGGGTCCTAGAATCGAACCATGGCTTGAATCAACTGTTCATCTATGTTGACGGCGATCAAGTGAGCTATATCCTCGTACTTTTCACTGAAGATGCCCTAGTGTCTGAGTCCCACTGTTTCCAGATCCTAGTCAAGTCTTCGAGGTTATTCCAACGAGCATTCATAGTCACATGCTCGGGAAGATTAGAGATGCATCCTTCCTTTTAAACTGTCCCCTTTGCTTTCTGGGTTTTCAAAGACCAGTATCGAACCACAGCATTTTTCTCAGTTACTTGTGTAATTGACTCCTCTATCAGAAACCCGTTTTTGGCAACCAATCTCTAATCAGCACCTTCCTAACAAGATGCCTATGATGCATGATGAAAAATAAATATGAAGACAAATAACCTTGGTTAGTAATTACAACAAATATAAACGGAGAAAAACTATGGAAAATCTAACAAATTAAGTTATTTAATCGTGCATTTTGGTGAAACCGACCTACATTTTTTTTTTTTTTTTTTTTTGTTTTTTTTTACCCCATCATACTTTACAAAATAAACTTACCCCACATGCTCATCATATAATCTACCCGATCCAATTCTATTAAACAGACCTAATTCTCTTGCAAAAACAAATATAAATGTAAAGAAATAAAAAGTAAGAGGCGTTTCTCCCATGTAATTATTTTGGTGACTATTAACGGACGAAGGTTCAGCATGGCTCCAGTCGGGTGGCTCATACGGTTCACTATATGCAATTTCGGTTCTAAAAAGGTACTCAAATTATCCGTACTGTCCCCTACTAAGGCTAGTACAGAGCCTCGGTTATCGCCTGTCATAGGCTCGCAAGCTCAATTTGAGGGATTACATTTACTTATGTCTATGCGGAGGGATAAGTTAACTCACGAAAGCATAAGTCATATGTAACCCGAAAGTATTCACTAGCCTGTACGGAGGGGCGAGTTAACTCATGAAGGCATAGCATTTACTTCCACTTAAGAGGACGGAGCCCGAGTAGAGAGCTCATGTTATGCAAAAATGCAAGTGCACGGTGTGTGGGGAGAAACTCACAAACCTTTTCATTTTTATTTTAAAACTAAAAAAACTAAAACCGCAAAAACTTAGAACTGAAAAACAAAAAGATAAAACAAGTTAGAAAAATATTTACAACATGATGCAAATGTATGACTTTTCAAAATACAAAATTTAATCATCACGACTAAATATTAATTTAAACAAGGAGTTTCGAAAATTTTGACAACACGCGTTTACTCGACCCTCAAAAAATTCCCCAGTGGAGTCGCCAGTTGTAGCGACGTAAAATTTTGTACGGGCGC
The DNA here is from genome assembly GCA_025506655.1 of Gossypium rotundifolium. Classification (NCBI taxonomy): domain Eukaryota; kingdom Viridiplantae; phylum Streptophyta; class Magnoliopsida; order Malvales; family Malvaceae; genus Gossypium; species Gossypium rotundifolium. The sequence goes on from CP106726.1 coordinate 90,096,097, forward strand.
TAATTGAGGAAATTATTGAAAACAAAGTTTCAATTTTATTATTAAAAAAAAGGAGTCGCCACCTATCTTTTTTTCTAGGTGCGATCAGACACCTAATAAATCCTCTTTTTTAAAAGAAAAATTATTTTTTGAATTTTCTTAAAAAAAAAGGGCCGAGTTTAGGTCTACGTCAAAATTTCAGAGAAAAATAGGGTTCGGGAGTCAGTTACGTGCGAGGAAGGTATTAGCACCCTCGCGACGCCCAAAATTGGTATCTCGTTAAACGCGTGTTATCTTAATTTTCAAAAATACAAGTTCAATTTAATATTTAATCGTGATCTGATTGAAACACGAGAATTTTTTTTTTAAAACACAAAATTTTGAAATTGGAGAAATCTTTTGAAACCGAGAATTTTTAAAAGCGAAAAAATTTTTGAAACACGAAAATTTTTGAAAACACGAGATTTTTGAAAACACTAAAATTTTGAAATACGAGAATTTTGAAAATCGAAAATTTTTGAAACTCGAGAATTTTTGAAACTCAAATTTTTTTTGAAAATACAAAATTTTGAAACATGAAAGTTTTGGAAACACGAAAAATTTTAAATCGAGAATTTTTGAAACACGAGAATTTTTTCTAAAACATGAAAATTTTAAAACACTAGAATTTTGAAAACACGAAATTTTTGAAATATGAGAATTTTTAAAACACGAAAAATTTTGAAACACAAATTTTTTTAAAACTCGAAAACTTTTTTTAAAATACATATTGACGTATTATAATCTAAAACAAAATTTGATAATTTTTAATAAACCCTTTATTACTATTACTTAAAAAATTCTATTTTTGAAAGGCATTTGTCACAAAATCAAAGATATCCACCCAACATAGCAGTGAGATCGATGATTTAATGTCAAATCGATTTGTTACTTAAAAAATTAATTTATTAAAAAATTAAAATTAATAAATAAAATCAAACCATAATACTAATAATAATATTATTAATAAAGTAATATAACAAAATGGGCCAAATACCCAAAGTAAAAGGTTAAAAATGTACCAAGGTTAAAAAAAATTGGACTGCTTGAGTGGGCTGTCGAAAATGGGCCTTTGTTGGGCTTCTAAACTTTTTTTTTTTAACTTTTTTTTGGGCCTGCTCCATTTTCTCTTCTTTTTTTTTTTTTTTTTGAATTGTGATGGGCTCTGACTTGGGCTGCTTCTTTGGTCTTGGTCGTCCAGTCACCATGGTCGGGTTCTTGGTGGGTCGGGTCGGCCCGACTATTTTCAATAATTTTTTTCTTTTTTCCTTTTCTTTCTTTTTTCTTTTTTCTTTCTTTTTCTTTTTCTTCTTCCTTCTTCTTCTTCTTTCTTCTTCTTCTCCAACCGTTGTCGCCGTCGCCTCTTCCTCACCGGTGGTGCGACGCCTCCTCTTCTTCTCTTTCTCTCTTCTCTTTTCTTCTTCTTCCTTCTTCTTTCCTCTTTTTCTCTTTTTTTCTCTCTTTTTCTTTTTTTCGTGGGTGTTGTTGCTTTTTTTTTTTGTTGGGAGGCCTCTTGCTTGCCGATTTTTTGGGGGGTAAGAACCCCTTTTATGGTTGTTTTTTGCAGGTAGCAGGTGGCTACGGGGAAGGGAGGCCATCCCTTAGGCTGGTGGCCAGAAATCACGAGGGTAAGTGGCCCCAAATCATGTAATCTGCTAGAAGGACCAGATTGCAATCGTAACAAAACTTGTGGGGTCAAAACATAATTTTGAGAAAGTATCAGGGTCAAATTATAATTTTAGAAAAGTTTAGGGGTTAAAATGAAATTTTGGAAAAGTTGAGGGGTTAAAATGTAATTTTGAAAAGTTAAGGGGTCAAAATGTAATTTTGATTTTTTTGTATTTTTCAAATTTTCAATTTTTTTAAATTAATTTTTTAATTAAACACGAAATAAAGGCGGACAAAATTTAGTGCTTACAAGGGAAGTTTAGCCATGACACTTAGTAATGCATGTAAAGTCCGGTTTAGACTCTAGTTGGAATAGTGGTTTCGAGACCACAAATCTAAGGTCAAAAAATATTTTAATATTATTTTTGAGTTTACAGTATGTGGTTTAGCCTGTGTGAAATTTTTGTGTGAAGATTTTATCGATTTTATGTGCAATTTGCGAAAAGGACTTAATTGCATAAAGTGTAAAATGATGTGTGCTGATTGTAAAGTGGTTAATTGTTATTGTCTTTATAATGTGGAGGCCTTATGAGGCAATTAAATCATTTTACAAGTTAGTGGATGGATAAAGGACATTAATGCCCTTAATGTATATATGTATATATATGTTTAATAAAAGGTTAATATAGTAACTAGATTAATAATATGATTATTAAACAAAAAAAAAGGCTAAAATAAGATGAATATACTAATCTTTGTCCACCGAAAACACAAAAGAAAAGAAGGAAGAAAAGCTTTGTGATTTTTGACTAGCAATTGACTTGATTTAAGGTATGTTTTGACTTTGGTTTTAGATGATTTTATGTTTTTGAGATTGTTGCTTAGTCTACTATCAAGCCCATGTTGTAATTTGAGGAATTGATGGTGTTTATGAGATGTGTCATTGATGAAATGGTGAGTTTTGTGATGAGTATTGGAGTTAAATGAAAGAAATGTGTTTAATGAACATGTTTTGTCTTTGAATTTTTAAGTGAAATTGAGTAATTTGGACTAAATTGAGAAAAGTGTAAATTGAAGGACTAGAATGTGAAATAAATGAAATGTGAGGGTTTGTATTAGCATGGGAAGAATTCGGCTAAGCATATGTGATTTGAAATTATGTGTATTTGGTGATTTGATGAGTTAGGGACTAAAGTGTCGAAATGTGAAAATGTGAGGGCTATTTTGTAAAATTCCCTAAATATGTGTGTGAGGGCTAAATTGAATGAACTTGTTATTGAATGAGTTAATTTTGTATATGTATAGACCAAGAAAGGAGATGTTCGGATCGAGATCGAGGCAAAGACAAAGTGCTCGATTAATCAACCATTTCGGTATTTTGACGTCTGAGGTAAGTTCGAATATAATACTAGTTGTAAACTATATCTATGTGATGTGAATTGAATGATTATATATATAACTATGAGATTAGAAATGCTATGTGCAGAATTGAATTAGAGGGCACTAAGTGTGCGAAATTAGAAACGAGACAGATATGATTAGCACTGTGTGTGCGAAAAGATAGAAGCTTTGGCTTATCGAATTGACCCTCTGTGTGTGATACCGATATAAGTTCGGTTTAACATATTGGCACTAAGTGTGCGGTGACGATTATGTTTCGGTTATGAAATTGGCACTAAGTGTGCGAATAAATCAAAGGAATAGCGAAGGTTGAACAAGAGGTAATATCGAGCAATTGAGTAGCATGAATGGTGAGTAACTATGTGTTGATCAAGGTACGTTTGAACCTATGTGGTTGATGATAGCCTTAAAATTTGAATGAATAGATACTTGAGCATATGGTTGAGATTGATGGTGAGCCTAATTGTATAGTTATCTATGTGATGGTTTAATTATGTTTTGATGTGGTATTATTGAGTAATATGTATTATATTACGAACTTAATAAGCTTTGAAAGCTTACTGTGTGATTTGTTTTTTGTTTTACAGTGTCAGTAAAGCTAGCTCGGATTTGGGAATCGTCAGCATCTCTATCACACTATCGACAATCTATTTTGGTACTTTTGAAAATGTGTATATTTGAATATGGCATGTATAGGCTAGTTGATTTGAAACATGTTTGAGATGTATAAATAGCCATGTGATGTGGCTAGATAAATGTTGGTGATATGCATGAATGATTATGGTATATGAAATATGTTTTAGTATGGCTTGATGGCAATGAAATAGTCTTATGAATGGTAAGCTTAGTGATGGATTGATGCCATAGTGATATAGTGATATTGTGGATGAATCATGCATGGTTTTACATGTGAATTGGTTGAGCTATTTAGCTTATAAGATGGTATGCTAGAAATGAGATTGAATTTGATTGATATGATGAATATTTTGATGTGTTTTTGTTCACTATTGATATATGGAAAGATGCTTAATTGTACTTGTAGGGATGAACCTGGTGTGGGTGGCAAATTGGCCTTGCAAATGGCCTATTTTGCATACACGACCAAGAGACACCTGCGTGTGCCTCTGCCTTGTGGCTCAAGGCCACTTTGAAGTGTGTTTGGGCAGGTTACACGGTCGTGGCACATGGGCGTGCCTGGTGGCCGTGTGACCAAGTCAATAGCTAGCTTCATTTCACACAGCCATGGAATACGGGCGTGTTTGGTGGCCGTGTGGACAAGTCAGTATGTACACCCTGTTTTGGCACGGCCTGGACACATAGGTGTGTCTGGTAGTTGTGTGAGGCACACGGCCTGACCACATGGGTGCGTGACCTTTGCAGTATTGTTGAAGAATGTTTAAATTTCTGAAAATTTTCATAAGTGTTCGGTTTAGTCCCGACCTATTTCTAAACGTGTTTGAGATCTCGTAGACCTCAATAAGGAACTTTATGATTATGTTGCGATATGTTTTAATGATGATTGACTATGTGTTGTAGAATGAAAGTGAAATGTTCTGATTGTTCGGTAATGCCTCTTAGCCCTATTCCGGCGACGGTTTCGAGTTAGGGGTGTTATAATGCACACTCTTATGGGGGGTTTTAATTTAGTTTTCTTTACTTGCACTTTTTGTTATGAGAGCTATCATTTACTACAAGTTTTGTCAAAATATTAAAAGGGGAGATTTTTGGAACTTAATCGCTTCATGTTTGAACAATAGATAAAACGAAAGCTTTGGTGTAGTCAAAGTTTTTGTATAGGCATATTTGCCATTTAGAGTGTTTAGGACACTCCTTGTTTAAATTTTTTGTGGAGAATATTGTATGTAATGTGGGGTATTTGAGGAGAGTGAATTATAACATTTTGAATTTGACTTTAGGCCATTGGGCTTAAACCAAGAGTAGTATTGGATGAATTGTTGAATAAAATCATTCTCTAAATAATACTTTACAAAGGAGGATTGGGGAATCCGAACTGCGTTAACAAATATATGTGTTGATTCTCTATTTATTTATCTTTTTGACTCACTCATGATTTTGGATTTGTTATTCAAACTCTTTAAATTCTGTTTTAACTTCTATTTCAAGAAAAAGATAGATCAAGATTATTTTTTAAACGGTTGTAAATCAAATTTGAACAAAGCTTATTCAAATGTGATCAAATAATATAATACCGCGGTGAGTAAAAATAAGGAATTCCAAAAAAACAAAAACCATCCCCAAACCCGACTCAAAACTAAAAGCGAAAGAAGATTGCGCATATTGAATGTTTGCAATAAAAGTGATTGAAATCAACCTTTTCACAATTAAAATCCCATTAGCTTAAAATATATCAAACATGGAATCCTGTTATTAAAAATAAAATTAAAAATTCTAATTACTCATGGATGTAGTGGCATCTAAGGAAACAAAACTAAACATAGTCATTAAAATTATTGAAATCTTTAAGCAGATAGAGATAATGAAAAGAGAAGTCCATAAAAATTGGAAAATAAATTTACACATTTCAACAAATAATGAAGAAGGGGTTGAAGATGATGGCTTTATATTTCTTCTTGTTGAGATTATATTTAAGAATGAGTTTTGATGTTTTATGTTTTGAAAAGTTCAAAGAAAAAGGTTAAAATTTTGTTCCAAATGATGACATTAAAGTGACACATCAGTTTGGTATTATGCTTTTAATGAGTGATTATTATTACACTTGTAATTTAGTTTTAAATAATATTAGATTTTTTTTAAAAATTAAACTATTCCTGATAAGTTTTATTTTAATACTGAATAACTAATTTTTTTTTAAAATTAAAACTATAAAGTGATTAAATTAGATCAACAAAGAAGGATCCTCAAACATTAATCTTAAACCGAGGCTTTTAGTATTAACCGACTTAGCCAAACTATCTGCAATTGAATTCTTTTTTTCTAGACAAATGTTGAATCTTCCAACTGCTTAAACATATTTAGGACTTGAAGTATTCTCCTGATTAGGGTAGAATTAGAGTTTTTGGAAGAGACATCTTGAATAATGTTAACGGCCTCAATACTGTCAGTTTGGATTGAGACTCTATTGAACCGTCTTTCCAAAAGAAGGCTTAACCCATCCAAGATTCCTTAAAGAATATATTTATTTTTTAATATTTTACTATATCACTATAGGACACTTGCAACACCCTGGCCTTACTTGTTAAGTCCAAAAGTCCATTGACAGTGTACCAAATAATTTCTCATTATATATTATAAAAGAAATAGTGAGTATTTTGTACACTATCAGTGTGTTAGTGTACTTATTTTATTCCATAAATATTTTTAAAAAGTTGACATGCGTTGTTTTTAAATATTGATTTCTTTAATATTTTACTATATTTTTATAGAATATTTGTCAATCTTCTAACACTAACTATAAAATTTAAAATTCCACTAACAATATACTAAATATATCTAATGTTTGAATATGTAATTTAACATTAACTAGAATCTGACTGTTTGATTTTATCATGTCTAAGCTGAGCATGTGAGGTTGATTAGATTTTATATTTTTCATGAAAATCATTATATTAATTGATTCCTTCAATATAATTTTCTCCATTTTGAAATATTGATTCTTAATTCGAAGAAATATAAAAATCAAGTGGACACACTCACGTCACATGAAGCTACCTGTTTTTTTTTTTTAAATCTTGATTTTCTAAATTAATTTTTTTATTGGATGGTTGGATTCGAAATTCAACCCTGCTCTTTGAACAGATAAATTGTTATAGAATCATAAAGTCAAAGGTTTAGGTAGACACTTGTTATGTTTAAGATTAAAGTAAATTAAAGAAATCATCCATTGTGTAATGTTGGAGCATTGATTTATAAAATTTAAAAATCAAGTAATTAGAAACTATTATTTCATTTCATACAATGTCAAAACCCAAATTTTGCATATGAGAATCTAGAGTCATATAAAGGTCCACCGCTTTAACACTAATGACGGCATATAATAGGATAAGGATGATGTTAAAAAAATATGAACATTTTTTTTTTTTAGATTCAATCAACCATCATTACTCTCTCAATCATATCTTTAATATACTGTTAGTGGATGATATTGCCTGTTCCCACTCATCAATGGATGTCAATTTGTTATTTATTTATACCAATTTTCTGTGAATTTAAACAACAAGAAAGGGTCCAATTTTTATTGTTTTTTCCTATTTTGGATTTTTTAAGTTTTTCATTTGAAAAAGGAGGTTTTTACTTTATCTTTTTCTCCTTCTGCCTTCTTTATGCTAACTTTATGTACTTTGTGTTTTCACTTTCTCTGCCGACTTCTTCTGACTGAAAATGTAGATTCAGATATGATGCTAGAGAAAAAATTATAAGAAATTGTAATTTTATGATATTTTATTTTTTTAATAGAAGAAATAAATAAATTAGATTTTTCTCTTGATTTTTAATATTTTTAGTTAGAATTAAATTTTTGAGAAGAAAAAAGCTGAAAATTTAAAAGAAAAATTTAATTTATCAGAGATAGGATAATGTGGGATTATAATTTTATACAATTTTTTTCTATTTTGACTGTAAGTTAAGGTTTTTTCTAATAAAAGAATTAATGTTAAATTAGATGACAATAATTTCTTGCTGTAGAAACAAGTCTGGTTGTTGACTATGCAAAGTCATGGGCTTGAAAACTTCTTGAATGGATATAGTAATTCCTTCAAAATAAGTTTATTAATGATAAAAGCTGAGCAGTTTGAGAATGAGGCCTATGCTACTCGTGTAGCAAGATTGTGTAATAGCATTTTGGTTGCTTTCCACAATTAGAACTGGCATATCACCCTAATTGATTAGGTCTAAAACATCTAGCTCCAATTGGACTCTTGGACATTTTTTCTACATGGTTTACTACTAAAACCATGCATTTGCACTGTTAGCTTAGAGCTCTAAGAAAAGGTGAATTAAATATCCGTAATTATGTCACAAAGGTAAACAAAAGTTGTGAAACTCTTGCTGCTTGTATTTGAAAAAAGTTATACATTTTGATACCTAAATGTAATAATATTAATTTTTAAGTGATAAATGGTTATCTACATACTTATTTTTTTCCTATGTTACAACTAGATTAATAATTTCACTCAAAATCAATCATTACAAATATTGAATCGAGACTAACTTTTTTTTTTGAAGAATAATACTAATATATTAGAAAGATAGGCTCAAGCCCAAAAACCCAAAAAGCAACAGTCCAAACCAAACAAAGCATTAAAACTAGAAGAAAATAAAGAAATAAAAAAGTGACAGGATAACACCGAAAAGAAGAAATAAAAACAACAGGTCTTGAGCCCAACACCACTGAAACATGAACCAACAATATATTAGAAATCTGTCGCTTCCCATAAATGTGACTTTTGCTCTGCTTGTCACCAACATAAGACAGGGGATTCAAGGAACCTTCCTCTAAACAAAGCAAAGAAACCCCCTTATCCATCCTACCTCAACTGCATCCTCTCCTTATTCGCAAGGAAGGACACCGATTCTGGAAATCTTTGATTCCATTCCCCAGAGAAACCGATTCGTCTCCATTCCAAAGCCAGAGAGTGAGCAACTCCATTAATGTCCCGCGGCACAAATCGGTAAGAAATCATTTCAAAAGTCAATCCCATAAGAAAGATATGGCGAGTAACTGATCTAATCACAGATCTGTCATTACCCATATTCTTTATGCTTTTAATAACAGCTAGAGCGTCCCCCTCTCCAGCCAAACGGCGGAAACCCATAGATTTCGCAAATAGCAATGCCTTTTCGCACACTCTTGCCTCTGCCACAAACGGATTTGTAACATCCTCAAAAAGATAAGTCTCTGCCCCTAAAATAATTCATGTTGAGTCTCTGGCTATGACTGCTTTTGTTGCTGTTTTATCTTTGCTATGAAACTAAGCGTCAAAGTTAAGCTTTATAATACCAATCTCCGGAGCTTACCATTTATCCTGCAAAGAATGATTAACATGGCTTTGAAGATTTGAATGAGTTAACATAATATCTTATGCATACCCCCGAATAAAGCCCAACACCTCTTCGATTTGGAATTTCATCCCTTCATGAGTTAACTTATTTCTGCGAAACCAAAAACTCCATAGAGAAATAGCAATAATACTTTTCTGTTGATTTTCTGCAGTAGAGAAAAATCAAGCGAAGCATATTTTGGGGTCCAGATAATTTTCAAACTGGTAAGTTCGGATCTAGAAATAAGCCCATACCTGTCGCAATATTCTGCATGTCCATAGTAAATGGTTTAAGGTTTCCATTTCTTCTTTGCACAGAGGACACAAAGATTTAGCAGTCAGTTTCCTCTTCGCCAGATTACAATAATGAGGAATCCAATTATTAAATAGACGCCATGCATGTATTTTAATCTTACTGGGGATGTTCAGGGCCCATAGGGCTTTGTAGAAATCTATAAAAGCTTCATTACTGGAGTTGTATAAATTAGTGCGTACTAGAGATGTAGCTAGGGTCCTATACCCACTCCTTATTGAATATTCACCAAAACCCTCAAATTTCCACACTACTGTGTCCATCGAGTTACCTCCAGAGAGCGGGATCAAAAGGATTCACTTTGTAGTGTCATCATCAACAAGGCTTCAGATCAGTTCAGCATTCCAGGTATCAGAGTCGGGTTGCATTAGATTATTAATGAAGTCCACCTTAATCTAATTTCATGACCTGATATCCTATTTTTCTCCCTTCCAAGTAGCCAAGGATCGTTCCAAATATTGACTGATAAACCATAAAAGTAACATATTTTAACCCCATATTTAGTATGCTTTTGGATGATTTAGCCCTTGATTTATGTAAAAAGGTGCTTTTAATCCTTTCTTTTCATGTTTCTACTCAGAAAAGCACCCGAGGATGAAAAGAACGAGAAACAGGCTTAAAACGGGCCAATTTGGGCCAAAGAGAAAATCGACACGGCTTGGACTTCAAGCCACACGACCGTGCCTCATCAAATTACATCACATGGCCATGCCACGATTTACACGGCTGTGCCCCAATCGACAAAATTGAGATACGGCCTGAAGACGATTTACACGGGCGTGTGCCATGGGCGTGCCCCTGCTATGGGAATGAGTAATTTCACTCGGATTTGCATGCTTGAAGCCAAAGAAACACATTCCTAAGTCTACTTAAACATCCTAGGAGGAATTCTACTTGAATTAGGATACTTAGGACCCAAGTAAAGCATCTCAAAGCCTATATAAACACCCAAGGTAGCAACTAAAAGGGGAGTTCGGCAGAAGCCGAAATAGTTGGACGCTTTTTGGCAGAGGCTTTTGCCGAAGCTTTCATCTTTTAGGGAAATACTCGAAGATAGCCAGTTGATCCATCTCAAAAAGCCGGAGTTCTATTCAAAACGGATGATCTCTCCTTCAATTCCTTCAGGGGGTTTTAGGGATTTCTTATGTTTTGTTTTATCTTTTCTTTTGAGATGTTTTCCTATTTTGTTATGAACTAAACCCTTCAGATACCTAAAGGGGATGAAACCTATAATGGATTTTGTTATTTGATTTCTAAATTATATGATAAGTACTTAGTTTGTTCTTAATTATGTTGCTTAATTTAATCTGATGTGCTTAGGTGGAGGAGGAATAGACCCTGCCTAAGAGTAGATCTAGCATAATTGAGTGGAGTTGATCAGGCGCCTAGAGACAGGGTTACGAGATTTTGTTATTTTAGGGTGAAACCTAATATGGGAATCCATTGATCGGTTTACTACTTCCTTAGGGGGTTATTATAAGAGAACGATAGTTCCACTAATTAACCTAAGGTTAGACGTTATTCACCTCGAGAGAGGGTTTAATATAGGTGAGGGAGTCTCACGGATCAAGCTAAGTAAAGAAATCATATGGTTTGGGGAATAAATAATAAGTGAAGTCATAGGTGGATTCTTCCCGAGGTATCGTCTTCATCAACCGAGTTTTCCTAAAGTCTTTCTCCAATTCATTCTTTTGTCTTTGCATTCGGTTTAAGTATTTCATTAGTTTTAGATTAATAAACTAATCACTCCATATTCGAGCTAAATAATAGAAAGAAAGAGAGTAGTAGTACTTTTAGGTTCCCTTGGGTTCGATAAAGATACTCTTGCCTAAACTATACTATTGTTCGATAGGTGCACTTGCCTCTATCGTCATCATAGTTAGTCTACAAGTTCGATCATTCTTTTTATAAATATTAAAATTTGACTCTTTGACACGATTAAGTTTTTGGCGCCGTTGCCGGGGAACATCTAAAATATTAAGAAAGCTCTATTTCTATTACTTTAGCCAATTTTTTATTTTTTTACTTTGTTAATTTTTCCCTCTATTTTGCTTTTGGCAGAAAATTTTAGTCTATGGAAAAGATGGCACTGAATAATTATCAATGGCAAGGCATGGGGGTAATTCCTACTAAAGCAACCAGTGTTTTTAACCTCGACGTGGTCACCAGGTTATCTAATCTGTTAGAGATAATGAATAAAAAGATTGATGATTGGTATAGTCCCTCGTAGGTACATCCAGAAATACAATATGATTTGAATCTAGGAGGCGTGGTGAATCCTAAGTACCCACCCTACGGATATGGCATGGAAAACGAGCAAGCTCACTATACAAGTAACTATTCTAGATATCAAAATAATTTTTATAGTGACACTTATAATGCAGGTTGGAAGTACCATCCCAATTTCTCGTGGAACGATCAAAATAGCCAAAGATCGGAATTTCCTTCAGATTTTCAACAACCACCTCACCAACAAGAAGAGGAGCCGAATATTGAAGAGATGCTGAAAAAATTCATGGCAAACACAGAAAATTGTCTCCAAGAAACTAAGAAAACAAGTAAAAGCAACGAAAATCGATTCGGGGAACTTACTAAGTCGGTCAAGCGACCACTAATGAGGTCGAACAACTCATAAAGTTGATGTCGAACGACCGCAAGGACGTCTACCTAGTAACACCGAGATCAATCCAAATGAGCAAAATCAAGCTATCACGACTCATGCTAGTAAGGGTTAAATGAACCCAATCAATACAAAAAGCCAAGGTAGGCGAAGGTAAGGTAGAGGTAACACAAGAAAAGTCAAAATCGGTAATCAAGGAATACCAACCTCGCATACCTTATCCGAAGCAATGAAAAGAGGCGATTAGGAGGAGCAGTTTGGTAAGTTTCTTAAACTCTTAAAAAATTACATATTAACTTACCTCTTCTTAAAGCTCTTTTTGGGCCTTGAGACTCGAGGAAATCTTTAAGACAACTCTTGACAAACAAACATAAATTAGGCGAGGAGCACCACGTGGAATTAAATGCGACATGCTCAAGAATATTCTGAAGACTACAACGAAGCAAAAAGGCACGGGGAGTTTTACAATTCCATATTTAATTGGTAGTTTATCTATTGATAATGCGTTAGCTGATTTAGGGTCAATCATCAATGTTATGCCTTATAAAATGTTTAAACAACTAGGTCTACGGAAACCCAGACAAACTAGGATGAGCATTCAATTAACTGATAAAACTATCAGAATTCCTAGGGGTATAATAGAAAATGTTCTAATCAAAATTGATAAATTAATATTCCCAATAGATTTTGTTGTCTTAGACATGCATCAGGACAATTCGATTTCTTTAATTTTAGGAAAACCATTTCTAGCAACTGCCAGGACTAAAATTGATGTTGGTATAGGAGAACTCATTCTTCGTGTAGGTGAAGAATCAATCAGTCTACAAGTTTTTGACTCCGTCAGGACATCAAGTGATGAAGGTGAGAAAGTAAATTCAATTGATAATCAAATTGTTCAACTTTCACCACAGGAAACACCACAAGGCTACAAACTTGAGCCGAATCATGGGCCCCCAAGCCGTACAAGCTCATAACAGTGAATTGTTAGTGGAACCAAACCCAAGGGAAGAACATGTGATAAGAAAAGATAAGGTTGAGGTGTGCCATGATTTACCAAAATCGGCAATTACAGAGTACCAATCTCGTGTGCCATATCCCGATGCAATAAAGAAAGACCACACAGAGGAAAAATTCGATGAACTCACACTTTGTGTAGACGATGAAACAATCACTCTTCAAGCTCTTAACTCAGCTAGGACATCGAGTAATAAAGGTACGAACGTTAATTCTATTGATAATCATTTGGTCCAACCTTCTTTACAGGAAGCATCACGAAATCACTTAGCTGAGCTAGATCCTAGACCTCGTGCCAACAAAGAAGAAATACATAAGGAACAAAACCTTAGGGTTGACAAACTAAAAGAGCAGGAAACTCAAATCAAAGAGGAATAGGAACCGCACGAAGTGAAACCGAAGGAGTCCCCAGACGAGCTGGTAGGAACAACGAATCACTTTAAATTAGGAGATCAGGTATTGTTGAATAAGGAAGACCCTCGAATCACCAATTTAGACCTCAAGAAAAACGAAGAAATCACTTTTGAGGTACTAAATGTCTTCCAATACGGCACAGTCGAGGTCAACAATCCTAAATTCGACACTTTTGAGGTAAACATTACTCGACTTAAACTATATATCCATAACCGAAGTGATCGCATGAAAAAGGATTTTCACCTCCTCAAACCACCATGACCATACGAATGAGAGGTAAAGTCTAGCTAAGACTATAAATGAGCACTTCTCGGGAGGCAACCCGAGCACTAGCCCTATTTTTTACATTTTGTTATTTTGTTATCTTTTATTTTTTCTTTTCTTTTTCTTTTTAGCATCTAACCATAAACTAACCAAAGAGTAGATTTCTAGGCCACACGGCCCTATACACGGGTGTGCCCGTGGCCGTGTGAAAGCTAGGGGATGAACCATGGGCGTGTCGTTAGTCGTGCACAAACAGGGAATAAACTTTTTTCTCCAACACGGGCTGCGATACTAGTCCACGCCCGTGCCGACGCCCCGTGCTAGGTTACTGACTTGTCAAGCCACGGGCTAAACACGGCCGTGCCTTTCAACCGTGCCAACATTCGACTTATCAAACACGGGAGGAGCACGCCCGTATTGAATGACCGTGTGAAGAAAGACACAGGCGTGCCACGACACCCACGGCCATGCCCGAACATCTTGAATGCGTTCAAAATTCAAAATCCCAAAACACGGGCTACATCTCTATTTAAACCTCATTCCCCATTTTTCTAGTTGTCTTTCAATTTCCATTATTTATTTTTGTTTTTTTTATTTCATCATTATTTTTTACTTTATTTTATTTTATTTTCTTATTCTTATTCTTTATGATATTTAGATTTAGCTTAGGATACAATAAAACCAAGTTGGCTACTTCGAGGATTCAATTTCAAGCGGTTGAGACTCTTCCCACGTTCACCTCAATCTTATCCGGTTTCTTTTCATAGACTTCATCCAAAAATTTAGGAAGTGTTACTTCTCCCCTTCTTTTTTTGATTTTATTATTACATAATTGTTTATCTATCTTTGTACATTGAGGGCAATGTACATCTTAAGTGTGGGGGGGCAAAAGTACCTAACTTTTTGCATTATTCTCAAAATCCTGAATTTAATCTTGTTCGAAATTATTTTTCTCATATTACTAATTAGGATGAAATTTCTAATGATGTATGATTTTTATTGATATATTTTAGAGTAAGTCATAGTTAATTGTGCATTGATGATTAAATCTGAAGGATACTAGAGAATCAAGCATGATAAGTCTACTTTCTAAAAATAAAATTGATAGGTTGTTGAACCGAATTTGAGATCACATTGAAGTTCAAAATTTATAGGGATTGATGTCAAAAACGCCCATAATTTTTGTGAGATTTTGAGCCTTATAAAGCATATATTCTTTTTCGTACTCACTTTATTAATTATGAGTGTGTCAACTTTGGTGTTATTCTAGAACTTGCCTCGTTTAAACATGTCAAGACCACATTCATGATTTGATATCTTGAGATGATGAAGGCACCTAGGTTTTAACCCATTCAATCCACTAAAAAGCCTACCTTCATGATTAACCCTAGTGAACCCGTTGAATCCTAACAACCTTTTATTGACTCACCTCTAATATTAACCCAAAATCCCTTTGTATTTGTTATCGTTATTCTTTTGACTACCCTTTAATCGAGGTTTGATTTGATTAAATTACGAATTATATTAGTTCAAGAGTTACATTTATCATTTATGATGCAATATTTTAGTTTGTTCTTAAAAAAAATCCAAGTCTATTCAATATTAGTAGTGTATAAAAGAGCTTAGAGCAATTAAACTCCAATTGTTGAAGAAAAAGCTCGTATTAAAGTATTATCAAATTTCAAGTGAGGGAAATACTCATTATTATAGAGTAATTATCAATAGTAGGTATTATTGGCTTTCAATTGATGTAAGTACTTATATTAGTTCATTGTTTCTAGTTAGGTAATTTGTCAAGTCAATCTCGATTCTAACCTTCTAATTCAGCCTGTATCCACACCTTTAACCCTAGCCCCATTACAACCCTAATAAAGACCTTTTGATTTGTGTATCATCTCATATACAGTGGTGGAGATTTGATTTTCAAGCAAGCTTATGGGATTAACTTTTTAGGTTCAACTTATGAGTGCTTATTCTTAAACCTTAAACACTTTGAATGATTTGAGTGAACCTTCAGTGAGGATGTCAATCCTTGTCGGTTTTGAATTAAAGGTAATTATTCAAATAAGGGGAGACACCTATGTTTTCGTACTACAAAGGTATGACTTATCATAATTGAATCTTTAGGACTCTTTGAGTTAAATTATCCATATATAAATTATCTATGAATTATGATGAGACATTGTCGATAGGAATATGAATTATGGAAAATTCGTTTTAATTGTAAATTGAGAATTTTGCTTGAGGACAAGCAAAAGCTTAAGTGTGGGGGTATTTGATAAACCGTAAAAGTAACATATTTTAACCCCATATTTAGTATGCTTTTGGATGATTTAGCCCCTTGATTTATGTAAAAAGGTACTTTTAATCCTTTCTTTTCATGTTTATACTCAGGAAAGCACCTGAGGACGAAAAGAACTAGAAACAGGCTTAAAATGGGCTAATTTGGGCCAAAGAGGAAATCGACACGGCCTGGACTTCTAGCCACGTGGTCGTGCCTCATCAAATTACTTCACACGGCCATGCCACAATTTACACGGCTGTGCCCCAATCGATAGAATCGAGACACGGCTTGAAGACGATTTACACGGGCGTGTGCCATGGGCGTGCCCCTGCTACGGGAATGAGCAATTTCACTCGGATTTGGATGCTTGAAGCCAAAGAAACACATTCCTAAGTCTACTTAAACATCCTAGGAGGAATTCTACTTGAATTAGGATACTTAGGAGCCAAGTAAAGCATCTCAAAGCCTATATAAACACCCAAGGTAGCAACTAAAAAGGGGAGTTCGGCAGAAGCTGAAACAGTCGGATGCTTTTTGGCAGAGGCTTTTGCCGAAGCTTTCATCTTTTAGGGAAATACTCGAAGATAGCCAGTTGATCCATCTCAAGAAGCCGGAGTTCTATTCAAAATGAAGGATCTCTCCTTCAATTCCTTCAGGGGGTTTTAGGGATTTCTTATGTTTTGTTTTATCTTTTCTCTTGAGATGTTTTCCTATTTTGTTATGAACTAAACCCTTCAGATACTTGAAGGGGATGAAACCTATGATGGATTTTGTTATTTGATTTCTAAATTATATGATAAGTACTTAGTTTGTTCTTAATTATGTTGCTTAATTTAATCTAATGTGCTTAGGTGGAGGAGGAATAGACCCTGCTTAAGAGTAGATATAGAATAATTGAGCGGAGTTGATCAGACGCCTAGAGATAGGGTTACGAGATTTTTTGAATTAGGGTGAAACCTAATATGGGAATCCATTGATCGATTTTTGCTTCCTTAGGGTTATTATAAGATAATGAGAGTTCCACTAATTAACCTAAGGTTAGGCGTTATTCACCTCGAGAGGGTTTAATATAGGTTAGGGAGTCTCACGGATCAAGCTAAGTAAAGAAATCATATGGTTTAGGAATAAATAATAAGTGAAGTCATAGGTGGATTCTTCACGAGGGTATCGTCTTCATCAACTGAGTTTTCCTAAAGTCTTTCTCCAATTCATTCTTTTGTCTTTGCATTCAGTTTAAGTATTTCATTAGTTTTTAGATTAATAAACCAATCACTCCATATTTTAGGCTAAATAATAAAAAGAAAGTGAGTAGTAGTACTTTTAGGTTCCTTTGGGTTCGATAAAGATACTCTTGCCTAAACTAGACTACTATTCGATAGGTGCACTTACCTCTATCGTCGTCATAGTTAGTCTACAGGTTCGATCATTCTTTTTATAAATATTAAAACTCGACTCTTTGACACGATTATTGACACATTCGCCATTTTAATTCGCCACAACATGCCTTCTTCAATCAGATCTCTAACACTGCAGATACTGTGCCAGGTAAAAGAAGGGCAAGACCCAACCTTAGCTACTAAAAAATCAAAATACGGGAAATAACCCGCTTTTAAAACTTTTTCTAAAAGACATTGCGAATAAGTTAAAATACGCCAATCCTGTTTAGCTAAGAGGGCCTTATTAAACAAAAATAAATTTTTAAAACCAAGACCACCAGCAAACTTCGGTAGACACAGCGCATCCCAATTACTCCAATGAATACTAGACTTCGTTTTATTGTTGGCCCACCAAAACCGGTTCATAACATTCTGAAGTTGTGCACACAAACTGTTTGGGAAGAGAAAACATTGTATTGCATATATAGGAGTAGCCTGCAAAACAAATTTTATAAAAACCTCTTTTCCCCAATCGAAAGATATCTCAGACTCCATCCTTCAATCTGTTTCCGGAATCTATCTTTAAAATTAGTAAATGCCCACATTTTTCTTGACCAATCCACCATCATTGGCAATCCTAAATACTTCTAAGAAGTCCCATTCCATTGTCATCGCCTTGCTCATATCTAGCTTGAGCGAAAATTTCCTTTGCTACCACTCTTCTTCATTTTCAAAGATTGAATGCAACTTGAACCCCAAAATCCTTGTAATATCAAGAGCTTTTTTTCCAAAAGCGCTTAATGAGGTTGCATTCATACTTTCCGTAACTCTTTCTCTACCAACGGAAAATATGATCATCTAATCCTCGCCTCGATTCTTGATCATTTCCTCCTTCACCGAAGCACTATTACCATTTTCATCTTCCAACTCATTAATCCTACTCCGGATATGACGTTGACCAGCCATTTTGTGAAAAAAAACTAGTATTTCGATCCCCATTTTTTAGCCAATTAACTCTTGCACGTTACTCCCAGAATAGTTCTTCTTTGTTAGCCTCCAGATTAAGGTCTAATTACGCTTCAGCGATTTCGGCTAAAATATCGTCTGATATATCTTGTTTATAAAAGTAATCCAATCGATCCTCCAAACAAACCGTTTTCTCTTCTCATCCATGTTTCTACTTTTACTCCTAGCTTGCATCTTTTGTCCCAAATCTCAAGTCTATTAGGAATATCTCCAAATGAATCAGTCTACCAACCTCTCACCAGTTCCTCAGAAGGTGGCTCTAAACACCATTTCGCTTCAAATTGAAAGTTATTTGCATGATCCTTGTACTCGAACCTTTACACACCCATGGTGTCTAATAGAATCGGGCAATGGTCTGAAAATGAATGGGTCAAATGATCAACCTGAAAGCCTTGAAATAACTTCATCCAATTGAGAGTAGCCACCCACGGTCTAAACGTTCTCTAATGTTTGTTGAACTAAATTTGCCTCGTTCCCATGTAAACCACCGACCTCTGAACCCAAGATCATTCAGGTTGCAATCCTCTAAAACCGTTTTGAATGCCAACATCTGACATTCCGAGCGATGATGACCCCCTTTCTTCTCAAACGAGTTAGTAATTTCATTGAAATCCCCCAGAACCACCCAAGGGAGGCTATTATTTTTACTCAATTGTTTAAGTAAATTCCACGACACATTTCTACCCCTTTCATCCGGATTGCCATAGAACCCTGTCAGTCACCATTTATTTTCGCAATCAGTGTCGTTAATCTCAACATCAATATGATATGATGAAAAACTGATGAGATTAACCAACGAGTTCCTTTTCCATCCCATTGACAGTCCCCCTTTTGAACTAATCGACCCAATATCAATTCCGTTCTCATACCCATATTTTAATCTGACCATTTCCATCTTCTTGGTGCTTAATTTTGTTTCAATAAGAAATAAAATTTGGGGATTAATGGCTCACAATTTATTCTTGAGCCTACCAACAGTCCGTGGTCTCCCAAACCATGAACATTCCAACTTCGTATTTTCATTGTTCCCGACTGCTCTGAGCACCAGAGCTAGCCGATAAAATAGATGGGTCACTCCCTACCTTGGAAACCAGCGAGACCGAAGGCCTCACCATACTCTTCTGACGTTTTTCCTTCTACAATAGCGATCAGGTCATTTTCTTCTTTAAAGCCCAACTCCATAGGCCCATTTCTGTACCATTCTCAGTCAAAGTCGTCGTATCCCAATTGTTCCTTTGAAGTTGCTCATTAAGGAAAATTTGCTGATTTGCGCCTATAGGAATAAAATTAGGATTCACAATTTGATTCACTATATTTTCCTCTAGTTGTCCTCTTGAATCTTTCCATGCATTTAACGAGCTGCCATATCTGGAGCTTTCTAAATTTCCATCGATTCTCAAAGAGTCATCAGCTTTTCGCAACCACTGACTTTCCACTATTCTTCTACGCCGCGGCTCGGCGCGCAATGATAAGTCCCAACGAAAACAATTTTAGTGGGATCAATTCTTAATTGATAAGGGCAGAAGCTTTCCCCATGACCCAATCTGCCGCATATGAAACAAAACAAACTAAGTTTTTCATATCGAAATCGGGCATAGGCTATCATCAAATTCCCAATCTGGACCTTTTTTTACGCTTTAATGGAGCAGATATATCCAATGATATGCGAATGCGCATGAACGCCTTAAACCCCAAGGAGAGAGTGGAAGTATCATATTCAGAAATTTACCACAAAAATCACCAAATTGTTTGGCCATCATCTCTGTCATCAAACCCGGTGGTAAATCATGGACTTGCACCTAAAATTCAGTAAAGTTAATCGGCATAGTTGATGGATTTTCTCCATTAGGGATTCTTTGAACGATAAGTAGATGATTATTAAAAAATCACGGGGTCCCGTCAAGAACTCTTTGCAGATCAATCTTATGAAAAAATTGAAAGTGGTATTTATTCTCTCCGAGATCGGTAATGCAAATCCCTCCAATAAGGTGCCATAAATATGCCATGGTCTTCCTCAACGAGGGAAAATGGACTAGACTGTCCGTTAAACATCGACCAACCAGGCAACATTTGTAGGCCATTTCCACCACTTGTTCTTCCTCGTGAAAAGCTTCTTCTTCATCATTAATAATGCTCAGATTCGCTAAATTCTCCTCCATGTAACAGATTTTGAGGGACCAAACAATACCAAAAAACTAATGAGAATGCCCTTAATCAAAAGCGGACAAAAGAAACGTCAACTACTATACAAATTTGAAAGAACAAATAAAGGAAAAAGGGGAGACGTGCCAAAAGGCGGACAAATAAACATGCCAAAAGACAGACACGATTATCAAGAGTATTTTTATTAACACCAATTGAATCGAGACTAACTTAAATTAGCTAACTAACTAAAACCCAACCATGAATTGCACACAATGAGGCTATAACTCAAAATTCTTAAACCATAGTCTTACCAACACAATCAATGCCTCATTAGCTTAGTTTTAATCATTTTTATTCTCTTTTAATTTTTCTAAGCCTACTAAAAGAGAGAAAGGTTGAGTTGAAAAAGAATAATTATAGAATAAATCCTTCAAAATCAAACTAAAAACAACCAATTCAATAAGAAGAAGAAGAAGAAGAAGAAGAAGAAGAAAAATAAAGGTTATTAAGGAGCATGAAAAGGTTAATCAATGATGTCTTCATCTTGTATCGTTTTTTTTTTTGTCTTAACTAGATAATCAATTTTATTTCAAGTCATAATACAGCGAAGCCTATGCTATGGAAAGTAAATGAAACAAGTCTCAAAATACAAAGCAAAGTTTGGAAATTTTGAAACAAAAGTTTCACAACTTACGCTACTTCTAAGCTAATTTCACTTGTAGAAAGAAGTGATGTAGCTGGATCCTCATCATTTGGATTGTCATCAACATGATCCTCAATTGGTATTTCAAAAGGAAGCTGCTGAAAAGGTTTTGGAGGCATTTGAAGGAGTTCGACATCAGTTTCAAGCATTTCCAAAACTTTGTTCATTGAAGGACGATCACAAGGCTTCATTTGTATACACCAAAAAGCAATTATTGCCATTTTTTTCACAATCAATTTTTCATCATTCGTAACCTCTTCCCAGTCAATGTCCTCTCCTTGATGAAGTTGATCATAGATCCATGATGGAAAGTATATAATTTGACTTGAATGTTCAGCGTATGCATTCAAATTCTTCCTTTTTCCCACCATTTCAATTAATAGCATTCCAAAACTATAAACATCAGCTTTATACGATATGCCTCCAAGGTTTTTGTAAATCAATTCAGGAGCAATGTATCCTATTGTACCTCGTCTTTGCAGTGAGAGAGACAATACTATCATCTATGGAATATAGTTTAGCAAGACCAAAATCCGAAACTTTTGGGACAAAATTCTCTTCTAGAAGAATATTATGTGGTTTGATATCGAAATGTAAAATTTGCATATCACATCCTTGATGTAAGTATGCAATTCCTCGAGCCACCCCAATCACGATATCAAACATTTTGTCCCAACTTAAACTAGTCTTATTTTCTTTTTCAAATATAATCTTATCTAAAGATCCATTCGGCATAAAATCATATACAAGAGCTTGCTTTGATCCCTCCACACAGAATCCTCTAAGATTTGCCACATTAACATGATGAATCCTCCCAATTGTAGCGACTTCAGCAATGAAATCTTGCCCATTAGCTTTAGATTTGTCCAATAATTTTACTGCAACATCATGACCGCTTCGAAGCTTTCCTTTAAATACTGAGCCAAAACCCCCAGCCCCTAACTTATCATCAAAGCCTCTTGTCATTCTTTTTATTTCATAATAAGAATATCTAATAGGCATTAAATTATTTTGATTACGAAGAAACTCTTCAATTTTATCATCCGCACATAAATGTCTCCTTCTCAATTTATACGTAACAAGAGCAATCAATATAGATATCCCCAGAAACGTTCTTGATAATGTTATTCCTCCTTTGAAAGAAAAAGAAATTGAAATGCATTAGAAATGTCTTTAGAATTAATGCTATTATTGCCCCTAGAAGATTATGAGTAATTTTGTATATATTTCATATATGCAATTCCAAAGCAAAAACTTACCTATTATCCCAAGACAAATGACATACTTGCCTGTGTAGAAAATATATATATATTTGTCATCACTATTTCTATATAAGGAATTAGATGGCAAATCTAATGGAAATAATAGTAATGAACTCTTGGAAATTAAAAGCATACCTTCATGTGAAACCGAATAAAAATTATGTCCAAAGGTTACAGGGCTGTGACGGAAAAGGTAATACACAAAGCTGTTGACAAAGTCTAGGAAGGCATCCCGCAATGTTTCCAACCTGTTCTTTTGTATAAGTAGAAATAAAAATATTAGTACAATTCAATAAAAAATAAAAATAAAAATAAAAATAAAAGAACTATCTACAAGTATGGATTAACTTATCAAGAAACAATGTCATCATGATCAGCCTTTAGCAAATATATTCAGAAATTTAATAACCCAAAACAGCAAACTCGATCTAAGAAAAATTGTGTTATTAGCCAAGGTTCCAAAATTCTTACATCCTATGGAATGTATATTTTCGTAACAGCCGCTGTTTTTAATGTAGTTTCTCCATGACAATTGAAATCCCAACGACAGCTTTTCATAGATATCCAAAGTAGCAATGTCGGTGGTATAGGGAGCCATAACTGGGACTCGGGCTATGACTGTGCAATATGGACTGAAATCGAGAGGCTGGGTTCGTTCATCTAAAAAGTAATGATATGAAGAAGGTTGATCATGACCGGAAGAGCTATCGGAACAACGAGATGCGTCGACATATTTTGAAGATTTGATTGACCGTGTGCAATTTACAAGATGCATAATTTTAAAACCAGTATGTTGATCAACATAGGGTCTAGAATACGATACCAAGCATGCTGAATTATAAAGCACAGGGGCAGAGCTTCGAGGAAGCGAGCAACTATTGCTTGCCAAATTCGTATCAACAAGTCGAATCGTAAAGTTGTTGTAAAGGATCTCTTGAACATAGAATTTCCCGTTTTCATTGCCCAAAATCGTACGGTTATGTTTTTCATCACAGTCCAGTTGGAAGATGACGTGAGCGCCGCAGTGGAGGGGTTGGGTTTTTAATCGAAAAGGATAGCGGATGCTAACGTTTCCGCACATAGTAAGGCCGCAATCATTGGTTCTGGTTCTAGCGTCACAGGCTTTCAGGCTTAGAAATAGAGCAATAGTGACCAACAACACCCCACACAATGGACGAAGTGGTTTTGGTTTAGGCATTGTGGACAGTTTGGGTGGGGAAAGGATGAGAAATGGGTGAGGCTAAGTAGCTTTTATGTAGAAACATGAATCCAGTAGGCTGACAAAGAGTATTGGGTCCAAAGAGTATCACTTTGTTTTTGGTAGTACAGGGAAGCAAGTTGACTGTTGACTGTCATTTTCATTTGAAAATTCAACGTCAATATAGGTAACACTTTCCACGTTCTGCATGAAGCTTCCTAATATAATCGTAGCTGTTTCTGGACTGCTTTTTTGGTGATAACTATAATACTAGTGGTGCGATTTCAATACGATTTAAAATTATCTCAATTATTGAACTGATAAAAATAAATCTAGACTATTTAATATCTTAACTCAATACCTGTTACTTATTTGACTTTTATCTACTATCTTTTTGGAATGTGAATTTTTTTAACTATCTTTTCCCCTTTCTTTTCATTTAGTGAACTCTTTTCTTCTTTTTTTTTTTTTACTTTTTTTTAGAAATCAAGTGCATCTATTTAATCATTTTAGAAATCAATATAATTAACTTGTAATATAATATATTTTTTAATAAAATTATTTTAACACACTTAATTTTATATAATATTTTTTGTAATTTTATACTAACAAGTAACAATGAAAAATATTAATTTTAGTGAAAATATAATTAAAATATCTCATTACAATAAAAACTTACTTAATATATAATAAATAAATAATTTATATTGAGATCAATGTTTTTGAAATTGAACCAATGGTCAATTTAGCAATACTAATAATGTTCGAATTTGCCCTCCAAAGGTCGAGAGGTTGGTAGTTAATTTTGTTTTTAAACATCACTGCATGCTTGCTTTACCTAACGGGAGCAAAATGTTATTTTATCGATCAAATCAATGTTTTCAAAACTAGACTTGAAATGGTTAGGGTATTGGTCCAAAGATAAGGGTTGAACCGATTAACCCACAAATCGATACAAGCTGATTGAACAAAGCTAAAAAAACCAATTGAATTTATTTTCTCTATTTTGAATTTTTTATTTTTACAAATTTTTAATAATTTATTTGATTGAACCGGATGAATTAATCAAATCAAGAACTGGTGGCTTGACTGGTTTAACCATCGATCTAGGATCTGAAGAATGAAAAAAATAAAAAACAATATAAGAGAAAATAATATTTATTTGTCTTTTTTTTTGCCACATGTCAACTTTTAATTATTTTTTAAAAAATTAATGGTTCAAATAGCGATTAACCTAAAAAAGGTATCAACTTGGAAAAAATAGTTTATGTATCACTTGCGCAAAAAAAAAAATGTTTAGGTACTAAAATGGAAAAAAATACATAGTTTAGGTACCAATTTGTTGGTTAATCTTCTTTTAAACTATAATTAATGGTTTGACTAACGAGGGTACTAACTTTAGAAAAAATATATTTTAAGTACCACTTGTGATAAAAAAATAAAAAAGGTACTAAAATGAAAAAATTGTATAATTTAAATACCAATTTGTGATTAAAAAGCTAACTTTGTTTGCTACAAGAGATTTTGCTCTTTAAAATGCCACTAACATGTGCCTAGAAACTTTCAAAAAAAATTTTAAATGGTAAAAAAGTTTTAAAATTAAAAACCGATAACAATATTTATAGGGAAAGGATTCTATGAAACATGATGTCACGTTATTTGTATTTTTTTTCAATAATTTTATGTTATATCAGTATTTTCATACTGAATTTAAGCATTTTCATCCTAAAAAATTAATTTTAAATTAAAACCCTGAAATTTAAGATAAAATTACTGATGTAGCATAAAGTTATTGCAAAGGGGTAATATCCCTATTTCATACAATCATTTCTCGTATTTATAAACCATTTTAAAATATTTCTAACACGTGGCTGAGCCTTAAAAATTTTAAAATATTTTAAATGTTAAAAGGTTTTAAAATAAAAAGTTAAAAACATTATTTATATACAAATTTGAATTTCTTATTAGTTTTAAAATAAGAGAAAATTAGTAACAAGAAAAGAGTGATTCTCATACGTCATTAAAATTTATTTTCATGGTTTACTGTCAAAAGCAATTTAACTTGTAAAAATGAATGTTTCATATTTACTTTTAGGATGAAACGTTTGAGATTCAAGCTGGCATGGAACGCTAAAGTTTGAAATGTAGTTGACTCCCATTTTCTATTTAGAGTTTGTATGACTTGGTATGAATAAAGCAGGCTTTTTTGACTGAGAAAAGAAGTGATAATAAAAGAAAGCACATGGTACCAAAAATACATTAAACAAATCTCAAAATGCAAACCTAAGTTTGGATTACAGCTTCAAGATAGACCCAATATCCCAGCAATCGAATAGTCAAAAACCAGTGGCCAAAAAAAAAAAGTCATAAACAAGCAAATAATGTGACCCTTTTTATTTGGTATTGGCTGCTACGACTTGGATGAGATTGTCGGTGCAGGCATGCCTTGTGAGATGGGTGGTGAGAGTTATAGGATGGGGTGTGAGCTATGGTGCAGAATTCGTACCTAGTAGTGAAAACAGCTACGCAGTTATAATCCAAAAGGCTGGGAAGGTTGCTGCCTCTACCCAAGAGCCGGTTGTGTGCTCTCACCATCCCATCTCCAAAAGGAAGAAGCTCCTCTATCGCTTTGAGACCCACCTTATTAAGGGTGAGCAAAATTTGATTCAATTCGAAAAATTTGATAAAAAATTTAAATTTTGAATTAAATAATTCAAGTTATTTGAGTTAATTAAATTATTTGGATCAATTCAAATAAAAATATTTTTTTGTTTAACTCGAATATAAATTACACAATTCGATTTATTCGAAAATCCAAATAAAAAAGATAAAACTACGTCGTTTTGATAAATGTTTACCTTTTCTAAAGTTAAAAGTCAAAACTATTAAATTAAAAGGTAAAATTACATTGTTTTGATAAATATTTACTAATTAAGTTAAAAGGTAAAACAATTATATTGTTTATATAGTTAAATAATCTTGTACTTCGTCTACTAGTTAAATAATCAATCCATGTAAACGCAACATTAAGTATAAATAATATGATTCGTTGACTCGACTTAACTCGAAATTTTTTCACTCGATTCGAAAAAAATTCAAATTGAGTCCATTTGCTAAAATATGATCCATCAACTTGACTAACTCAAATTTTTTTGACTCAATTCGACTCGACTTGATCGAATACTCACCCATACTCCCTAATGCATCCACTAGTTTTTGTTAGACAAAACATGTTAACGAATAAATATAAATATAAATAAACAAATTTTTATATAAAATAAAATAAATTTTTATATTTATATTTAAAATATCATATACGAAAAACCAATTAAATAGATAAAATTATGAAAACATAAATCAAATAAAAGAATTGAGTTTTACTAGATGTTAAGTCCTATTTTACACAATTTCCTTAAGAGAGATTCGGTCGCTCGTATGGTACTTGGAGAAACATTAGTCGACTATCTTCCATGATATAACAACAAGATGGTCAAAGCAGTAGCACATCTACAGTGATCAACGAACAAACCTTGCCTTCTTCTATCATCGAAATGTTGAAAAATATGGAGAGAAAAAAAAAGAAAAATTTTCAAGAGCAAAATAAACTCGGTGTGTGAGAGTCAAAAAATTGTGATGAATTCTTTAGGCTTTTATAGGCATTCAATATGGAGGAATTTTGGAAATTTTCATGAATAAAGATACAAAATCTGCATTAAAGGACCTATTAAATTAATTTGATTAAAATCAAATCAAATTGATTGGAATCAAATAAAATCAAGATAAATATCCTTTTAAAAACAGATTTTGTATATTTGCTTAGAAAAATAAATTTCTTGTTAGGCTAAAATAACAAATCGCCCACGTTGTGCAAGTATGCCTCAACCCCAATGCGTTTGGATCTACACCTCGATTGTGCATGATATAGGGTTTCAAACTTAATCATTCAATCAATTTTCAAGTGAGTTCCTATATATATACACTGTAGAGCCCAAATTTAGCCTAGGGCCCATTAAAACCCAAACCAAAATAAAAAGTCCATTACATATTAAAACCCTTCAACCCAATACCAGATCCAAAATAAAACCCAAACAACTAACCTAAATTCCAGCCTACTAAGCCTAAACACTCTTAGCCCAAAATTTGTAAACCCTAGCCCATTACAAAAAAAAAAAAAAAAAAATAGCAACAAGAAACCCTAGCCTCAAGGTCAGCCGCCAACCTTCCATCTGCCTTCTGACCTACCGCGGTCACCACACGTCAGCAAACCCCCACACACGCCATCGTCGGACTCGCACGCCTTTGACACCTACAAATTGCACGCAAGCAAAAAACGAAAAAGAAAACGACAAAAACAGAGAAAACAAAATAGAAACAGACAAAAATGGATCTCTGTAACTCGGTTATAAAAATCGAAACAAATCTCTTGTATTTTTTTCTTTTTACGAACATTCAGAAATTCAAAAACAAAAAGATTGAATACAAAGGTGGTTTATTTATATTTTTCCTTGTATTTTAAATAAATAAAAAAGTATAAAAAAGGAAGTAATTTTTTACTTGCTTGTTGCATTGGGGAGTTCGCAAGGCCGTCGGATCCTTGGGGGTTTGGCTAACAGCTGCGACGGCGACGTTGGAAGCCGAAAGGTTTACCCTTTTTTAGGTTTTTTCTTTTTCTTTCTTTTTCTTTTCTCCTTTTTTGAAAGTTTTTAGACTCAAAATGGGTTTTATGTAAAAAAAAGTACGAAAATAGGGTTTGGAGTGATTTTCGACCACCAGGTACTGCAATGGCGCTGTCGCCGGTGGTTGGCAATGATGGTCGATGATGGGATCTTGGCAGATTATGGCCGGACCAAAGAGGGGGAGAGAGTTTTGAGAATTTTTGAAAGTTTTTTTTTTTGAAACAGGTGTTAAAATGATTTTTTTTTTTTTGGTTGGAAATTTTGCTTAAATAGAGGGCTAAAACGACGTCATTTTGGCTTGGATATTTAAACCCCAAAACGGTGCCGTTTCATGCTTAAGCCGTGCGTGACCCAACCCGCTTCCTCAGGATCAGCGTGTTTTTATTGAACAGGCTATTTGCGCGCACAATCCCCCCGCTTTTGCAGCACCTTGCAATTTAGTCCTTATTTGTTTTGTTTATTTTTTTTATTTTTAATTTTACCGCATACTTTTATTTTCGTTGCATTCTAGCCCATATTGAAACGCTGCGCAAATGGAACGGGAATAATTTTCCATATAGTCCCTACCCTTTTGCGCGCGTTTTAAATAAGCCCTTCGAGTAGCTTTTTTATTATTTATTTATTTTTAATCTGTCCCTAAAATCCCTCTAAGTTACATTTTAATCCTTGGTTGTTTAATCTCAATCCATCTTATATGTTATGTTTTATTTATTAATTTATTTGTTTTATATTCTCTACATATTTACGAAAATTTATTATGTTAATATTTTCTTTATTTAAATGACTGTTGGTTCCTGCTATTTTCTTACTATCAATTATTTTTATCTATCTATTATTTATTCTTTTTAAATTCACTACTAACGCATATTTATCATTTGATTCTGACTATTAATATTTCTTTATTTTATCCATCTTTTGTTATTCGTTATTTTGTATATTTTCGTATCCAATTCATTACTTTATTATTTCTTATGTCATATTGTTGAGATATCTCGTATTTTATTTCCTTCTTTCATATTTTAATATTCTATTATTATAACTATGAGGATTTCATTATAACGCTCCGTTATTTAGTTATAGCATTAACCTTCATTCGATACACGAAATTTTATTTTAAAATAAGCAATTTTTCATAATTCGAGATTCGAAAGGCCATTCTCTAATTTACAGAGTTTTGATGTTCTCGATAAATCTGAATAAACGAACGTTTTTTCTTAAACATAATTTTTTAAATAACCTCGGAAATTACGAAAAGATCGTGTTCTTACTTACGAAATATGATTTCTTTCTAAAAACCGAGATAATCTAATACCTTTCAAAATAAATAAGCTTTTCGACATTTATTCTCGTATCGAGGATTTAAGATATTGTGTCCTAACTTGCGTGACGTAATTCTTTTTCTTGATTGACGTGAAACATGCCCTATCCTCGATTTTTCTTAATTTTATAACAAAAGATCGTATTTTAAAATTTTCTCCAATTTCCCATTGTTGACACTTAGACACTAATTAATCAACTAGGTACCAATTTGGGGCGTATCGAGGGTGCTAATCCTTCCTCGTGGGTAATCGACTCCCGAACCCGTTTTTTGGATTTCGTAGACCAAAAATCGTCGTTTTAGTAAATTTAAATTTTATTAAAATGATTAAATTACGAGGTGACCCGATCACACCTCATCAAAAGGATTGGTGGCAACTCCTGTTTTATTTTCGTTTTCAAAACCCTAGTCGATTCCCGTTTTGAAAAAAAATGGTTTCGACAGCTTGGCGACTCCACTGGGAAAACTAAGAGAGTCAGGCCAAAATCGATTAATTTCTGTCTTTTCGTCGATATTTAAAAATCTGGTCTAAAATCACGATTATTTCATGGCGTGTTATTCTTTACTTTCATGGTTTTCTTTATAATATGACTGTTCTGTGGTTTAAATCTCTTAGTGTATCTTTGTATATCGCATCACATCAATTGGTCAATTTTACCCTTTTAAGTGGGAGCAAGAAACTATTCCTTCGTGAGGTTTTCGCCTCCGTATAGGATAGTGGATTGCTTTCGGGATACATCCATACATGCGTCTTTGTGAGATTTACATCTCCGTATAGCCGTAGGGAAATGTATTCCCCTAAACTGAACTCGGTCTACATAAGCCTATAATGGGTGAGGATTGAGGAATCTACGGTTTGGGTACCCTTACTTTAGAACCGAACCATATATAATGAACCTTAAGAGCCTGCCTTAGGTAGAACTACGCCAAACCCTAGTGGTCACCCATTTAGGTAATCTATTTTGTTTTTTATTTTTCTTGTGCTAACGTGTTTTGTTTTGTTTATGATTGTATTACATTGCATCGCATCATCTTAGAAAGGAGGTGTTGATTCATATTCGATTGCTAAATAGAAGAGCTTGTCATAGGAAAACAAACTTCTTGATATAGTGGAATATAGTATGGTCGTCCGAATAGGGTCCAAGTAAACACATCGAAAGAAGACTGATAGTCCGCGCAGAGGAAAACAAGACTTTGCTTCATTGCCGGACGATTCAAGCCAACAAGGATTATTCGAGAGCCATCACGTGTCAACTCTTTTAAAAGGAGTTAATGACCATTGCGGGGATAAGTGAGCAATGGGTCACGACATGGATCAAGCAAAAAAGGAGACAATAGAGACATCTTTGGGAAAATTAGCAAGATTCGACCATAGCGTTCGGATATGAAGGAGAAGATCGATGTCTTCACTAGGAGTACAAGGGCAAGGCCGCATATGTAATCCATTTTATGTAAAGAAATTTGTTTTCTAGAAAAGTTGTTCTAATGGAATTGAATTCAAAATCAACGCCTTTCTTTCTTTTGCATTCATTCCATGCATCTACATTGCATTGCATCATTATTAGATTTTCACAAAAGAACCCTAATTAGGTAACATTTTTTAGTTAACCTGAAAAACATGGAACGAAAGTTGGAGAGATTAGAGCAAAGGCAAATACAAATGCAGGAGCAATTGGCCAAAATCCAACAGGATATACAAGATCAAATGAATGTGATGAGCCAATTAACCCAGTTACTAGTCGGAAGGATTGAAGAAAGGAAAAGCCCGGTGGTCAACAATGGGAGCGGTAATGAGGACCTTATCTATTCCTCAGATTTTACTCCAATAAGTGTCCCAGTCCAACCAGACGCGCATTCGCAAGGGATACTTGTCATTATCAAACCCCGATATCAGACTGATACCTCGGCATTGTTGAAGTTCCCAATGGGTTCAGGTTTTAATTCGAGGGATGATCGAGTCAATCCTGTGGTACATGGCTTAGCCGAAACAAAGGAAAAGGGAGAATGGACCTTAAAGGCCCTGAAGAAGAAAGAAAAAGAAGTGAATAATACGAGTAAGTATAACAAGGGCAATTCGAATCTGATTATGGTAAGCCAGCCAAAGACAGCAGCTACCAGCTATCAGGTCTCCCCAAGACAAGAGCCTAATCCAAAATCAAACTCGGAAAAACTCCAATTCGCGCCCATTCCAATCTCGTATAGGGAGTTGTACCAAATTTTGTTTGAGGCACATGTTGTATCCTCTTTTTACGTGGAACCAATACAGCCTCCATACCCTAAATGGTACGATGTAAACGCCTAATGCGAATACCATGCAAGAATTACAGGGCATTCGATCGAGAACTGCGCCACTTTCAAAAAGATAATCAAAAGACTCATCAAAATAGATATTGTAAAATTCGATAATCCATCTGGTGCAGAAGATCCGTAACCCAAACTTTCTATTAAAGAGGTAAATATTGTGAGGGCCACGATAGATAGCGGCATGAGATCCAAGAGTACGTCGAGTTCAGGGCTCTAGTGCAAGGCCAGATATTGGGGAATCTGAACATTAACGACATATCAGAAGGGGGAACCGGGGAATAAAAATTTCTAAGCCCTTGCATATTTGGGAGAGTTTTGAACAATGAGATTGTGGAAGAGATCCCTGTATTTTTTAGAGCCAAATTCGGAGTAATGTCCAAAACACGCTTATTGCTTAAGCCTAGGAGCAATAAGAATCTTTTCTGTGAAATAGGCTTATGTTCAATATCTATATTTTCAATGAAATGCATTTTTGTGTCTCATTTTGAGCAAATATTCTTTTATTCATTTATTTCATTCATGTTCATACCATATAAATAATTATTCTTATATTCATTTGTTCTTTGAATATTCTTTCGTACCTACAACAGGTCCTTAGATATCAACGACATGAGCGACGCTGGTACTGACTTAGAGTCTACTTTTGAGTAAGATATGTGTCTAGAGGGATCTCAGGACTTTAGAGACGACAAAGATTGTAACCTATCTCCCGATTTGTTAAGGATGGTAGAATAAGATGAAAAACAGATCCCACCTTACAAAGAATAAGTAAAATCTATGACCTTATCTATGTGGGGCATGGAGTTTATTGGGACGATCTCATCGAAAGCTTCTAGCAGGCATTAATTATTTCATTAAGAGGGTAGAAGTAGTTTTGTAGGCTAATATTATAAAGTCGATAGTCATCAGAACAAAAAAGAGAAAAAGAAAGAAAGAATACCAACAAAAAAAGGGTAAAAAAGGTCACATTTAATCGCACAATGTCAAAAGTTTGCGGTCTGTTCAAAGATCAGGTGCCACATCACAGTGCAACAAAGGCAGCCAGATGGGAAAAACAAAAGTAAAAAAAAAAAGCAACAAAACAATGATCATTAGGAAGATGACCTAGACTTGTAAAGATTGGCATAAAGAAGTTATATTTACCCTCTATGCTTATCAAACATTGGCCAAGACCTTCGTTGGGGCAATGCCTTAGTTTGTGGAATAAAAGCGTTTTGTCTATTGAAGTCGACATTCTTTTTTGAGTCTTATCAGAATTGAAGTTGGAAGAGGTAGAATGGATTTAATCCCCATATGATCAATTGAATTTGAAGAGAAAATGTTAAAAGTTATCTGTCATGGTCAGATGATGCGAGCTTACAACAAAAAAGGTTCGCTCTAGAAAATTTCATGATAGGGCTTTGAAGAAGATTTTTTCCCATGCAAAAGGGACTTCAGAAGAAAGTGGATGCCAAACTGAGAAGGACCTTATGCAGCAAAGAAAGCATGTTCTGGGGAAACATGGATATTGACCGAGATGGATGGTAAGGACCTGCCCAATCTGGTAAATTTAGATTCAATAAAAAGTTTTCCAAAGAAAAAAACAAAAAAAAAAAGGAAAAGAAAGAAAAAAGAAGAAAAAATGAGAGGCCAAGGTGAAAACCCGCAAAGGGCACTTTGAGACCAAAGGGGATTTGAGTTGAAAACCCGAAAAGGGCGGTTCAAATTTTGATCAAAAGTGGGGCATACAGTAGTCTTGCTATGCCTTAATTAACAATGAAGAAATATGCTATGTCTTGGGGCATCGACAAAGTACTCGAATCCCCTAAACACATATTTAGCTCAAAATGGTCCTCAAGAGGTTTGTACAGAGAAGCTCAGGCTACAATATCTGGGGCACCTAGTTTTCATCTTACCCATATTGAATTTTCTATCTTTGATTACTTTATTCTTTTTAAGATACACTCCCAATAAATTTCATTTGTTATCTTGATTAATTCATTCTCATTTTGTGTTTTTTCAAAATTTGATATCTTGATTAATTTATTCATTTCGAGCTTTGCTCTCAATAAATTTTGTTTTGTCCATCATTATGATCTTTTTCAAGCATTTTGCATTGAAATAACAATTAGTGGACTAATAATACTTTCATAAAAGGATTTTCGCATATTACTTTGGAAGCTTCTAAATAATACAAGAATCTGAAACAAGATTGTTGTTCAAAACTCACCAAAACTAAGGGTTGGAAAGGAGTCTAATTTGAGACTACATGTTAAGATTTTTTGTTAAAAGTATTAGTTGAATAAAAAGGAAAGATATTGCGCCGGTGATACAGCCTCGACAAATAATGAGTAACTCAAGCATTAAAATGGGATTATTCTCAAAGAAATATGACATTCATATACATCCGGTCATGACACCCATGGAATAGAAGGTGTAGCAAACCAAATTGATTGAATAAGTTACAAAATCTATACCCCTGAGTCGTAGTGGGATGGATTGAAGATGATACAAATTCTATACCCTTGAGTCGTAGTGGGATAGATTGAGGATGACACAGATCCTATCCCCCTCTGAATTGTAGTGAGAGGGTCTAAAGATGGTATAAGCCTTAAAGTCCCAGAGGTACCATGGAATGGACCTTGATATTACATTGGGGTGAATCGGTTAAGAAAATTACAATTATTTCTTCAGGTTTTCGATTAGAATACCACCCAAGAAAGAAGACAGGATATTACGTCAAGTGATACAACCGGAAGAACAACGAGCAATGACAACCCTAAGCATTTAAGAAGGGGATCATTCTAATGAAATTCTGTAAATGTCATTCATCATATCATTTAGTTAGGAGCATTTGATTCATTCTGATCATTGCATCCTAATCATTGTACATTTTAAAAGGATCATTCTCATGACATTTTGCATTCATGCAAATGTTATCCATAATATCATTTAGTTAGGAGCATTTGATTCATTCTGATCATTGCATCCTAATTATTATACGAGGGATCATTCTCATGACATTCTGCATTCATGCAAATGTCGTCCATAATATCATTTAGTTAGGAGCATTTGATTCATTCCGATCATTGCATCCTAATCATTGTACCAAAAAAAGATCATTCTCACGACATTCTGCATTCATGCAAATGTCATCCATCATATCATTTAGTTAGGAGCATTTGATTCTTTTTGATCATTGTATCCTAATCATTATACGAGGGATCATTCTTATGACATTTCGTATTCATGCAAATGTCGTCCATAATACATTTAGTTAAGAGCATTAGATTCATTCCGATCATAGCATCCTAATCATTTGGCATAAACATAAACATATGAAATCGAGTCTACAGGATACAGATCTTATCTCCCTAAGCAGTAGTGGAGCAGATCGAAGATGGCGAATCTTATCTTCATAAAGTGGTGGAGTAGATTTAAGCCACCAACCTTATCTCCCTGAAGCGGCAGTGGAATAGGTTGAAGATAGTAGATCTTTCCTTCCTAAAGTTGCAGTGAAGCAGATCAAAGATACCGGCCTTGCCTCCCTAAGTTTGCAGCGGAACAGACTGAAAACATTAGATCTTGTCTCCTAAGTAGTAGTGGAGCAGATCGAAGACGGTGAATCCTATCTCCATGAAGCAGCGGAGTAGATTTAAGTCATCAGCCTTATCTCCCTAAAGCGGCAGTGGAATAGACTGAGGATTACAGATCTTGTCTCCCTAAGCAGTAGTAGAGCAGATCAAAGATGGTGAATCTTATCTCCATGAAGCAGCGGAGTAGATTGATGCCATCAGCCTTATCTCCCTGAAGTGGCCGTGGAGTAGACTAAAGATTACAGATCTTGTCTCCCTAAACATTAGTGGAACAGATCGAAGATGGCGAATCTTACCTCTATGAAGCAGCGGAGTAGATTTAAGCCACCAACCTCGTCCCCTTGAAAATACAACGGAGCAGGTTGAAATTACCAGTTTTCATTTCCATAAAGTTTCAGTAGAGAAGATCGAAGCTACAAATCTCTTTTCCCTGAATACTTACCCCTTTGAGGTCCCAACGGAGTAGGTCGAAGCTACAAATCCCTTCTCCCTGAAATCCTCATTTCCTTGAAGTTTCAGTAGAGAAGATCGATGTAATGGCCAATTTTTGCCCGGGTCCATCAAACAAACCAAAACAGAAATAAAATAAAAAAAAAGGAAATCAAAGTTCAGATTTTTAAGTCCATTTACAAAATCAAAAATAGACCAAAAAAAGAAGCCCAATACCAGAACTCAACAGCTTACTCGAATAAACCCAGACCTAAACTGATACCCAACGGCCCAATATCTGATTAACCCAACAAACCCTAGCCCATTCTAAACATCCTACCCAGACCCAAATCAGTGCGGCCCAAGAAAGCCCAAAACGCTAAACAGAATTAGCAGTGGCCTAGGATTTCTGAAACCCTAGGCGCCGCAAGAGCAGTATCCCAATTGTCGTGCCTCAAGCCTTGCACACACCTCCGATCGAGCAGCAATTAGCGCACGAGCCCCCATCGCCGCCGCGATTCACTCGCGGATAATACCTTCACCGCCTTTGACCTACACAGAAGAGGAAAGAATCGCAACAGAAATGGCAAAATATGGTAACCAGTCTTTTATTTCCTTTTTTCACTTTTTATTTTTGAGGCTATATAAGCCTCACAAAAACATGTAAAGGGACATGATATACACACGAGAATACGGAGAATAAAAAGAAAAAAAATACAAAATACAAAGATTTTCTACAGAGGTGATTCTTTTCTTTCGATTCATTTTTTTTATTTTGTTTTCGATTTATGTGTATACTATACACGAAATACCAGCAAAAAAAAGAAGAAGCGGGGAAGAAAAATACCATCGAAGAGGAGAGATTTAACTCTCCGACCACCGATTACAGCAGTGCGTGTGGCGCGTGAGGGCAAGGGCCTGGAGGTCCGGCGATCGGAGCTAATGAAGGGACTTCAGAGCGTTTTTTAAGTTTTTTTTTTAAAACTGTTTTTAAAATGATTTTTAAACCGAATTTTTTACTTATATAACATAAAGGAAACGACATCGTTTTCGCTTAACCTAATAAGCGCAAAATGACGTCGTTCAGGGCTAGGGATCCGCGCGTTGACCCGAAAACCCGGGTAGGATCCGCGCATTTTTTATTAATGGTCTAATTGTCATTTTAGTCCTTCCGCATTTTTATTTTTTTAATTACGTTTAATTTATTTTTTATTTTTAATTTAGCCCTAAAATTTTAATCACTTTCTAATTTAGTCCCTCGAGCTCTTTAAAGGCTAGGATCAAAACGTCGTAGTTTTTAAATTTGGCCTAACTGCTATTTTAACCCCTGTGATTTAACGCGTTTTAATTTAATCCTTTTATACTTATTTTAATTACTATTTAATCCTCCTTTCTTTCTTTATTTTTATTTTTATCTCATTTTAAAATTATTCTTACATTATATTAATTATTTTATCATATTAAAATATTATATTATTTTATTAATATATTAATTTGTTTATAGTATAAAATTTATGTATATAGATTTTTTATAGTTATATATTTACTTATTATTGTGTATTATTTTACTTGGTTTAATATTTTATATATTATTTTATAATTCATATATTTTTTTTTAATA
This sequence comes from Gossypium rotundifolium, assembly GCA_025506655.1. Taxonomy (NCBI): domain Eukaryota; kingdom Viridiplantae; phylum Streptophyta; class Magnoliopsida; order Malvales; family Malvaceae; genus Gossypium; species Gossypium rotundifolium. The sequence continues at coordinate 90,133,683 of CP106726.1, forward strand.
TAGTATATTTTTTAATTTGTATATTATATAGTATTATATTATATATTATTTTTAGAATTTTGTTTTAAGTCTATTGTGTTATACAACCTATTTTATTTATATTATTTATCACATATATAATGTTTTTTATAATCCCACTGGCTTGATTTTCTCGTAGAACTTAGGACTCCTTCTCTTTTAAAACCTATATTAAACTATTTTTGGAATTCCTCTTTCGAGGTAGGAAATTTTTAAACTAGAGGCGTGCCTAGTTTCTAAGTTAGGAGATGCTAATAACGTTTCAATAATAGGACATGATTTTATCAATTAGGTACCAATTTTTGGGCATTATGAGGGTGGTAATTCTTCCTCATACGTGGCGACTCCCAAACCCATTTTCTTGTTTTTTCGTGGACTAAAAAATCAATATTTTGAAATAAAATGTTTTATAAGGTTATCCAATCACACTTAGGTAAAAAGGATTGGTGGCGACTTCATTTTCTAATCCCGTTTAAAACCTAGGTTAATTAGTGGAACTCTTCGTGAAGTTTTCACTTATAATAACCCCTAGAATTGGAACTATGTTGAACCTTAGTAAGTTACCCGATTGGATGTTTAATCAATCAATGGATTGCATGTCATTTCATATTAGGTTTCACTAACCTAATAGTATAGCTTAGGCAAGACCGGATTATCGAACCCAAAGGAACTAAAAGTACTAATACTCACTTTCTTTTTATTATTTAGCCTAAAATATGGAGTGATTGGTTGCTTTACTAATTTACGACTACTAAGCGAAAGACACAAAGACAAAAAGAACGAATTGGGAAATAACTTGAAGAAACTCAATTGATTATGGCGATACCTCAAGAAGAAAAAATCTCTAGACTTCACATGGCTTATTCGATCAATTCCTTACTTAACTCCATAGGGCTCCCTAACCTTAATTATGCTAGATCTACTCTAGAATAGCGATAAATTGATCAATGGATTCCCATATTAGGTTTCTAATATTCCTCCTCCACCTAAGCACATCAGATTTAGATTAAGCATGCATAATTAAGAACAAACTAAGTATTATCATATAATTCAGAAAATAATAACAAAATTAATCTAGGTTTCATCCCCTTCAGGTATCTGAAGGATTTAGTTCATAACAAATAAAGAAAACATCTCAAAAGAAAAGATAAAACAAAACATAAGAAATCCCTAAAACCCCCTAGAGGAATTGAAGGAGAAATCCGCCGTCTTGAGTAGAACTCCGGCTTCTTGAGATGGATCCATTGGCTATCTTCGAATGATTCCCACAAATGTGATCTTTTTGGCTCGGCTCCTTGGCCTAGCTAATCGCCCCATACCCAGGATGCATTTAGGGTGTTTATATAGGCTTTTAGAATCCTTTACTTGGTCCCTAAGTGTCCTAAATTAAGTCTGCTTCCTACTAGGTGTTTGAATAGGCTTTGAAAAGTGTTTCTTTGGCTTTAAGTATCCAAATCTAAGTGAAATTGCTCTTTCCCGTAATAGGGGCACGACCATAGCACACGCCCGTGTAAATTGTGGTTTGGCCGTGTCTCGATTCTATCGATTGGGCACAGCCATGTAAATTGTGGCATGGCCGTGTCTTAGTTAATTATCGAGGCACGGTTGTGTGGCTTGAAGTCCAGGCCGTGTCGATTTCTTTTTTGGCCCAAATTGGCCCATTTTAAGCCCGTTTCTTGTTCTTTTCATCCTCAGGTGCTTTCTTGAGTATAAATATGAAAAGAAAGGGTTAAAAGCACCTTTTTACATAAATTAGGGCTAAATCATCCTAAAAGCATACTAAATATGGGGTTAAAATATGTTACTTTTACGGTGTATCATATCAATTCACGGTCAGTTTCTAAAGTTAGAAAGCTGGTTATGGAGAATGGATTCCTTGATAAAGTGGAGGACAATATAGTCTTCCATACATGGTAAGAGCAAATGCAATTAGAGAAAGGGGATAGCTTAGTTGAGGGGCATATGTCAAAATTACGGGATTTTGCTCGTATTAGTGTCACACAAAATGAGCTTCAGGAGTTGAAGGGAATATGGACCCAGTAGGATGATGAGGCAAAGTAGCTGTTCTATCGTAATTATGGTGACCTACCTTACTTGCTCGACGTCAAAGTAGACAAGTATCTATTTCATGCTATGACTCAGTGTTGGAATTCCGCTTATAGTTGTTTCACTTTTGGGAAAGTAGACTTAGTACCTAGTAGAGGAATATACAACCTTGCTTCGTTATTCGAGAATCCAAGTCGACAAAATTTATTCTAGGGCTGCTAATGTCCCAACCTTTGTGAAGAAGTTAATAAATATCATAGGGATGAGTGAATAGTGGGTTACAACCAGAATTCAAGAGAAAGGTAAAGGTAAATGCGTTCCTTAGGGGAATTTGAGGGATCTGGTCCTAACACATCCAGATGCAAAGAAGAAGATTAACGTCTTCACCTTATGTATTTACGGTTTGGTACTATTCCCTAAAGCTCTAGGACATGTAGATGAAGCAGTTACCAATTTATTCGATCGACTAGGCAAAGGAGTCACGCTTGTACCTGCGATCTGCATGTTAGAGAAAAGGCGAATGCAGGTTCATTGGGTACACACAATTGTTGTTGGCTTGGTTCCACAATTATTTTTGGAAGGTAGAAAAAGTGTCTTATCGAGTTTTTCTGAGATTTACTCTCCTTTGAAAAAGATGGTAGCTACATCGAGGAGAGAGGACGTGTTTAAGAAGAACTGGACAGCGATACTTTCAAAATCTCTAAGAGGAAGACGTCGAGTGGATAGCCCCTTGGATAATTCCAGATGAAATTCTTTATCGATGTGGGAGTTTTGATTGGGTTCCTTTACTTGGAATTTGGGGAGCTGTTGGATACGCTCCTCTACTTATACTAAGGCAGTATGGATCGAGACAATTCGTACCTACAACACATGGGCTGGCTCAGTGTGAGTTCTCGTATAGAGGGGGCAATTATAAGCAGAAAGTTAAGGAGATTTTTGCTGCTTGGAATCAGATTCGTAGGATGAAGAGGTTATCTACATGTCCAATGACAACCCCAGAATACATTAGATGGAGGATTAGAAGGGTTACTGATAACATCCCTGAGCTAAATCTAGAAGTGCCCGATCAAGAGATGATTGCTTGCGAGTGATCCCATCAGAGTTAGAAATTCTGAAGCAAGATTTTGAAAAGAAGAGTTCAGAGCTTGGAAAGAGGATAGAGAAGCTGGAAGAAGAAAATATGTACTTGAGGCTAGATATGGACGTGTAGAAATCAAAGGCCAAAAAAGTAAAAAATGGAAGAGAAGAGTCGAAGAAGATTTGAATGACTTAAAGACGGAGTGTTAAAAGTTGCATCTATCAATGAAAAATACCAGATTAGGGAAGACTTCGCAACAGTGGCAACAAGAGAAACAAATGGAAAAAGCCAAAGCTGACCATTGGGAGAGAAAGTTCCTAGAGATGCAGATGTGAAATGAGGCCCAAGAAAAGAGTTTGACAGAAAGCCAAGAGAAGAAATGTGGACTAAAAGCTAGAGTCGCTGAACTGGGATGGTCTTTTCACGACCATCGAAGCCGTAATTCTACAATCGAGTTGAAGTCAAGTCTGAACAAGATTGAGGAAATGAAGGGTAGGATTGAAGAGTTAGAATTAGCATTGCACAGTTGTGAACTTCGGATCAAGCTTCTTGAAACAAGAAAGGAGCATTGGAAAGAAGAGCTTCACCATTCTCATGATCAAATTAGAAGTCGAGATTACCTCATGGGTGAAGCGATAGTTCAGATTCAAGAGGTAGTTGATCATCTACAGACTTTGGCATCACAGGTTGATATGTTGAGCATAAAGTATGAGCTACTGTCTGACTGTAGTCAAGAGCTAACTTCATTGCTTGGGAAAATCAAAACTTTAGGACTTAGGGCGAAAGCATATTTTTAGTCCGTTTTATGTAAAGGATTTTGTTTTCTAATAAAGTTTTCTAAAATGAAGTTGAATCAGAATCGATGCCTCTTTGCATTCATGCATTTGCATTGCATTACATCATTTGCATTAGAATTTTACAAAAAGACCTTAATTAGGTAAAATTATCTCAGTTAACTTGGAAAACATGAGAAAAGATTGGATAGAATAGAGCAAAAGCAAATATAGATGCAGAGGCAATTCAACAAGATTCAACAAGAAATGCGGAAACACATCGAAAGCGAAGAGGGAATTGGGGAACAATGTTTCCAAATACTTGGATACTTGGGAATGTCTTGAATAATGAGATTGAGGAAGAGATCTCTATATTTTTAGAGCTGATCTATAGTAATGTGCAAAACATGCTTGTTTCCTTAAGCTTAGAGGCAATAAGAACCCTTTTGTGAAATAGGCTTGTATCCTAAATTCTTATTTCAATAAAATGTATCTTTTTGAAAAAATATCTTTTTATTCTTTCATGTATAGACTCTTTTATTCAAATATTATTTTATTCATTCATATCATATAAATTACCATTTATTGAATCATTTATTCTTTAGAATCTTCCTTTGAGCCTACAATAGGTCTCCATATATCAATGACATGAGCAACTTTGTTACTGACTCCCTTTTTGAATCAGATATGGGTCTAAGGGATCTCAGGACTTTGAAGATGATAGAGATTGTAACTTACCTTCTGATTTGTTAAGGATGGTAGAACAAGATGAAAAATAGACCTTACTCTACAAAGGGTCATTGGATATTGCGAGCCTAGGAAAGGAGTGAGGATTGTAGCCTAGCTCATCACAGAAATAAGGTGAGACATCATTGAGTTATCTTCAAGAATTCAAAGATGTTTTCACACGATCATATCAGGATATGCCTGAACTAATAAGACGTGAGCTAAACAAGAGGATGGGGCACTGTTGGTCTACCATGGAAGGGGATTGCATCAATCATACTATAAAGACTGAATTGAAGAAGATGAGATTTATGTGACTTTTCTATTTTCTTCACAGACTTTTCTATATGTGGGGCATGGATATTATGGGTCTAATATTGTTAAACGCTTCAAGTTGTCATCGATTTACCGCCATGGTCGTCTTCTACTTCTAAGAGGGTGGAAGTAGCTTCATATGTTAATGTTACAAAGTCGATAGCCATCAAATCACCAAAAAAAAAGATCAAGATGCTAGTAGAATGCCATAAAGGATCGCGTTTAAATAACTATACAAAGTCAAAGTTTACAGTTTGTCCAAAGATCAGGAAGTATATCACAGTGCAACAAAAGTTGCCAAAAAAATTAAAAGGTGGCTAAGACTTGTAAAAATTGGCATAATAAGCTATCACTACTCTCTATGATTATCGAATATTGGCCAGGACCTTTGCCAGGGCAACATCTTACACATTGGTTTATAGATTTGAAGCATTTTTTCAATTGAACCTAATTGAAGAAAATGTTGAAGACTATTTGTCGTGGCCAGAGGATGTGAGCTTACATTAAACAAGTTTATCTTATTGAATTCCATGAAGGAACCTGATGTTGAAGATGATTTTTATTCTACAAAATGATTTTAAAGGAAAGCATATGCCAAACTGGGAAGGACTTATGTAGGACCTGTTCTAGAGGAGCATTGATATTTGGTGAAGACTTGCCCAATTCGGTGAATTCAGGTTTAGTCAAGAGGTATTTTACCTAAAAGAGGAAAGACCAAGGTGAAAACCCGTAAAGGGCGCCTCAAAAAAATAAAATAAAATAAAATAAAAGGGAGAGGCCAAGGCGAAAACCCGCAAAGGGCACTTTGAGACCAAAAGGGATTTGAGTTGAAAACCTGAAAAGGGCGGCTCAAATTTTGATCAAAAAGAGGGGCATACAGTAGTCTTACTACGTCTGAATTAGCAATGAGGAAGTATGTTACGTCTTGGGGCATTGACAAAGTACTCCAGATCCCCTAAACACATATTGAGCTTAAAATAGTCCTCAAGAAGTTTGATCGGAGAAGCTCAGACTGCTATATTTAGGGCACAAGCTTCATTCTTACCCATTTTTGAATTCGTTATCTTTGATTGCTTTATTTTTTTGAGATACACCCAAATCAATTTTCTATTGCCTGGGTTATCTTTGATTAAATTATTTTTTGGAGCTATGCTCCTAACTAATTTCCTTCTCATCCATTTTTGTGACCCTTTTAGCATTTTATATTGAAATAACGATTTATGGACTAATAACACTTTCATAAAAGGAGTTTCGCATATTACTCTAGAAGCTTCTAAATAATATGAGGAATCTAAAGCATGACTATTGTTCAGAACTCACCAAGCCTAAGGGCTGGAAACATTGAAAAATGATTATCTCTTCATATTTTTGTAAAACAATTTTGTTGGTGATACCACATTGGCAAATGACGAACAAGGTCAATCCAAGTGTGAAGGGGATCATTGTCAGGATACCCTGCATTCATACAGCTGATTATTACACCCAGGGAATGGTGTAACAATCAAATTAATTGAAAGTGATACAAGTTTTGTACCTCTGATGGTAACAAAAAGATGGAAGAAACCAAATGTTATTCCCTAAAGTTGCAATGGGAGATACCAACTTCATGTCCCAAGGTTCAAGTAGAGAGGACTCGGAATTACCATGGGGCAAATTATTTGAGCAGAACATGATTGATGAACAAGAATGAAAAAAAATGAGTGATAACACCTAGAATAGGAATCATACTTATAACATTTTTGTATCATAGTAAATTTCATTAGGAGCATCTGATTCATTTCTGTCATTGCATCCTAATCCTTGGAATAGGAATCATACTCATAACATTTTTGTATCATATCAAATTTCATTAGGAGCATTTGATCCATTTCGGTCATTGCATCCTAATCCTTGAAATAGAAATCATCTTCATAACATTTTCATATTCATATATCATTTCATGTCTAATTAGGAGCATTTGATACATTTCAAACAATGCATCCTAATTATTAGACATAAGCATATACCCATTCTACAGGTTACATCCTCTAGAGGACAATATAGCAAAGGAGAATACATTAGTCTGGCAATCCCTGAGTTTGCAAGGAGTAGATTGAAGATAGCAAATTTGGAGATTCTTGAAAAAACAGATCGAAAACCTCGATCGGCAATCCACGAGTTTACAGGGAGCAGATTGAAGATAGCAGATTTGGCGATTCCTGAAATTGCAGGAAGCAGATCGAAGACATCAGTCTGGCAATCCCTGAGTTTGCAGGGAGTAGATTGAAGATAGCAGATTTGGCGATTCCTGAAATTGTAAGAAGTAGATTGAAGATATCAGTCTATCAATCCCTGAGTTTGCAGGGAGCAGATTGAAGATAGCAGATTTGGCGATTCCTAAAATTGCAGGAAGCAGATCGAAGACATCAGTCTGGCATTCCCTGAGTTTTCAGAGAGTAGATTGAAGATAGCATATTTGGTGATTCCTAAAATTACAGGAAGTAGATCGAAGGCATCAGTCTGGCAATCCCTGAGTTTGTAGGGAGCAGATTGAAGATAACAGATTTGGCAATTCCTGAAGTTGTAGGAAGCAGATCGAAGACATCAGTCTGGTAATCCCTGAGTTTACTGGGAGCAGATTGAAGATAACAGATATGGTAATTCTGAAAGTTGTAGGAAGCAGATCGAAGACATAAGTCTGGCAATCCCTGAGTTTGCAGGGAGCAGATTGAAAATAGCAGATTTGGCATTCTTGAAGTTGTAGGAAGCAGATCAAAAACATTAGTCTGGCAATCCCTGAAGTTATAAGGAGCATATTAAAATAGCAGATCTGACATTCTTGAGGTTGCAAGGAGCAGATTGAAAACTTTAGATCTTGTCTCCCTGAGTTTGCAGTGGAGCAGATCAAAAGATAGTGGATACTGCCTTCATGAAGTTACAATGAAACAGATTGAAGCTATCAAACTTACTGAAACAAAGATGAAGTTCCAATACTATTCAAGTTGCAGTGGAGTTGGGGTCATTTGAAGAAGATAAGGATTAAGAAGTCGAGGCTTGGCTAAGACCGATCAAAATTGGTCCTTTTATAGTATTTGCTCTATTCTCATTTCACAATAATGAGCAAAGAAGGGCAGCTGTAATGGCCCATTTTTCCCCGAGCCCATCAAACAAACCAAAACAGAAATAAAATAAAAAAAGAAATCAAAGTCCATATTTTTAAGTCCATTTACAAAATAAAAAATAGACCAAAAAACGAGCCCATACCCATGGCCCAATACCAGAACTCAACAGCTTACCCGAATAAACCCAGACCTAAACGATACCCAACGACCCATTATCTGATTAACCCAACAGACCCTAGCCCATCCTAAACACCTTACCCAAACCCAAATCAGTGCGGCCCAAGAAAGCCCAAAACGCTAAACAGAATCAGCAGTGGCCTAGGGTTTCTGAAACCTTAGGGACTGCAAGAGCAGTATCCCAATCGTCGCGCTGCAAACCTTGTGCACACCTCCGATCGAGCCGCAATTAGTGTAAGAGCTGTAACACCCTATACCCGAGTTCGATGCTAAGACTGGATACAAGACATTACCATGCTTGAACTCACTTAAAACATGTACTTACGGGCTATAAAATTTTGTTTCGAATTAAAAACTTCTCTTTCTTAGTCTAATCATACATTTCATTGGCCTACGAGGCCTTAAACACAAATCTGGAAACTTTCAAAACTCAAACGAAAATTTCTCCTTAAAACAGGGGTTACACGCCCATGTGACTTGGGACACGCCCGTGTACCCCTAACACATGCCTGTGTCTTCCACCCGTGGTCGACACTGACTAATTACACATGACCTTGACATGTTTGTGGATGTAAACCGTGTGCTATACCTTGATATACTGACTTATTCACACGGTCTGGGGCACTCACCCATGTTCTAACCGTGTATCACACACGGCCTAAACCCACGACCGTGGGATTTGCCCGTGGACTATTCTGACTTAAAACACTAAAGTGCAGGGTACGCATGGCCTAGGCACACGCCCGTGTGTCTAACCGTGTGGGCACTTAGAGGCTATTTACCAAGCCTATTGCCACCCTGAAATCAAGACCAAACTCATGCTCAATTCAATACATTTTTCATAAACATTACTACATGCTTCATTGATCTCAATAAACATACATACTTAGTCAATTTTGGCTAATCACTTAGCCATATACAAAAGAATAACAAACTTAATAGCCAACACTTTGGCTCTTCTTAGAACATATTCTCAAAATGAAATGCTTCCTATAAATGCCATACTTAGTAAAATAACTTGCCTATACCAAAATATACCAAAATAGATATTGATAGTGTGCTCTGAACTCTGATGACGATGATTCCGAGATTGGCTTGGCGGAACTACATAGAAAGAAAGAATAAAAGACATAAGCATTTAGCTTAGTAAGTTTGCATATAATGCACATAGTAACATGCTTGATTAATATAAACCATTTGACATAACAATGGTATCATAGATTTCAGCTATAAAGCTTACTTATTCATACTGATTCTTACATATCACATGATACTTACTAGTCTCATCCCCGTGGGATAAATAAGGTACCTGTGTCACTTGATCACATTGATCAGTATACTTTAACATGATAATCATAATCTTTCCTTCATCATTCATAACATGAATAATACTCATTTTTAACTTGATAATAGCTTTGCTTACTTATCTTTCTTGTCATCTAATTTTAACTTTACTCATTTTCCCGATAAATTTCTATGAATAATCGAGGATAATAAATCTCATCCCACATATCTTGATGCCAAAGCCATATCCTAGATATGGTCTTACATGAAATATCTCATCTTGATTTCAAGGCCATGTCTTGACATGGACTTATATGAAGTCTTTCTTGTTCTCACCAATGTCATGCCTTGGCATGGACTTACTGTTAGAGTATGCCCAAAGATCAATCATGAGATGGTTGTAATAACATACTTGATTTACCATGTTTATTAATATAAAGCGTTGTCATTATTATTTCAGTTTTTCCTTCTGTGTGTACAAATAAACTATTTTATAATAATGTCACGAGAATAATATGATTCTTCTTAAAATATCCTTAGTCAACTATTATTGTTGACTAGGACAACAATAATGCATTAAGACTAACATGTAGTTGATTGATGATAAAGAGTTGTCATTGATATGGAGTGTCAAAATCAATGCATGAATATGTGTGTTAGAGAATAACATATTGGGTGACCCGCTATGAGTGTGTTTCTTGGATTATTATGTAATTGTCACAACATTACTCATAGTGATTAATATGTATATGATCCTTAGACTTGAGATAATCATTAACCCAACATTGTGAGTCGTATATTTTGATCTGATCAAGCGTACATCGAATGGCGGTTGTTGTATAAAGGCTAATGTTGGATATACCACAATCTATGTAGAGGATATTGTTGATCAATATAGGATAAGTCCCTCCCACATAATGGGAGTAATATCTTAGGCCACTTGATTGAGTGAGACTAGAAATGCATGGCCATGCTCAAATAAATTGACATGAGATGTCATACTAATTTGTATATCATAGTCTACTCAAGATATCAAGAAACATGGAATGGACTATACAAGTGTGACTATTCCATGACTTGTATCTATTCCAGAGATAAAGGACTTAAGGATTAATGCATGAAAAGTTAATCACAAAAAGTTATGTCGAATCATGACTTCTTGTAGCTTAGGTAGCAATGATGCATTGCTAGATGCCACTCATTGTTTGTGACATTAGAATCGTTCTAGTATTACTGCTAACGTTACAAGAACCTACAGGGTCACACCCTATTGTTGAAATGAACGGAATGAAACATAGTTGGTATTGTGTTTGATTGTCACATAAATTAAATTAATTAAAGAATTAATTTAATTGGGTAATCAAATATTGAATATATTATATGTACAAGGATGTTGTACACATAATGAGAATTAATATATGAATTTGGTTCATATATAAATTTAAATAAATATAGTTTACCGAAATCCATGTTATAATTAATGTAATTATAACTTTTTGGGTATAATTAATGTAATTATAATTTTTGGTTAAAATATTATCATATTTATTTAATTTTATAATTCATAAATGAAATACCGATTATAAAAGGTAATAAGTGAAGAAAAACCCTAAGAATTTGCTTGGAAAAGTCTAGCAGCCGTCAAGCAAATAAAACCTCTGAAAATAGTTTTTTGGAGATTTCTGCCGTTTATAGTCAAATCGGGTGGATTACGTAGAGGTCGACATCGTAAAGGTTGTGGCTTGGTTCGATAGTAGATCAGAACTCTTGTTATCGAGGCGTCGCTGTCTACTCAGATTGAAATTTCGATAATTTTGAAACCTTTATTTCACCCCGATTCATTCCTCACACATGGATTCATGGCTTGGATTGCCAGTATTAATTTTATTTCGCTGCGGCATGGGGGTGTCGGCGTTCCAACAGTGGTATCAGAGCCACTTGTGTGATACGAACTCGGGTTTAAATACTTGGGTGATGCAATTGTATGAGATGCATGCTTTAATTTTACTACGTTTTGGTTATTTAAATCGTTTAAGCATAACGATAAATTCCTTTTGATAATTGATTAAATGTTAATCATGGTGTTGTGGCCTATTCGATTTTATGTTATTACTGTTAACTATTAACAAATCTATAATATTGCGACGATGGTATTTACAGTTTCCAGTAAGGGTTAACTGGCTAGTGGAACAAAGGTTGTTCCGATATGAAACCTCAAGGATTAAAATCCTGAAAACACGATTCTGTTGATAAAAGTTATCAAATCGTGAGGTTTCATTTGACTGGGGTATGCGGTTTATACCACGGGGGCTCCGCCCCCGCACCCCGACTCCTACCGTGATGTCCCCTCTCATATTTTAGGGATAGGGGTCTAAGGATGGCTCTAGTCGCGGGCCTTCGGCTCGCTTCCTCCGACCGCCTCAGACCCTATCTTCTTATTACAGTATGTTTTGTTAATAAAAGAAATTTATAAACTTAATGGGCCACAAAAAGGTTGAAAGGATATTTTATAATTCACCTTAGCAAAATCATTGAATTATGTATGCTATTTTTGACATGCACGGTGTTTGAAATGCATAGTTATAACCCGATGACCCATTTGATAAAAGGTTGTAATTTTATATATATAAATATGACCTGCGTGTCGTGCCTTACTATTATTCTCTTGTATTTCTCTTCTCATCTTACTCCCTCGTATGTAAAACGAGTTTCTACATATTGTAATTTACAAGAGTTCTTTGTGGGCTGAGCGAGAAGGAAGTTAGGACAACTATTGTGGATTGATAGTTTGTGAAACTGCTTACACCTTTAGGTTTCCTTTTGGTTCTCCCATTGGCTTGGGTTGAATCACCTTAGTTTATGGGCTATAACTATTGCATTTATTTATTGCTTTATTTATTCATGTATGAGATGCTATGGATGTCTAAAGCATGCCAATTTTATATATTAAAATTTATAAACCCAATTAATTGATGAGATCAATTAAAAGACTAAATGGACTAAAGTAGACCATAATTGGTGAGATGGAACATCCTTAATAAAATCCTCTATTAAAATATTAAGTCAACATGGCCTTCCAATTTTTCCTCGTTAAGGCCTCGATCAATACTATGTAGGTTATGCCAAAGCGAAGTACTAGTATTTATCTTGGTTAAATCTGAAGAATAAACAAGTGATATTATTTGGTTAAAAATTGGTTAATGACTTAACTAGGTTACTCTAATAGGATTAGAAACCTAGAGGCAATTAAATTGGATAAATCATAAGATGATTAGAACAAAAGTTGTTCACCAAATATTAGGAGTTACATATGATGTAATTAGCAAAGGTTGCTTACCTAAATAACCATAGTCTTGAGAGTAAAGCCAAAGCTGACTTAAGAAGAGGTGAAATATGGATCCTTAACCCACTAGAAATACTTTGAAGAAAGTTTTTCCGAAATTAATATATGAGGGTTATTAATTTTGAAATAAAATAGTGGGATCATCATTTAATAAAGTCTTTTTAATGATTGATGTAAACTTGGTAAATTTACTCACATGCATATTTAATTGTTGTAGATATATTATGGCTACAAATACTAGCACACTCTCATTGCGATCGGTCTTTGAGAAGGACAAATTGAATGGTTTGAATTTTCTTGACTGGTTCTATAACTTGAGGATTGTCCTCAAACAAGAACGAAAATTATATGTCATTGAACAACCACTTCCTAATGAACCACCTATTAATGCCTCGAGAACTGATAGAGATGCTTACATGAAGTATCTCGATGACATTGTAACAACCCAAACCCGGCCCAAACACCACGACCGGATCTGGTATGTCACTAAAAAAAATTTATAAAACAATTCAGTTTATTAGAAAACCCAAATAAAATAAAATAGGTCTTTACAATTGAAAGCCCAAAACTTAAAGAGAAAAAAAAACCTTAGTTTAAATGAAGTAAATATAAAAAAAACAAAGCAAGCCCATAATAAAACCAAAACATAAACTAGTGGCCCATGGCCTTATTACAACGGGGTTTAAAGTCCATAAAATAAAACATCTTATAAACTATTTAGTTGAGACTTTCCACCGGATCCACATATTCTTTTGCATGGCCACCTTGCGTTCCTCTCCAGCCCGGTCCGGAGCACTAGGTATCACCTGAAATGTTAATTAAAAGGGTGAGTCGCGAGACTCAGTGTGCAACCCTCATGCACCACTAGATTTTGGGCCTTAGGCCCGTTAGACAAAATAAACAGTTTAATACTCATAATAAAAATTAATAACAAATAATATGCAAGGCCCAACCTGTTTGCCTAGCTTTCCATCCACTACACACCCCCGTACCAACCGTTCACACCATTGGGGATTTCTACAATTGACCCACACCGCTACACGCCAAGATGGCAGTCGTGCTGCTCATCCACATATGATGGCCGAAGCCCTTATAACATATAATGGCCGAAGCCCGTATAACAATTCACGGCAATAGCCGCTACATCAGATCACGGTAAAATCGCTACACATATAACGTATAACTTCCTCCTTTCATCAACCCAACCCATGCAATCACATACAAGCATTTTACTTATAACATTTAAACAAATTATTTACTAACCTGGTGATCCGCTTTTACCCTCCTTGGGCTTTCATCAATAAACCGAGATGTTGGCAATTATCAAAACATATAAATCTTATGATCATGCATTTTATGATTAGATCTAGATGGTGGGGAAGTATTACACACCTGATATCGCGAAATCCAATATTCTTAGTCGATGTCCTTGATATCCGGATCTATTATCCTCAATCTATAACTTTGCTTAAAAGCCAAAAAATTGTGAAAATATGCCCTCTCCTATATTCGGCCATGGTTAGTATTCTACCCGATTTTATATATATAAATAAACAAATCCTCTTACCTTGAAATCCTGAAACTAACACGATTCTATAACTTAGAGATCTATGCGATTGGCCTCCTTCTTCAAATCCCAGAATGCCGAAAAGAAGTGTGAAATAAGAGATTAGTTTCTAATAGCCATTCGGCTAAGGACTTTGAAAAGCCGAAAAGACATTGAAATCCCAAAATCAACACTTACCTATTGTTTCCTTTAGATTTCGGCACAAGTAGACTCCATTAAAGAGGATTCGATAACCACAGGAGATGAGAACCAACAATTTTGGCTTTTATGAAAATCCCAGAAAAGATGAACTGATGCATTTTCGACTTTTAGAAAAACTGAGTGAAGTGTTTTGGCTTAGAAGGAAAGTGAAAAGAAAGTGGAGAGAAAGAATACTTAGGGGTTTGACTTTGGAAGAAATCAAAAGAAAAGAGATTACCAAGAAGAACCGAGATTTTGATGCATAGAAGATGAGAGAAGAGAATGGGGTTCAAAATGCCGAATTGAAGAGGTACCCCTATTTATAGGAATTTCGACACCCCTCCGGAGATGGAATTTCGCCAACTCGTACTCGAAGATAACTCCTATCTTTTCTCCTCTATCCTTCTATCCCTTATCCCTATCAAAACACTCATCCATAAGAGGCCACATTTGCACCAACTCTCCTTTATTTTATCGACTTGTTATCCTCATTAATTAAACAAAAATAATCCCTAAATTATAGCCTTGTGCCGTCCCCCTTAGCTCACCTTGGTCGCTAAAATTTTGACCCAATTCTTTGGGCCCAATCGAACCTCAAATTAACATATTAAACATAACATTACACACAATGGACAAGCCCATTAATACCTTACCATAACATTCTAAGTGCTACATGCATCTCAAAAATTTTAAACGTTCCTATTCTCAAGGCCTATTGGGACCAATTCTACTAGGCCCAATTTCAGGATGTTACAGACATGGTATATGTTGGATGTCTTATGCTTGCCACTATGAATCCTGAGCTTCAGAAGCAACATGAGGACATGATTGCTTATGATATGATCGAGCACTTGAAAGAACTTTATCAGGGGCAAGCACGGCAAGAGAAGTTCGATATCTCTAAAGCCCTATTCCAATGTACGTTGGCTGAAGGAAGCCCAGTATGACCTCATGTCCTTAAGATGATTGGCTATATTGAAAGTTTGTCTAAACTTGGTTTTCCATAGGGCCAAGAGTTGGCCACTGATGTTATTCTACAATCATTGCCAAATAGCTACAGCCAGTTTGTCCATAATTTCAATATGAATGAAATTGACAAGACTCTGCCACAGTTGCTCAGTATGTTAGGAGGCTACTGAAGGTAACATGAAAAGGTTGGACCCAAGCCCATCTCGATGGTCCGTAACAACAAGGGCAAGGAAAGGCCAAAGTTCAAACAAAGCCCAAGGGCAAAGGTAAGCCCAAGCCCGCAAAGGAAAGGCGCAATGAAACCTAAAGGTGGAGTGTCTAAGGAAGGAAGCGCATTGATTGTGGTGTGTTGGACATTGGAAGCGGAACGCCCTATCTATCTTAAGAAAGTCAAGAAGGCCAAAACAAGTGGAGCGTCCTTACTCGTATTTATGTTATTAATATTAATTTATCAACTACTACTTCTTGGTTATTAGATACTAGTTGTGGTTATCATATTTGTACTTACATGCGGGGACTACAAAGGAGTAGGGCGTTGGCTAGAGGAGATGTGACTGCGAGTTGGAAATGGAGCAAAGGTTCTTGCATTAGTTGTGGGAACATATACTTTATCTTTGCCTAGTGGACTTGATTTATTTTTAGAGGATTGTTATTTTGTGCCCGTTTGACTAAAAACATTATTTCAGGTTTCTTGTTTAGACAAAATTGGTTTTAAGATAATTATTAAGAATAATTGTTGTTCCTTTTATCTCAATAATATTTTCTATGGTTCGGCACAATTGATTAATGGCCTCTATATTTTAGATCAAATGAATCCTATTTACAATATAAATACTAAAAGATCTAAAATAAATGACTCAAATCAAACTTATCTTTGGCATTGTCGTTTGGGCCACATAAGTGAGAGATGCATATCCATACTCCATAAAGATGGTTTCTTAGATTCATTTTTTTTGAACAATTTGAAGCATGTGAATCTTGCTTGTTGGGAAAAATGACTAAATCTCCTTTTACTGGTAAAAGTGAACGAGCTAGTGATTTATTGGGCCTAATACATTCGATGTATGTGGACCAATAAATACCTGAGCCAAAGGTGGATTTCAATACTTCATTACTTTCATCGATGATTTCAAGAGATATGGGTATGTTTATCTCATGCGCCATAAGTCCGAGTCCCTTGAAAAGTTCAAGGAATTCAAAATGAAGTACAAAATCAACTAGGAAAAACTATCAAGTCACTTCGATCTGATCGAGGTGGAGAGTATTTGAGCCTAGAGTTTGATGATCTATTGAAGGAATGTGGGATTGTCTCACAAATTACTCCTCCTGCTACTCCTCAATGGAATGGAGTTTCTGAGAGAAGAAATCGAACCCCATTAGACATGGTTCGATCCATGATGAGTCATGCTGATCTACCGACTTCCTTTTGGGGACATGCACTTAAGACAACTGCTTTCACACTAAATTGTGTTCCATCTAAATCGGTTCAAAAGACGCCATATGAGATGTGGACTGAGAAATGTCCCAGTATGTCTTTTATGAAAATTTGGGGTTGTGAAGCTTATGTTAAACATCAGACGTCTACTAAGCTTGAACCCAAATCTGAAAGGTGTATTTTTGTGGGGTATCCAAGAAAGAAACCAAAGGTTATTATTTCTTTAATCCCACCGAGAAAATAATGTTTGTTGCTCTGATGGTATCTTCCTAGAGAGAATTTATTTCTAGAAAAGCGTGGGAGAAAGATTGAACTTGAAGAAATTCGAGAATCACAAGATACCACTGAACCAGAGATAGAACAACAGTAAATTCTAGAAGAAATTGAGGAACAAGTAACTGCTGTAGAAACACAACCACCGCGAAGATCTTTAAGAGAATGCCATGCACCTGAGAGATATGGATTTCTCATTACAACGCATGGTGACGTTATTCTTATAGATCAAGATGAGCCTAGGACTTATCAAGAAGCGGTGTGAGCCCAGACTACGAGAAATGGCTTGAGGCCATGAGATCGAGATGGATTCCATGTATGAAAATCAAGTATGGACTTTGATTGACCCACAGAAGGGGTTAAACCTATAGGGTGCAAGTGGGTTTTCAAAAGAAAGCCGACATGGATGGTAATGTACAAACATACAAGGGGCGATTAGTCGCTAAAAGTTTTCGCCAAATTAATAGTGTTGACTATGATGAAACCTTTTCTCCTGTAGCTA
This sequence comes from Gossypium rotundifolium, assembly GCA_025506655.1. Taxonomy (NCBI): domain Eukaryota; kingdom Viridiplantae; phylum Streptophyta; class Magnoliopsida; order Malvales; family Malvaceae; genus Gossypium; species Gossypium rotundifolium. The sequence goes on from CP106726.1 coordinate 90,151,470, forward strand.
TGTTTAAATCCATCAGGATCTTGCTCGCCATAGCTACATTTCATGATTATGAAATCTGGCAGATGAACGTCAAAACAGCTTTCCTTAATGGGAAACTTGAAGAGGATGTGTACATGGCACAACCTGAAGGTTTTGTCAATCCAAAGGATGCTAGAAAGATTTGTAAGCTACAAAGATCCATTTATGGATTAAAGCAAGCTTCTCGAAGTTGGAATCTTCGTTTTAACGATGCAATCAAAGAGTTTGGTTTTATCAAAATGAAGATGAACCATGTGTTTACAAGAAAGTTAGTGGGAGCACTATCACATTCTTGGTCTTGTATGTGGATGACATACTTATCATGGGAAATGATATACCTACCTTGCGTCTATTAAGACTTGGTTAGGAAGTTATTTTTCTATGAAGGACTTGGGTGAAGCTACTTACATCTTAGGAGTCAAGATCTATAGAGATAGATCAAGGCGACTCACTGGTCTAAGCCAAAATACATACATAGATAAAGTAATGAAAAGGTTCAGTATGGAATAATCTAAAGAGGATTCCTACCTATGAGACATGGTATTTCACTCTCAAGGAAATGTCTCCTTCAACTCCACAAGAGAGAGAACGCATGAGTAAAATTCCATATGCTTCTGCTATTGGATCTATCATGTATGCCATGTTATGTACCCGTCCAGATGTCTAGCATGCCTTAAGTATGACGAGCAGGTACCAAGTACATCCCGGTGAAGGTCACTGGACCACAGTGAAGAATATCCTTAAGTACTTAAGAAGAACTAAGGATACGTTCCTAATATATAGAGGTGAGGAAGAGTTAAGCGTAAAAAGGTTACACCGATGCGACTTTCAAACCGACAAGGACGATTCTCGATCGCAATCGGGATTTGTGTTTTGCCTTAATGGTGGTCTTTGTGAGTGGAAGAGTTCAAAGCAAAGTCTGAAGAGTCGATTCCAACAGAGGTCGAGTATATTGCAAATGAGTGAGGCAACAAAAGAAGCAGTTTGGATCAAGAAGTTCATTACTGGACTAGGGGTTGTGCCTAGCGTATCAGATGCTATAGAACTCTGATGTGATATCAATGGAGCTACTGCACAAGCTGTAACATCCTAAACGTGGGCCTGCGTATTAAGGTGATAGTTTAATATGTTAAATTGAGATTCTAAGGATCGAGCTGACTGTTTGATTAAATATGTGGATTAGGGTTTAAATTAGTGCTCTGGGTATTTTAAAGTGATATATTGGGCTTTAAAAATATGGGTTAGGTGGCTAATACATGGTGTTAGCTTATAATTTAAGTAGATAGTTAATTAAGTGACAAAATTTGGGCTTGTGGCCCAAGATTTGAGGAGCTTTAAGTGGGCATAAGGTGGCATCATAAGGGGGAGGAGTTTGGGCCTAGTATGGCCACTTAGAGCCCAAATTTTAAGACGAAAATTTGGCACTTACAAGCCCTAGGAGTGGATGGCACACTAGCTACAAAATAGGGATTTTAATTCTTTTATTTCTTGATAAATAGGAAGATAATGAAGAGAAAGATGAGGGCTATTTTTTGAGGAGATAAGGATTGGGTTATCAGGTGAGATAAAGGCTATCAGGAGAAGGGAAGAGTTGGCCGAAATTCCAACTCTGTGTGTGGATGATATGCCAAAATTTCTCTATAAATAGGGAGTAGTATTCTTCAATTTCGGTATTCTGAAACCCTATTTTTCTCTCATTCTCTGCCGAAATTTCCAAGCCTTTCCTACAGTTTCTCTTTTTCTTTTTCTAAAAGCCGAATTCCATTTGATTCATACTCTCATCTCACATAGCCGAACCTACAAGGGAGGTTTCTGTTTCCCGAAGGTGCACCATAAGCCACATACTCCTTAGTAATTTGGTAAGTTTCGGGATTTTATTCTATGCGATTTCACTCTTTCTTTTCATTCAAATCTAACCCGAAACACTTATTTAAGGCCTGTCGATTTTCCCTCTCTGCTTTTAGTAGCCGAATCTATCTCATTAAAAGTCTCCTATGCCGATTTGGTGGAAAAGCCGAAGGTAGGAAGGTGACGTTGTCTTAGGGATTTTGGGATTCGACAAATAAGGCTCTACGTTAGGGATAATAGATTTTCGCGGTAACCAGGTGTGTAATACCTCCCCACCATCTAGATCTGCCTATTATTGTATGTTCATGTGTTTTTTATGTTTTGATAAATGCCGAAATCTCGGTTTATTGATGCAAGCCCAAGGAGGGAAAAAGCGGATCCCAGTGTTAGTAAATAATCTGTTTAAATGTTATAAGTAAAATGCTTGTATGTGATTGCATGGGTTGGGTTGATGAAAGGAGGAAGTTATCGTTACATGTGTAGCGGCTAATGCCGTGAAGCGTTATCTGAGCTTGACCATTAAATGTTATATGGGCTTGACCATTATATGTTATAAGGGCTTGGCCATCATATGTGAATGAGCGACATGAGCGCCATCATGGTGTGTAGTGGTGTGGGTCGATTGTAGAAATCCCAAATGGTGTGAGCGGTTGAGTGCGGGGTGTGTAGCGGATGGAAACCTAGGCAAGCAGGTTGGGCCTTGCATATTAATTGCTATTAATTTTTATTATGATTATTACACTATTTATTTTGTTTAATGGGCTTAAGGCCCAAACTCTAGTGGTGCATGAGGGTTGCACACTGAGTCTCACGACTCACCCTTTAATTAACATTTGGTGATACCTAGTGATTGATTTGAAATTTGGAGAGGAATGCAAGGTGGCCATGCGAGAAGAATATGTAGATTTGGCAAAAGAGACTCAAGTTTTATTTTATATTTTTAATTAATGGACTTCAAACCTCGTTGTAATAAGGCCATGGGCTATTATGTTTTATTATGGGCTTTTATTACTTTAAGTCGTTTAAGCTTTTATTTTAATTAAAAGGCATGTATTTAAGTTTGGATTTTACTTTACTTAAGCATATTCTATATAAAACATATTTGGGCTTTTAGAAAATGCGACATGTTTCGATAAATTTTTCTTGGTGACATACGGATCCGGTTGTAGTGTTTGGGTAGGGTGTGGGGTGTTACAAATTAGTATCGAGCCCGGTTCAAAACTTCGGCTCTAGGGGTTTTGGGCTCAAAACATTTTCTAAAGATGGGCTTTTGAAATATACATGTTTTAAATAATACAGTGTCATTAGCTCGGCATGGCACTGCGTCTCGGCCCAAGTCCGCCAAGTAAGTACTCCGAACCATTGTGTGATATTTATATATGTGGGCTTAGTGGGCCTAGTGGGACGTAGACTAAGCTAGAATTAGAACTTGATGGACTCTAGGCTTAGCTTAAACCACTTCTTAAAATTCATAAAATTTAATTTCCTTGAACAAACCGTTAACGAGCATGAGGCTAGGTGTAATGTAATCATCACACATGTCTAGGAAGGATCAGGAAGAGCACAGTATTTAAGCGATCCTAGTGACTCACCTCCTCTTATTTGGAATCCTACAGTGCGTAGTATTTATTCACCTTAGTCGAGTTAGGGTGTGGCAATAGGCATACGCATGTCTAGGAGTGGATTCGGGGAGAGCTTGGTATTTAAGCGATCCTAGCGACTCACCTCCTCTTCACTAGAATCCTACAGTGCGTAGTGACTATTCACCCTAATTATGAGGGTGGTTGATGGGCTAAACCCTATGATTAAAACCCAAAAGGGACCAGCCACCTTTTTCTTAAAAAAAAACCCCAAGTTTTGTAAAATTTTCAAAATACCTTTGTTTTATAAAATAAATAAATAAATAAATAAATTCCAATCAACCCTGTTTCAAAAAAAAAAAACCAAAAAACCCCAAGTTTTGTAAAATTTTCAAAATACCTTTGTTTTATAAAAAAATAAATAAATAAATTCCAATCAACCCTGTTTCAAAAAAAAAACCATCAACGTTTGAAAAATTACCCTTATTTTGCGAAATGACCAAAATGACCCTGATTTCCAAAATTATTGAAATACCCCCAGATTTCCAAAATTATCGAAATACCCCTAGATTTCCAAAATTACCAAAGTACCCCTAAATTTTCAAAATTTTGAAATACCCCCAGAATTAAAAAATTACCAAAATACCCTTACTCCACAAAATCACCAAGGACCTTATTTTGAAAAAATTACGAAAATACCCCTGTAGGACAAAATTATGAAAATACCCCTGGGTAGTAGAAACAACAACAACAACAACGACAACACTTTTCTGTAATGAACGCGAGTTCATGAATGTTGATGATTGAACTTGAGACTGTATTGTGAATGCGAATTCGAAAGAACCACTTTTAAAACTATTATTCATAAGACTGTTAGTGGTTAACTAGTGGAAGAAAATTAATAATCCATAAAATTCTTAATCAGATAAGCGTCAATCGGAGGAATGAGTTCAAGGGTCGAGGGCGTCCATGCGTGGGCCTTGATGAGGGTAGAATGACCTACATCGAGCCGGTAGGGTCGCGCCATGGGTCGAGAAGCGAGATCTTTGGCTATCGGATGTAGAAGGAGAATTTTGGGATGAGGCGCCCAGAGATGATGCTGTATCTCAGGCGATGTTGAGGGTTTTAGAGAGGTTTGGAGTAGGCATGGGCACAGAGCCCAAAATCTGTGCGAGCGGCTTAAGGCCAATGGAGCGAAGTGTTTAGGGAGTTTAGGGTAGCTCTAACACGGTGAGTCTTGGATGGAAGCGGTGAGCGCATAATGGATGACTTAGACTTCACGGTAGAGGAAAAGTTGAAAGGGGTCGTGTCTCTCCTCCGAGATGAGGCCTACCAGTGGTGGCTTACGGTGAAAGAAGGCCTTATCATGACCGGATTGGTGGGACTTCTTTAAGGAGTCATTTCAGGGGAAGTATGTCGGGGCCAGCTATATAGATGCCCAAAGGAAGGCATTCCTGAACCTGGTACAGGGAAGTAAGTCTGTGGCCGAATATGAGGCCGAGTTTCTGTGCTTGAGCCATTATGCTTGAGGAATGGTAGCAACGGAGTATGAACGTTGTGTTCGATTTGAGGATGGTGAGAAATGAGTTAAGGGTTACGATAGCACCATAGCGGAAAGGGTTTTCTTTGTTTTGGTAGATAAGGTTAAAATAGTGAAGAAGTGAAAGCGGGTTGAGAGGCAAGAAAGGGATAAGAATCGGGGTAAGAATAAGAGGAGTTTTGGGCCATCAAGAGCATCGGGAATTTCGGAAGAGGCCTAGGGTGATGGGCGATTCGTGTTTCGACGAGTCGAGAACGGACATGTTCTACATGTGGCAAGGCGCACCATGGGGAATGCAGAGTGAAGGCAGTGGGTGCTTTAAGTGTGGATCCACAGAACACTGATTAAGGATGTCCCCAGATGGATCGGGGCGACCCGGTGGTCCAGTCTTGATCAAGTGAGGAGAGGTGATCGGCTGGACCAAGGGGTCGTGGTGCAGGTAGAGGAGGAAATGGGGCTAATCGAGGTCGTGGAGCACCTGGCAGAGGTGCAGGTAATGTAGAGGCTAGGCAGCTGGGTCTAGTTTATGCAGTTCGTCGACAGGAGGATGGTGACGCACCGGATGTCATAACCGGTACGTTTCTTATAGCTGATAGCCCTTTTCTTGCTTTGATTGATATTGGGTCAACCCACTCCTATATTGCATGTTCGATATCTGAGACCTTAAGTATAGATCCTGAAATAACTACTAGGAAGATGACTGTGGTTAGTCCCTTAGGACAATCTAGGGTAGTGAACAAGCTGTTTAGGGATATACCTTTAGAGACTCAAGGGGTAGTGTTTCCTGCAGACTTAATGGAATTGCCATTCGGAGAGTTCGATCTTATCCTAGGAATGGATTGGTTATCAAAGCATCGTGCTAAATTGGATTGTGGGACTAAGCGCATGGTGTTAAGTACCCCGGAAGGCGGGGAGATGGTTGTGTTAGGAGAAAGAAGGAATTATTTGTCTAACGTAGTGTCGGCCTTGAAAGCTGTAAAGATGATTCGGAAGGGATGTAACGCCTTTTTAGCTTTTATTAGTGCTTTGGATGCTAAAGAGGTGACTGTCGATGAGGTTCGAATAGTCAAGGATTTCGCAGACGTCTTTTCGGAGGAGTTACCAAGATTACCCCCGGATCGCGAGGTGGAATTTGGAATAGAACTACTCCCAAGTATAGCTCCGGTATCAATTACTCCTTATCGAATGGCACCGAAGAAACTTGTGGAGCTTAAAGCTTAGATTCAGGAACTGTTGGACCGTGGGTTTATTCGACTGAGTGTGTCTCCATGGGGAGCACCGGTCCTATTCGTGAAGAAGAAGGACGGATCCATGCGTATGTGCGTGGATTGTCATCAACTGAATAAGTTGACGATTAAAAATAAGTTCCCATTACCAAGAATCGACGATTTGTTCGACCCACTCAAAGGAGCTTGGTCTTTTCTAAGATTGATCTAAGTCGGGATATCATCGTTAAAGGTGAAGGAAGGAGACATTCATAAAATGGCATTTGAACACGCTATGGTCATTATGAGTTCTTAGTAATGCCGTTCGGTTTAACGAACGTGCAATGACATTTATGGATATGATGAATCGGTGTTTCATCCATACCTTGATCGGTTAAATCGTAGTGTTTATCGACGATATATTGGTTTATTCCAAGTCCGAGGAGGAGCATGATGCACATCTTGAGTGGTGTTGCAAATTCGAGGAAAAAGTAGCGACGCAAAGTTTAGTAAGTGTGAGTTCTGGCTGAAGGAGGTGACTTTTCTAGGGCATGTAGTTTTCGCAAAGGGGATTAGGGAAGACCCTCGAAAAGTTGAAGCTGTGTTAAATTGGAAATCGTCAAAAATTGGGGCAGAAATTCAAAGTTTCTTAGGATTAGTAGGATATTACCGAAGGTTCGTTGAGGGGTTCTCTTCAATAGCGACACCATTAACTAAGTTGTTGAGGAAGGGAGTATCTTTTGTGTAGACTAACAAACAACAGGAGAGCTTTGAGAAGTTGAAGAGAATTTTGAAGGAAGCGCCGGTGTTAATTTAGCTAGAGGCAGGAAAAGAATTTATCGTCTACTGTGATGCATCACACACAGGTTTAGGGTGTGTGTTGATGCAGATGGAAAAGTTGTGGCATACTCGTCTTGGCAGTTGAGACCGCATGAGTTGAACTACCCTACGCATGACTTGGAATTGGCTGCGGTAGTGTTTGCTCTGAAGATTTGGAGGCACTACCTGTACGGGGAAAAGTCGATAATTTACACCGACCATAAAAGTTTGAAGTATCTCCTTACTCAGAAGGAGTTAAATGTACGACAACGTAGGTGGATCGAGCTCTTGAAGGACTATGATTGCTCGATTAAATACCATCCCAGCAAGGCGAATGTGGTGGCAGATGCGTTGAGTAGAAAGGTGATAGCAGACCTAAGGGCGATGTTTGCTCATCTTAGTTTGTATGAGGATGGTAGCCTGGTAGCTGAACTACAAGTAAGACCTATGTGGACAAGTCTAATCAAGGAGAAGCAACTTTTGGATGATGTCTTGAGTATTCAAATCCGACAAGTGCAGGAGGGTGAAGTAGAGGATTATAGTCTGAACAATGATAGAGTTTTGTGTTTTCATGGGAAGGTTTGTATGCCAAAGATGAGGAGCTAAGGTAGATGATTCTTGGGAATCGCATAGTAGCCCCTATGCTATGCATCTGGAGGAGTTAAGATGTATCGGGATTTGCGAGAACGATTACGGTGGTCGGGTTTGAAGCGAAGTTCGACGAATATGTGGGAAAGTGTTTGACACATCAGCAGGTGAAGGCGGAACATCATTGCCTTTGGGATTATTGCGGTAGATAAAGATCCATAATGGAAATGGGAGCGAATCACAATGGATTTTGTTAGTGGGTTACCCTTACACCCACCAAGAAAGATGCAATTTGGGTAATTGTGGATCGGTGACGAAGTCTGCTCACTTCATCTGGATTCGGATTCGACTACTCTTTGCAAAAGTTGGCTAAGTTATGCGTGGTGAGGTTGTAAGATTACATGGTGTGTCGGTGTCGATCATATCGGATAGGGACCCTAGGTTCACTTCACGATTTTGGAGGCTCTTCATCAAGCAATGGGAACAAGGTTAGACTTGATCAGCTTTTCACCCACAAGTCAGATGGTCGGTCGAGAGGTAATTCGGATCTTGGAGGATATGCTAAGGGGTTGCATCATCGATTTTAGGGGTAGTTGGGAGGAGCATTTACCCTTGGCTGAATTTGCGTACAATAATAGCTATCAAGCTAGTATTCAAATGGCACCGTATGAAGCATTATATGGAAGGAGATGTCGTACCCCAACTTGTTGGACGGAGTTAGGTGAACGTCAGGTATTGGGTCCTGAACTAGTTTCAAAAACGGAGGAAAAAGTTAAGTTAATACAGGCTCGATTGAAGGAAGCGTCTGATCGGCAGAAATCTTATGCACGGATCTTAAGCGGAAGGAGGTAGAATTCATAGTAGGAGATCAAGTCTTCTTGAAGGTTTCTCCATGGAAAAAGGTAATGAGGTTTGGACGAAAGGGTAAGCTAAGTCCTCGGTTTATTGGGCCTTATCGGGTGTTAGAACGTGTGGGCCCAGTGGCTTATCGTTTGGAGTTGCCTTGAGTTGGAGCGAGATACATGGCGTGTTCCATGTCTCGATGCTGAGACGTTATCGATCTGATCCATTGCACATAGTGCTAGTGGAAGAAATTGAAGTAAGGCCAGATTTATCTTTTGAGGAAGAACCAGTACGAATTTTAGATCGAGACGTAAAAGTGTTGAGAAGGAAGTTCGTTCCTTTGGTCAAAGTCTTGTGGAGAAACCACGGTAGCGAGAAGAGGGGCGTGGGAATCGGAAGGAGGTTATCGACGACAATATCCCCATCTTTTTCGATAGGTAAATTTTGAGGCGAAATTTATTTTAAGGGGTAGAAGCGTAACATCCTAAACGTGGGCTGCGCATTAAGGTGATAGTTTAATATGTTAAATTGAGATTCTAAGGATCGGGCTGACTTTTTGATTAAATATGTGGATTAGGGTTTAAATTAGTGCTCTGGGTATTTTAAAGTGATATATTGGGCTTTAAAAATATGGGTTAGGTGGCTAATACATGGTGTTAGCTTATAATTTAAGTAGATAGTTAATTAAGTGAAAAGCTGGGCTTGTGGCCCAAGGATTTGAGGAGCTTTAAGTGGGCATAAGGTGGCATCATAAGGGGGAGGAGTTTGGGCCTAGTATGGCCACTTAGAGCCCAAATTTTAAGACAAAAATTTGGCACTTACAAGCCCTAGGAGTGGACGGCACACTAGCTACAAAATAGGGATTTTAATTCTTTTATTTCTTGATAAATAGGAAGATAATGAAGAGAAAGATGAGGGCTATTTTTTTGAGGAGATAAGGATTGGGTTATCAGGTGAGATAAAGGCTATCAGGAGAAGGGAAGAGTTGGCTGAAATTCCAACTCTGTGTGTGGATGATATGCTAAAATTTCTCTATAAATAGGGAGTAGTATTCTTCAATTTTGGTGATACGAAACCTATTTTTCTCTCATTCTCTGTCAAAATTTCCAAGCCTTTCCTACAGTTTCTCTTTTTCTTTTTCTAAAAGCCGAATTCCATTTGATTCATACTCTCATCTCACATAGCCGAACCTACAAGGGAGGTTTCTGTTTCCCGAAGGTGCACCATAAGCCACATACTCCTTAGTAATTTGGTAAGTTTTGGGATTTTATTCTATGCGATTTCACTCTTTCTTTTCATTCAAATCTAACCTGAAACACTTATTTAAGGCCTGTCGATTTTCCCTCTCTGCTTTTAGTAGCCGAATCTATCTCATTAAAAGTCTCCTGTGCCGATTTGGTGGAAAAGCCGAAGGTAGGAAGGTGACGTTGTCTTAGGGATTTTCGGGATTCGACAAATAAGGCTCTACGTTAGGGATAATAGATTTTCGCGGTAACCAGGTGTGTAATACCTCCCCACCATCTAGATCTGCCTATTATTGTATGTTCATGTGTTTTTTTATGTTTTGATAAATTTGAAATCTCGGTTTATTGATGCAAGCCCAAGGAGGGAAAAAGCGGATCCCCAGGTTAGTAAATAATCTATTTAAATGTTATAAGTAAAATGCTTGTATGTGATTGCATGGGTTGGGTTGATGAAAGGAGGAAGTTATACGTTACATGTGTAGCGGCTAATGCCGTGAACTGTTATACGGGCTTCGGCCATTAAATGTTATACGGGCTTCGGCCATTATATGTTATAAGGGCTTCGGCCATCATATGTGAATGAGCGAGCATAGTGCCATCATGGTGTGTAGTGGTGTGGGTCGATTGTAGAAATCCCCAATGGTGTGAGCAGGTTGAGTGCAGGGGTGTGTAGCGGATGGAAACCTAGGCAAGCAGGTTGGGCCTTGCATATTAATTGCTATTAATTTTTATTATGATTATTACCTTTGTTTATTTTGTTTAATGGGCTTAAGGCCCAAACTCTAGTGGTGCATGAGGGTTGCACATTGAGTCTCGCGACTCACCCTTTAATTAACATTTGGTGATACCTAGTGATTGGACCGGATGGAGAGGAGCGCAAGGTGGCCATGCGAAGAATATGTAGATTTGGCAAAAGAGACTCAAGTTTTATTTTATATTTTTAATTAATGGACTTCAAACCTCGTTGTAATAAGGCCATGGGCTATTATGTTTTATTATGGGCTTCTATTACTTTAAGTCGTTTAAGCTTTTTATTTTAATTAAAAAGGCATGTATTTAAGTTTGGATTTTACTTTACTTAAGCATATTCTATATAAAATATATTTGGGCTTTTCGAAAATGCGACATGTTTCGATAAAATTTTTCTTGGTGACATACCAGATCCGGTTGTAGTGTTTGGGCCGGGTGTGGGGTGTTACACAAGCTAAAGAACCCAGATCTCACCAGCGATCCAAACATATACTTAGGCGCTATCATCTTATTCGAGAGATTATCGATCAAGGAGATGTTGAGATATGTAGAGTACCTACAGATGATAACATTGCTGATCCCCTGACCAAGCCTCTGACACAGTAGAAGCATGATCGTCACACTAAGTCACTTGGTATTAGATATATGAGTGATTGGTCTTAGTACTAGTGGGAGATTGTAAGAGTATGCCCAAAGATCAATCATGAGATGGTTGTAATAACATACTTGATTTACCATGTTTATTAATATAAAGCGTTGTCATTATTATTTATGTTTTTCCTTACGTGTACAAATAAACTGTTTTATAATAATATCCCGAGAATAATATGATTATTCTTAATATATCCTTAGTCAAGTATTATTGTTGACTAGGACAACAATAATGCATTAAGACTAACATGTAGTTGATTGATGATAAAGAGTTGTCATTGATATGGAGTGTCAAAATCAATGCATGAATATGTGTGTTAGAGAATAACATATTGATTGACCCGCTATGAGTATGTTTCTTGGATTATTATGTAATTGTCACAACATTACTCATAGTGATTAATATGTATATGATCCTTAGACTTGAGATAATCATTATCCCAGCATCGTGAATCGTATATTTTGATACGATCAAGCGTACACCATAATCGGGTTGTTCTATAAAGGCGATGTTGGATATACCACAATCTATGTAGAGGATATTGTTGATCAATATAGGATAAGTCCCTCCCACATAATGGGAGTAATATCTTAGGCCACTTGATTGAGTGAGACTAGAAATGCATGGCCATGCTCAAATAAATTGACATGAGATGTCATACTAATTTGTATATCATAGTCTACTCAAGATATCAAGAAACATGGAATGGACTATACAAGTGTGACTATTCCATGACTTATATCTATTCGGAGATAAAGGACTTAAGGATTAATGCATGAAAAGTTAATCACAGAAAGTTATGTCGAATCATGACTTCTTGTAACTTAGGTAGCAATGATGCATTGCTAGATGCCACTCATTGTTTGTGACATTAGAATCGTTCTAGTATTACTGCTAACGTTACAAGAACCTACAGGGTCACACCCTATGGTTGAAATGAACGGAATGAAACATAGTTGGTATTGGGCAATCAAATATTGAATACATTATATGTACAATGATGTTGTACACATAATGAGAATTAATATATGAATTTGGTTCATATATAAATTTAAATAAATATAGTTTATCGAAATCCATGTTATAATTAATGTAATTATAACTTTTTGGGTATAATTAATGTAATTATAATTTTGGTTAAAAATTATTATATTTATTTAATTTTATAATTCATAAATGAAATACCGATTATAAAAGGTAATAAGTGAAGAAAAACCCTAAGAATTTGCTTGGAAAAGTATAGCAGCCGTCAAGCAAATAAAACCTCTGAAAACAGTTTTTGGAGATTTCTACCGTTCATAGTCAAACTGGGTGGATTACATAGAGGCCGACATTGTAAAGGTTGCGGCTTGGTTCGACAGTAGATCAGAACTCTTGTTGCCGAGGCGTCGCTGTCTACTCAGATTAAAATTTCGGTAATTTCGAAACCTTTATTTCACCCTGATTCATTCCTCACACATAGATTCATGGTTTGGATCGCCGGGATTAATTTTATTTCGCTGCGCCATGGGGGTGCCGGCGTTCCAACACTTACATGGGATTTCTTTCTATTGATAACTTTTCAGTGCCAAGCTTGCCTTGTATTTACATGGTATCTGTTCAATGCCAAGCTTGCCTTGGACTTACATGATATCTGTTCAATGCCAAGCATGCCTTGGACTTACATGATATTTGTTCAATGCCAAGCTTGCCTTGGACTTACATGATATCTTGTTCAATGCCAAGCTTGCCTTGGGCTTACATGATAACTTGCTCAATGCCAAGCTTGCCTTGGACTTACATGATAACTTGCTTGATTGCCGATGCCATGCCTTGGCTTGGTCTTATACGGACTTTCTTATCTCATGTGGTTGATCGAGTATCTTGGGAAATTCATCTTCAGTCGGGACTTGCTCATACTTAATCTCATTGATTTATTTGTTTAACATAACATTAAACATTCCATGAAAATAATGTACATTATACTAAGCAATTTAATGATAGAAATCATAAAACTTAGAAATGATACAAACTTACCTCAATATACAAAATATATGTAGATATGCAATTTAGTCCTCGACTTTGTTCTTGCCTCGGTTTGATTCGGGCTTCATTTTCTTGATCTATAATCATAAATAGATAATTTAATAATCACATTGACTAAATTGACTCATTACTCATACTTTGGCAAAAATAACTATTTTGCCCCTAAACTTTCTCATATTTACACTTTTGCCCCAAAGGCTCGTAAAATAATTCTCATTAAACTTTCTTAAACTTCATGCTTAGCTGATTCATTTTCTCTACTATAACAATCATCAATTGTCACTATTTCTAGTATGTATGACCAATTTTCATAACTACTACAAATTAGTCCATATTATCATTTTTCATGAAATTCACTTAGAAAAAGATGTTTATCTAACATCAAACTCTCATAAACTTCCATAAAACATCATTTAACATGCATGTCATTCATGGGTAAATTTTTGAACATGCATCCTAGCTCATTTCTTAGCTAAAAATAGCTAATTCCTAATACGAGAACTTCAAAAATACGAAGAATATTAAAAACGGGACTAAAATGAACTTACTAGCAAGCTTGAAAAAAATGAAGAACCCTAGCTATGGAGTCTTCAAATTTTCGGCAATGTGAGGAAGAAGATGAATAGATTTTTATCATCTTTTTCCCATTTTAATCATTTAAATTGATTAAATGACCAAAATACCCTTCTCTCTAAATTTTTACAATTTACTATCTCATGTCCAACTTTGTCCAAAAATTATAATTTGGGAAAATTGCTACTTAAGGACTTCTAATTGATATTCTAAAGCTATTTCATACAAAAACCTTCTAAAAACTCATATTTTGCAACTTTTGAAATTTAGTCCTTTTGGACCATTCAACCTTAATTTAACAAAATTGCTTCATGAAACTTTCACATTAGCATGCATACATGACATAAACCTTAAAAGCTCATCAATTCACCTCGAATTCGTGGCCTCGCACCACTATTCTGACTAGGCCCTTAATCGGGCTGTTATATGAGCCCCCATCGCCGTCGCGATTCGCACGCGGATAATACCTTCATCGCCTTCGACCTGCACAGAAGAGGAAAGAATCGCAACAGAAATGGCAAAATATGGCAACCAGTCTTTTATTTCCTTTTTTCACTTTTTATTTTTGAGGCTATATAAGCCTCACAAAAACATGTAAAGGGACATGATATACACACAAGAATACAGAGAATAAAAAGCAAAAAAAAATATAAAATACAAAGATTTTCTACAGAGGTGATTCTTTTCTTTTGATTCATTTTTTATTTTGTTTTCGATTTATGCGTATACTATACACGAAATACCAAAAAAAAAAAAAAAAGAAGAGGGGAAGAAAAATACCATCGAAGGGGAAAGATTTAACTCTCCGGCCACCGATTGCGACAGTGTATGTGGCGCGTGAGGGCAAAGGCCTGGAGGTCCGGCGATCGAAGCTAATGAAGGGACTTCAGAGCGTTTTTAATTTTTTTTAAATTGTTTTTAAAATGATTTTTAAACCGAATTTTTTACTTATATAACATAAAGGAAACGGCGCCGTTTTCGCTTAACCTAATAAGCGCAAATCGGCGTTCAGGGCTAGGGGATCCGCGCATTGACCCAAAAACTCGGGTAGGATCCGCGCATTTTTTATTAATGGTCTAATTGCCATTTTAATCCTTCCGCATTTTATTTTTTAATTCCGTTTAATTTCATTTTTTATTTTTTAATTTGGCCCTAAAAGTTTAATCACTTTCCAATTTAGTCCCTTGGGATCTTTAAAGGCTGGGATCAAAACATCGTAGTTTTTAAATTTGGCCTAATTGCTATTTTAACCCCTGTGATTTAATGCGTGTTTTAATTTAATCCTTTTATACTTATTTTTAATTACTATTTAATCCTCCTTTCTTTATTTATTGTTATTTTATCTCATTTTAAAATTATTCTAACATTATATTTAATTATTTTATCATATTAAAATATTATATTATTTTATTAATATATTAATTTGTTTATAGTATAAAATTTATGTATATAGATTTTTTATAGGTATAATATTTATATATTTACTTATTATTGTGTATTATTTTACTTGGTTTAATATTTTATATATTATTTTATAATTCATATATTATTTAATATAGTATATTTTTAATTTGTATATTACATAGTATTATATTATATATTATTTTTAGAATTTTGTTTTAAGTCTATTATGTTATACAACCTATTTTATTTATATTATTTATCACATATATAATTTTTATGATTAGTATATTATTTATTATATATATATATATATTATAAATTTTATGTTGTATTTATTATATATGTAATTTTATGATTAATATATTATATATGTTTTTATATAAAATTATTATATACTATTATTAAATTTTTATCATATATAGTTATTTATGTATGTATTAAATTATTAAATTATATATATTTATTATAAGTTTTTTTACTTTTAATTTTGTTATTATATATACATATATTAAATCGTTTTAAAGATCATCACATTCTTCTTCATTCAATGTTCAAATATATTATTCTTTTTTGTTTAATTTTGTTATTTCATGATAATTTCAATTATTGCTATGTTACATGTTTATTTATATTTGTTAGATTGCTTATTATTGTTTAACATAGTTCATTATATGTTTATGTTATATTATCCTTTTATTATTTATTGTTAGTATAACTTGTAATTATGTTATTAAATATATAGGTTGTATATCAAACCATTGTTTTATAAAATACCTTTTTGATGCATTTTTTTTTAAAAAAATGTGACATATGATATTTGGGAACTTCGAGAAGAATTGTGCTCTGACTCACTGAGCTTGATTTTTCTCGTAGAACTTAAGGTATCAAATATCCCTTCTCTTTTAAAAACCGAAACTTACAAATTTCGAATGATAAAAAAAAACCTATTCTTGGGAATTCAAAACGTTGTGTCCTAACTTACTGGATATGATGTTTTATATCTCGAGATAGGAAATTTTTAAACTAAAGACGTGCCTAGTTTCTAAGTCAGGAGATGCTATATCTTAACTTACTGGGTATGGTGTCTTATTTCTTTGAGATATGTAAGTTTAGTTTTTTTTTTAAAAAGGATCATTTTCTAAAATATTTCGAAGTTTCAACAATAGGACATGATTTTATCAATTAGGTACCAATTTTTGGGCGTTATGAGGATGCTAATCCTTCCTCATACGTAATTGACTCCCGAACCCATTTTTCTTGTTTTTTCGTGGACCAAAAAATCAATGTTTTCAAATAAAATGTTTTATAAGGTGATCCAATCACACCTAGGTAAAAAGGGATTGGTGGCGACTCCATTTTCGTCTTAAAGTCGATCCCCGTTTTAAAACCAATTTTAAAAATGGTTTCGACAATCGAAACTACAAATCTCTTCTCTCTGAATTCCTATTTCCTTAAAGTTTCAATAGAGAAGATCGAAGCTACAAATCTCTTCTCCCTGAATTATTACCCCTTTGAGGTCCCAACGGAGTAGGTCGAAGCTACAAATCCCTTCTCCCCAAAATCCTCATTTCCTTGAAGTTTCAGTAGAGAAGATCGAAACTACAAATCTCTTCTCTCTGAATTCCTATTTCCTTAAAGTTTCAGTAGAGAAGATCGAAGTTACAAATCTCTTCTCCCTGAATTCTTACCCCTTTGAGGTCCCAACGGAGTAGGTCGAAGCTACAAATACCCTCTCCCCGAAATTCTTATTTCCTTGAAGTTTCAATAGAGAAGATCAAAACTACAAATCTCTTCTCTCTGAATTCTTATATCCTTAAAGTTTCAGTAGAGAAGATCAAAGCTACAAATCTCTTCTCATTGAATTCTTATCCCTTTGAGGTCCCAACGGAGTAGGTCGAAGCTACAAATCCCTTATCCCCAAAATCCTCATTTTCTTGAAGTTTCAGTAGAGAAGATCGAAACTACAAATCTCTTCTCTCTGAATTCTTATATCATTGAAGTTCCAATAGAAAAGATCGAAGCTACAAATCTCTTCTCCCTAAATTCTTGTCTCGTTGAAACTTCAGTAGGAGTAGGTCAAAGCTATAAATCCCTTCTCCCTAAAATTACATTGAGGAACAATTCTCATCTCCTTGAAGTTCCAGCAGAGTAGGTCGAAGCTACAAATCCCTTCTCCCTGAGATTACATTGGAGCCTGAATTCTTATTTCCTTGAAGTTCCATTGGATTGATCGAAATTACAAATATCTTCTCGTTGAAACTACATTGGAGTGGCTCGAAGCCACATTTCTCATTTCCTCAAAGTTCCAGCGGAGTAGATCGAAGCTACAAATCTCTTCTCCCTGAAAATACGTTCGAGAGAATTGAAGCACCAGTTCCTATATTTCTGAAGTTGCAGTGGGTCAAAGCGAGGCTACTTGAAGAAGAAGAGAAGCGCCGAGACTCAGCAAGACTGAGCAAAATAGGTCCTCTTTAAAGTCTTTGCTCCATTCTCATTACACGACAATGAGCAAAGAGGGGCAGCTGTAGAGCCCAATTTTAGCCCAAGGCCCATTAAAACCCAAACCAAAATAAAAAGTCCATAAAAGTCCATTACATATTAAAACCCTTCAACTCGATACCAGACCCAAAATAAAACCCAAATAGCAAACCCAAATTCCAGCCCACTAAACCTAAACACTCTTAGCCCAAAATTTGTAAACCCTAGCCCATTACAAAAAAAAAAAAATAAATAAAAACAGCAACAATAAACTCTAGCCTCAAGGTCAGCCGTCGACCTTCCATTTGCCTTCTGACCTACTGCCATCACGACACGTCAGCAGACCCCCGCACAAGCCATCCCGGCCTTACACGCCTCTGACACCTGCAAATTGCACACAAGAAAAAAAAAAAAGAAAACGACAAAAACAGAGAAAACAAAATAGAAACAGACAAAAATGGATCTCTGTAACTCGGTTATAAAAACCGAAACAAATCTCTTGTATTTTTTGCTTTTTACGAACATTCAGAAATTCAAAAACACAAAAGATTGAATACAAAGGTGGTTTATTTATATTTTCCTTGTATTTTAAATAAATAAAAAGTATAAAAAGAAGTAATTTTTCCCCGCTTGTTGCATCGGAGAGTTCATAGGCCGCCACGGATCCTTTGGATTTGGTGACGATTTCTTGACGTTGATGTTGGAAGCCGAAAGGTTTACCCTTTTTTAAGTTTTTTCTTTTTCTTTTTTTTTTCTTTTCTCCTTTTTTGAAGGTTTTTATACTAAAAATGGGTAATATGTGAAAAAGGAATGAAAATAGGGTCTGGGGCGATTTTTGGCCACCGTGCATGGCGGCGCCATCGCCGGTGGCTGGTGGCCGACGCGGTGGCCGATGAGCCGGATGCTGGCCAGATTATGGCTGAACCAAAGAGGGGGAGAGAGTTTTGAGAATTTTGAATTTTTTTTTGAAACAGGTGTTAAAATGATTTTTTTGTTGGAAATTTTGCTTAAATAGAGGGCTAAAACGACGTTGTTTTGGCTTGGATATTCAAACCCCAAAATGGCGTCGTTTCATGCTAAGCCCGCTCGCGACCCGACCTGCTTCCTCAGGATCCGCTTGTTTTTATTGAACGGGTTATTTGCGCGCGCAATCCCCCCACTTTTGTAGCACCTTGCAATTTAGTCCTTATTTGTTTTGTTTATTTTTTTATTTTTAATTTTAACGTATACTTTTATTTTCATTGCATTCTGGCCCATATTGGAACGCTGCGCAAAGGGAATGGAAATAATTTCCCATATGGTCCCTACCTTTTGCGTGCGTTTTAAATAAGCCCTTCAAGTAGCTTTTTTATTATTTATTTATTTTTAATCTGTCCCTAAAATCCTTCTAAGTTACATTTTAATCCTTGGTTGTTTAATCTCAATCCATCTTATATGTTATGTTTTATTTATTAATTTATTTGTTTTATATTCTCTACATATTTACGAAAATTTATTATGTTAATATTTTCTTTATTTAAATGACTGTTGGTTCCTGCTATTTTCTTACTACCAATTATTTTTATCTATCTATTATTTATTCTTTTCAAATTCACTACTAACGCATATTTATCATTTGATTCTTTAATATTTCTTTATTTTATCCATCTTTTGTTATTCGTTATTTTTGTATATTTTCGTATCCAATTCATTACTTTATTATTTCTTATGTCATATTGTTGAGATATCTCGTATTTTATTTATTTCTTTCATATTTTAATATTCTATTATTATAACTATGAGGATTTCATTATAACGCTCCGTTATTTAGTTATAGTATTAACCTCCATTCGATATATGAAAATTTATTTTAAAATAAGCAATCTTTTATAATTCGAGATTCGAAAGGTCGTTCCCTAACTTACGAGGTTTCGATTTTCCCGATAAATCTGAATAAACGAACATTTTTTCTTAAACATAATTTTTTAAATAACCTCGAGAATTATGGAAAGATCATATTCTAACTTACGGAATATGATTTCTTTCTAAAAACTGATATAATCGAATACCTTTCAAAATAAATAAGCTTTTTAGCATTTATTCTCGTATCGAGGATTTAAAATATTGTGTCCTAAGTTGTGGGACGTAATTCTTTTTCTCGATTGACGTGAAACATGCCCTGTCCTCGATTTTTCTTAATTTTATAACAAAAGATCATATTTTAAAATTTTCTCCAATTTCCCATTTTTGACACTAAGACACTAATTAATCAACTAGGTACCAATTTTGGCGTATCAAGAGTACTAATCATTCCTCGTGCGTAACCGACTCTCGAACCCGTTTTCTGGATTTCGTAGACCAAAAATTGTCGTTTTAGTAAATTTAAATTTTATTAAAATGATTAAATTACGAGTCGACCCGATCACACCTCATCAAAAAGGATTGGTGGCGACTTCCTTTTTATTTTCGTTTTCAAAACCCTAGTCGATTCCCGTTTTTAAAAAAAATGGTTTCAACATACACATTTCACACTTGGTATTTAATCAATGTGGAACCTAAGCTTTTCTTTTCCTCAACAAATATTCACAAGTAGCTTACTTTAAGTATCAATTTCTTATTCATCACTCAACTGTATTGAGCATATAATATACTGTTGTAAAGGTCACATGGATTAGAATATAAAACCATAATTTTATGATTCAACCTTCCATCTTTGCCAATCGAAAATATTCCTTAAAGTTTTCAAAAATTACAATTTTTACGATTTTATTTAATGAAATTTTTTGCCATTACTTTTGATTTTCCAAGTTATATATATATAATTTTGGGGGTTTGTTCGTACTATGCAATATGTCCAATATGTTCCTCTTTTTTTGTCCTAGTAAATTTCAAAAAGTGGTTTCGTGGATTCTCACCGATGCAGGTGCATGGATATTATTTTGTGCTCCTTAAATTTCGCTGTACATCTTTGCTTTGATTTTCAAGGAAAACGTTTTTGTATCTTCAATTCGTTGGTTCTTGGACTATTAATAATTTTTTTTAGTAGAAGTATTTCTCGTTGATGTATCAGATTCGGTCCTTGTATTGTAAAAAATAGTAAAACATAAAAGGTTTAAACATGCTAAAAGTCTCAATAGTTTTTTGAAAATTAAAATTTAGTCACTATACTTTATTTTTGAAACATTGAGTACTTGTATTTTTATTTAAAATCTTGGTCCTTCTATCTAATTTTGCCATTAAAATTAATGGTATCAAAGGTAAACTAACATTTTAGCCCTCAACATTTACATTTTTTTTATCAATTTGGTCATTACCCTTTAAAAGTACATAAAAATTTAAAATTTTATATTTTAAATAAAAACACAAAAATAAAAACATCGATTTTAAAAATATAAAGAAATTCCAAATTTTGGTGATATTTAAATTGAACCAGACCGGCCAATTGAATTGGGAACTAGTTGGGGTATCATTTTGATGAGAGATAAAAAACCAGTTGACTCATGAACCGGCACGAATTGGTTGAACCAAATTAAAAAATCGATTGAACTAGCAGTTGAACTGATTTCGAATTGGTTTGACCGATTGATTCCAAGAATGACTAGTCTGACTGGTTTTTTTAAACCACAGAATAGGTCAACTGGTTTTTTTAGCTTGGTTCAACTAGTCTGTACCAATTCGCGGGTCACCAATTTTTTACCTTTCACCAAACTAATACTGTAACAGCCCGATTTTGGGCCTTGTCGAAACAGTGGTTTTGGGACCACAAATCTGACCAAAGAAAATTTATTTTTATTATATTTTTATGGTCTACGATTTCACGAAATGTTTTTTGGAAAATTTCATTGAAAATTTTCGATGTTTGGGCACTCAATTTAGTCAAAAGGACTAAATTGTAAAAAATGCAAAAGTTGAGTTCTACATGCTAGAGGTGTCCAATTCTTATGAAATTTTAAATTGGAGGTCCTCATATGGTAATTAAACCATTAGTTAAGTTGTGGACAAATATGGACAGGGTTAGATGTGTTTTAAATTGTTTTTCATTAAGGGTATTTTAGTAATTTGGCTAATAAAGCCAAAATAACATGAGAAAAAGATGTCATCTTCTTCATTTCTTCATGCCATGGCCGAATTTTGCAAGGGTAAACCATATCTAGGGTTTTCCAAGCTTACAAGATCCATAGTAAGTCCGTTCTAGCCCCGTTTTTAATGATTTTTACGTTTTTGAAGTCGTTATCACTTGATCTATCTATTTCTACCAATATTTTGAGATATGGTTGAAGTATAGGGTTTTGACCTATGATAAATATGTGTGTATTTTGATGTTTAATGGTAGATTATGCAAGTTTATGGTTAGAGAAATGATTTTTACTAAGTGGTTTTTGATGAAAACGCTAAAAAGGACTAATTTGTAAAAGTTATAAAATTTGTCAAAAATTATGAATTAGTGGAAATTTAGGGCTGATGTAGTTATGAAATTTGTTTGGCTATGCTTAAAGAACAAATAAATTGAATGAAAATTATTTTACGAGCCTAGGGGCAAAAGTGTAAATATGACAAAGTTTAGGGGAAAATATAATTTTTCCATAATATGATTTTTGGGTCACAAGGAATAATTTGACTAATAAATAAGCTAATTGTGATATTTTAGATCAAGAAAAACGAGGTTTGGACCTAGAACAGGGGAAAAACTCATATTTAACGGTTAGGTCTTTTCACCATTTTTCGTATCGAGGTAAATTCATATGTTTAATATGTAACAACCCAATTTTTACCCTAATTGGAATAGTGGTTTCAAGACCACAAATCTGAGTCTGAAAAATATTTTAATATTATTTTCTGTGTTAATTATGTGTGAATTTACATGTGTGAAAGTTTCGTAAATTAATTTTATTGTTTGTGCGCTTAATTTGATAAAAGGACTTAATCGCATAAAATGAAAATTTGATGCTTAGTTGTGAAAGTGCCTAATTGTTGTTGTCTTTATAATATGAAGGATTTATGTTGCAATTAGGCCATTTTATTAAGTAGTGGGCGGCAACATGCTTATATTATATGTTTTTATATGTTAAATTGTGTAAGTAAAAATTTAAATTAATATAATATAATATAATATATATATATATATATATATATATATATATATTTAAACAAAACATAAAATGAAAGCCATTATCTTCCATTTTTGACCGAAACAAAGAAAAGAAAAAGAAAGAAACAAGAGCTAGGTATTCGGCCATTGTTGAGTTCAATTATGGTATGTATCTAGCTCGATTTTTGATAATTTCTACGTTTTTGTAATCGTTGCTTCAAAATGTACAAGACCCATGCTTGAATTTTTGAAATTGATGATGATTTTGTGTTATGCCATTGATGATAATTTGTGATTTTTGTTGTTTGATGATAGAAAATGGAAGATATGTTTTGAATTAACATGTTTTGTCTTTGGATTTTTGATAATTTTGAGTAATTTGGACTAAATTGTGAAAATAAATTTTTGAGGGACTAAAATGTGAAAAAAATGAAATATATGGACTTGTATGGAGCTAGTGAATATTCGGCCTAAGCATAATATATGAAAATTTTTTGTATTTTGTGTTTTATGCAATAGAGACTAAATTGCAAAAAAGTGTAAAATATTAGGGGCAAAATGGTAATTTTCCTATTTATGTGTTTTTGGATTAAATTGAATGAATAAGTGGTTAAATTAGTGAAATTTAAATTTATTTAGATCAAGAACGGAATAAAACGGAATTAGATCGGGGAAAGTTGAAAGTAGTCGAGTAATCGATTTCATCCGTTGATATTCGAGGTAAGTCTATAAGCATTTAAATTTTGTTAAACTTGAGAATATATAAATGTTATGTGATGAAATGAATTATTCGATTATATATGTGTTTGGACGAATGTGATTTGAGATAGGGAACTATGTTTCCAGCCCGTTTTGATCGAGATTTAATGTCTGAAAGTCCCGTACGAACCTTAGGAATAGATAGGACACATAAGTCATGACATAGGATTTCCGATATGTGTTATTATGTAAGACCATGTCTGGGACACTGGCATCGTATTTGATTCGTGTAAGACCTTGTCTAAGACAGTGGCATTGATATGTGATTACATGTAAGACCACGTCTAGGACATTGCCATTGTACGAGCTTTCGACTATCCGCGTATCCTTTTTAATTCCGAACGGTTCAATGGGCATGGTGAAACAAAGATCAAATGGGAAATCAAATTAAAAGGCTCAGGTATGTGTTAATTAATTGTTTATATGAAACAAGGTAAGTTGATTACTTGAAATGATATTAAGTTATGTGAATATAGATTTCGGGTTAACATTTTTAATCATACAAGTGTTTCGGTTTACTTATGTGTTTGTGATAATAAAAGTGAACAAATATATGTGTATATATTTGATTATGTTCGGCCTTATGGTATATGTATGAGAGGTTATAATGTGATCTGGTAGTAAATGACAACTTATAAATGATAATGTGCATATTCAGAATTTGTAAATAAAATGTTAATGTGTAATTGTTGTTATATATGTTTTTGCTTAAGACTTACTAAGCTCAAATAGCTTACTCTGTGTGTGTTTTTGTTTACTTCTGTTTTATAGATTTTGGAGTCACGTTACGAGCTCGGGGATCGCCAGCAAAGCCTATCACACTATCGGCAGTATTTCGGTATTTTACTAAGTTAAATTTGGGTTTATGGCATGTATAGCATAGATGGAATGTTTAAGTTTGATTTTTGGGCATGTATATATATATAGCCATGCGAAAATGGCTTAATCTTAATATTAAGGTTTATGTGTATTCGGTCATGGTATTAGCTTACTATAGAAGTATATTTCATGGTGTGTTTATGCATGGTATTTAGTTTTATGGCTTGTATTTGATCTTTAGGATTTGGCTCGATTTTATGAGTGCTTGATCAAGTGTTTAAGGTGTTTTGATTTAGCAATTCGGTTATGGATATTTATATGTGGTATATGGTTGCTATGTTTCATTAATAATGAGGTGAATGAGTTGATATATGTATATGATATGTGTAGTATGTATGGATTTGATATTTAAGTAAGCTTAGTTAAGTTTTATAAAATGAACTAGGTATATAAAGGATAGAAACTTTTTAAATGTCCGAATATGTATAGGTTGAATGATTATAAGTCCGAATGTGTATAGGTTATAATGATTAAGTTTTTTTTGAAAAGTGAAGTTATGTATGATTTTATAATGTGGATTATGTATTGAATGTGAATTTTGCTATTTAGGTTTAGTATTTAATTGACAATCGAGGAAAGTATTTGAAATTAATTTTGTTAGCCAATTTGATAAGAAGCAAGTTGGTTTTGTTTGACATTTTGGTACAATGCATAATATGTGTAACAAATATAATTAAATTCGAAATTGTACTTAATAAATAGGATGAATTGGTTTGATTTCATGATTATATATTATAAACATGTTGTATTGGTTTTATGATTTGTTTATAATTGAAATTAAAGTAGGTTAATATTCTGCTAGTAATAGAATTAGTTAATAATTTATGCTTATGAGTTAATTGATTGTGAAATGGTCAACTTTGTTATGTGAAATAGCATAATTTATACTATTGATGTGCTTAACCTTAATAGCCGAATAAGCAAGGAAATGAAATTGTTAAGTGTGTATAAATTTTGATATAATGGTTAGCCTATAATGTTAAAATAGATAGTTTTGTATTGGAATTTATTATGGCTATTTTTTTATGGTGACTTGTGCATATTACAAAAAAGCTAAATGTACATAGAAATTTGTTATAATGATAGTTGAAGTTTTACAAGTTAATGATTATAAAATCATGTGTTAAGGATTGGTATGCTTAATTATGTGCTTAGTTTATAAAAGGAAACATATGATCGTGTCAAACAGTCGAGTTTTAATATTTATAAAAGAATGATCGAACCTGTAGACTATCTATGACAACGATAGAGGCAAGTGCACCTATCGAACAGTAGTATAGTTTAGGCAAGAATATCTTATCGAACCCAAAGGAACCTAAAAGTACTACTACTCACTTTCTTTCTATTATTTAGCCTGAAACATGGAGTGATGGACTTATTAAACTAATGAAAAACTAAACTAGATGCAAAGACAAAAGAATGAATTGGAGAAAGACTTTAGAAAAACTCAATTGATGAAGACGATACCCTCAGGAAGAATCCACCTATGACTTCACTTATTATTTATTCCCCAAACCATATGATTTCTTTACTTAGCTTGATCCGTGAGACTCCCTAACATATATTAAACCCTCTCTCAAGGCGAATAACGTCAAACCTTAGGTTAATTAGTGGAACTCTCATTCTCTTATAATAACCCCCTAAGGAAGCAGTAAATCGATCAATGGACTCCCATATTAGGTTTCACCCTAATTCGGTAAAATCTCGTAACCCTATCTCTAGGTGCCTGATCAACTCCGCTCAATTATGCTAGATCTACTCTTAGGCAGGGTCTACTTCTCCTCCACCTAAGCACATCAGATTAAATTAAGCAACATAATTAAGAACAAACTAAGTACTTATCATATAATTTAGAAATCAAATAACAAAATCCATCATAGGTTTCATCCCCTTCAGGTATCTAAAGGGTTTAGTTCATAACTAAATAAGAAAACATCTCAAGAGAAAAGATAAAACAAAACATAAGAAATCCCTAAAACCCCCTGAAGGAATTGAAGAGGAGATCCTCCGTCTTGAGTGGAACTCTGGCTTCTTGAGATGGATCAACTGGCTATCTTCGAATATTTCCCTAAAAGATGAAAGCTTCGGCAAAAGCCTCTGCACCAAGCTCTCCCTGCGCAATGTCTGCCTTGGGTTGTTTATATAGGCTTTTGAGGTGCTTTACTTGGATCCTAAGTACCTCTTTCAAGTAGAATTACTATTAGGGTGTTCAAGTAGACTTAGGAGTATGTTTCTTTGGCTTCGAGCATCCAATTTCGAGTGAAATTGCTCTCTCTCGCAATAGGGGCACTGCCATGGCACACGCCCGTGTAAATCGTGGTTGGGCCATGTCTTGATTCTGTCGTTTTGGGCACGACCGTGGCACGACCGTGTGAGTCAAGATTCAGGCCGTGCTTCAGGTCTGTCGATTGGAACACGACCATGTAGATCACCAGGCACGTCCGTGTGTGGTAAATGAATGATGCACGGCCGTGTGTGACGGAGTTGAGGCCGTGCTCTAGGTAATCCGCGAGACACGGTAGTGTGGGCTTTGGGCCAAGCCGTGTCAAATTCTTGGTTTGGCCCAATTTAGTCCGTTTTAAGCCCGTTTTACGTTTTTTTTATCCTTAGGTGCTTTCCTGAGTATAAGACATGAAAAGAAAGGATTAAGAGCACCTTTTTACATAAATCAAGGATAATTCATCCAAAAGCATACTAAATGTGGGATTAAAATATGTTACTTTTACGGTTTATCAAATACCCCCACACTGAAGCTTTTGCTTGTCCTCAAGCAAAATTCTCAACTTACAATTAAAATGAACTTTCTATAATTCATAATTGCTATTGACAATGTCTCATCATAATTCATAGATAATTTATACATGGATAATTTAACTCAAAGAACCCTAAAGATTCAATTACGATAAGTCATACCTTTATAGCACGAAAACATAGGTGTCTCCCCTTATCTGAATAATTACCTTTAATTCAAAACCGATAAGGATTGACATCCTCACTGAAGGTTCATTCAAATCACTCAAAGGTGTTTAAGGTTCACAATAAGACATTCAAGAGTCGAACCTGAAAAGTTAATCCCATAGGCTTGCCTGAAAATCAAATCTCCACCACTATATATGAGATGATACACATGTAATATCCTAAAATTTGAGTATCTTTTGTGTTGGCGTGGGTATGAATTTTTGTGTGTTAGCATAGTCTTGTGAAGGCTTGATTTTATTTAGGAAGCTAGAATAATTTTTAGTATGGTTTATTTAATGAAGTGGATTAAGTGAGTTTGACACTTAAGTTAATTTAAGTGTTAAATTAAAGCACATGAGGAGTTAGTGGCAAAGTGGTTATGGCGTTTGGATGGTTGCTTGAGGATAGAGGATCGAGTAGCATGTTTAGCATTTTGAAGGTTTATTTTTGAATCCTTGCTTTGATGGACGGTCAAACTTATTTATGATAGGTTGGACTCTTAACTTTTGGTAAGTTGAATATTTGTTTAAGGAAAGCATGAAATTGGGGATAAGAATCTTAAAGTTTTGGTATGATGAGGGACAAAAGGCATGGAATATGGAGGATGTTTTGGAAAGTATTCCTAGGCCTTTAGTGCATGTATGTGGACTGACATGGGTGTTTAGGGGTGGTAGAATGTTGTTAGGTGGTTTGGGGGTATAGTTAGCCAACTTTTGCATTTGTGCATCTTTTGGTATTGTTTTCTTTCTCTCAAAAACTCCCACCTTGGTAGAATGTCTATTGTGCTTTTGGTGCAAAT
This sequence comes from Gossypium rotundifolium, assembly GCA_025506655.1. Taxonomy (NCBI): domain Eukaryota; kingdom Viridiplantae; phylum Streptophyta; class Magnoliopsida; order Malvales; family Malvaceae; genus Gossypium; species Gossypium rotundifolium. The sequence continues at coordinate 90,179,500 of CP106726.1, forward strand.
TTGCCTTTGGTTTTAGCCTTATTTTGTTTGAACCAAATACCATTTTCTTTCTTTCATTTGCTCTTTTGAAACTGAAACTACAATTGAACTTTGTGCATTTTTGTGCACTTTCTTTTTGGCAAAGAAGTGTTTGGCTGAACATCTCTCTCATATTTCTCTTTTTTCTTCTCTTGAGATTGGTTCATAATCACATTTTCTTTTATTCTCTCTTGGCCGAATTTCTCTCTTCTCCAAACTCCCTTATCTTTTCTCCATTGTTGCTAAAATCGAACACACTCTCTCTCTCTTTCATTCTCTTTTCTACTCACATACTTTCTCACTTTTATACACATATCTTTCTTCTTTCATAACCATATTGCCGAAACTTCCCACTCTCTTTAAGTCTTTGTTTTGGCCGAATATGCAAGGGTAGATTCTCTTTGGTTTTTCTCCAATCAATTTTTGGATAATAGTTAAGTATTCATGATCGTATGTCCTTCAATTCTTTTCTCTTTTCCAAGTTATTTTCTTGTGGACAAAGGCCGAATCTTTAGGCATTGGTTTGCAAGGTTCTAACCATTCTAAGAACTGATTTCTTATAGGCTCCTCGGAACGTTGGAAGCAATCAATCTAAGCCTCATATCTTGACTATCATTTTGGGTAAGTTTAGGTAAGACTTGGTTTTCGAAGTGATAACTCATTGGATTTAGTGGTAGGGCCGAATGGCCTTTGTTTATAATTTAAGTATTGGCCGATTGCAGGACAAGGTGATCTAGTGCGATAGATCGGATCTCCGGAAGTTAGTTCTTGCTTTGGTGAAAGGTGTGTATCTTACACACTTTATAACTTGGTTTATATATGTATTTATGTGTGTTATAACTAATCATATTATGAAAGTGGGAAAACGATGAGATTTGGATATGATACCATGATGGTATGAATGAGGATTCGGGTAAGTCCGTTTCGATATGTTGTAAATACATGTGGATAGAAATCATGATCTACGATTTATGATATATTTGTTATGAGATACGTATCAAAGTATATTGACATGATTTGTTTATTTATTGCATTGGCATGGGCAATATGAGAGGAGGGGGAAGATTGATATCGTGACTTCGGTCACCAGTGGTTTGGCACCACCAGTGGTTTGGCACCACCAGTGATTTGGTATCACATTCGTGTCTTCGGACACTAGAGGTTTGGCACCTCATAGCGACTCGTCCCTGTGGTTAATACCACCGTGGGTTGGCCCCACTTTTGAGATATGGGATCGTCGCCAGTGATTTGGTATCACACGTGGGTTGGCCCCACAAATGGATTATTCGTGACTTTGGTCACCAGTGATTTGGTATCACATTTTTATCGTGACTTCGGTCACCAGTGGTTTGGCACCACCAGTGGTTTGTACCACATGGGGTAGAAAAGGAGTTATGGATGGCTAGGTTGGGTGCATTATACATATATGTTGCTTTGTTATAATTTGTGTAAGTATGTGGTATTTACCGGGAGAGGGAATATGCACTCGAGTCTTGGTGACTCACCTTCTCCCTTATCTTTTCGGGTGATTCGTGAGTTTGCGGATGATGAGTAGGATGAACTCGAGGAGGCCATGCAATAAAATTTGGTTTTACATGAACTTCCATTTGGGTACTTTATTTTAATTTGGTTTTCATATTTTTATGGATTTGTAATAAGGCTGTTTAATTATGTTTTGGATTATTTTATGTTTTGAATATGTTTAAAATATGGCTTATAAATTACTTGGTTAATTTAATAATTGAGCCCAAAGTTTTCTAAATTAAAAACTTCAATGGTTTTAAAAATCTTACCATCGGGTAACATGAATAGTTCAATAGTAAAATTACAAGTTAAATGTTTTCAACAAATTAAGTGATTTCCAAAATTCAAGTTTCTATACTCAATTGCAAAAGGATTTTCAAAATGATATTTCAATTTTCTTAAAAGATATAAATGTTTTCTATCCTATGATTTATCAACTAAGTTTTAAAGTTTTATGTAATTTCAAGAAAATTTCAGTTTTAACTTATTTTCGAAAAATAAAGAATTACAAAGAGTTTTTCACAAAAATTTAATTGTTAATTCGATTCTTTCAAAAAATATTTTCCTTAGTGACATACCAGATTCGGTCGTGGCGTATTGACCGGGTTTGGGGTGTTACAACACAAATCAAAAGGTCTTTATCAAGGTTGTAATAGGGCTAGGGTTAAAGGTGTGGATACAGGCTGAATTAGAAGGTTAGAATCGAGATTGACTTGACAAATTACCTAACCAGAAACAATGAACTAATATGAGTACTTACATCAATTGAAAGCCAATAATACCTATTATTGATAATTACTCTATAATAACGAGTATTTCCCTCACTTAAAATTTGATAATACTTTAATACGAGTTTTTTCTTCACCAATTGGAGTTTAAAAGTTCTAAGCTCTTTTATATACTACTAATATTGAATGAACTTGGATTTTTTTTTAAGAACAAACTAAAATATTACATCATAAATAATAAATGTAACTATTGAACTAATATAATTCGGTAATTTAATCAAATCAAACCTCGATTAAAGGGTAATCAAAAGAATGCTAATAACAAATACAAAGGGATTTTGGGTTAATATTAGAGGGTGAGTCAATAAAAAGGTTGTTAGGATTCAACGGGGTTCACTAGGGGTTAATTTGTATGGGTAGGCTTTTTAGTGGAGTGAACAGGTTAAAACCTAGGTGCCTTTATCATCTCAGTATATCAAATCATTAATGTGGTCTCGACATGTATAAACGAGGCAAGTTCTAGAATAACAGTTCAAAGTTGACACACTCATAATTAATAAAGTGAGCATGAAAAAGAATATATGCTCTATAAGGCTCAAAATCTCACAAAAATTATGGGTGTTTTTGATATCAATCCTTATAAATTTTGAACTTCAAGGTGATACTCAAATTCAGTTCAACAACCTATCAATTTTAATTTTTAGAAAGTAGACTTATCATGCTCGATTCTCTAGTATTCTTCAAATCTAATCATCAATGCACAATTAACTATGCCTTATTCAAAGACATATCAAATAAAAATCATAAATCATTAGAAATTTCATCCTAATTAGTAATATGAGAAAAATTACTTTTGAACAAAACTAAATTTAGGGTTTGAAAAATTAGGCATTAAATTGAGAATTATGCAAAAAGTTAGGCACTTTTACCCCCTACACTTAAGATGTCCATTGCCCTCAATGTACAAAGATACATTAACAATTAATATAAGATCAAAAGAGAGGGATAGAGTGCCACTTCCTGAATTTTGGATGATTCTTGGCGTCTTTGGTGGCGGTGATGGTGTTTTCTATGGGCCTGGTGATGTGGCTACCGAAAGGCACTTTGCTAGATGAAGAAATTGGGTAGCTTGTGAAGATATAGCCAAGAGATCTAGAGAAATAATAATAGTATACTAATAATATAATTAAAGTTTAAGAAAATAAAGAGAATGAGACTAAGAAGAAAACTAAATTTTAAAGAAAAGACTAATGGACTAAGGAGTCCTTATTAGCAGATGGTTCGTGAGGTGGGTATGATTTCTAAGGCTGTGGAGTATTGGTGATGGTGCAAGTGGCGTGATTCCCTAGCAGCCTTTAAAACCTAAAACGAAAAAACTAATATGAAATAAATTAAATTAAGTAGAAGATAAGTGTAGATAAGGAAAATAAAGGAGAAGAGAAAAGAAAAATAGAACCGAAAAGATTTTGGAGACCCTTGGCGTGTCAATTAGCTGAAGCTGTCGGCATGGACTCATGTTGAGGTCTCCTCTAAGGAGACGATGCTTACCTTCTTACGTTTCTTCGGCATGATTTTTGTGTTGCTCAAGAGTCTTGGACCTTTTCTATGAACAGAGAGAAAAATTTGAAAGAAAGGGAAGGAGGAAAGAAGATGGGAGAAAGGGGAAGGGCTATGGGGATTTAAATAAGATTTCAAATCTGGCATGTTCACAGGCCCGTGCATCGACGGTGTGTCAAATCACACGGCCATGTTGTGGAGTGTGTTATTCTTCCACACCCGTTTTGTCGATTGGCACGCCCATTCCTAAAAGGCCAGTAAGTGAGCACGAGTGGAATGCACGGGAGTGGTCTGCCCGTGCTCAATAAGTCAGTATCTTAGCACGATCATAAGGCACGGCCGTGCTGTTTTGTCGGTGCCTGTGCTGTGGGTGGTTGGCTCCGTGATGTTAGGGGTGGGTGGACTGACTTGCACGGCTCTACTCTGTCAGTGTGGTGGTTCCAGTGGTCCACACGGCCACGGGCACGGACGTGTGTAAGGCCGTGTGGCCTGGGAATATGCATTTTTTAGTTTAAATGTTGAGAGAAGAAAGAAATGAAGAAAAGAAAATAAATTTAAAAGTAAATAGTGTTAGTGCTAGGGTTGCCTTCTGAGAAGTGCTCGTTTATAGTATTAAGCTAGACTGTCTTTGACTTTGAAAATTTTAGGGAGGTTTAAAGGTTTGAATATTTTCCCTCTTGCTGACAGTTTTATTTTCGTGACAAAGTTTAGGTCGAGAAGCGTTTACCTTGAAATTGACGAATATTGGATTACTTACCTCAACTATTTTATGTGGGAAAATAGCGTGTACCTGAAAGAGTATTTCTTCCTTTTTCGTCAGGTCTGTTGAAGTGATGTGAGGATCGACTTTGTCTAATTGCACCTGGTCTCTTATTTTAAAGTGATTTGATGTCCCTATGAGCTCTTCTGGTGGTTCCTTTGGTTTTACTTCGTGTGGATCCGTAACACCCCAAACTCGACCCAAACGTTTTCTTTGGTGTGTATCTTCTACTCTTCTAAATTGTCGATCTTACGATTTTGTTTAAGAAACTTGGTGTGATTCCATCAATATTGTGGTGCCAAACCCTTTGGT